>APFE031425979.1:2965-71150 GCA_000404065.3 Pinus taeda | reverse complement strand
GTAATGGGCCCATGGTATTAGATAGATGGTATTGAGGGAACCATGGTAATGACCCATGGTATTGTATGTATGAGGCTTATATAGAGGCTAGAGACTCCACATTGAGAGATGTCAAGGATTATTGTATGAACAGGCATATAGCTTGTGGAGTGTTCTCTTTCTTTAAGGAGTGAATGTATGGTGTGGCCCTACCTTAAGGGTTTGATATTAATAAAGAGAAGCATTTTCTATATTCAGATCTTCTTATTCTTGGTTTTATCTCTATTATCTTATATTTTTGTGTTAAATCCATAACACCACTTTACCTGATATTCAATTTTTTTATTTGCATTATGATTTTAGAATTTTCTTTAACTTTTTAAAGGTATTTGATGTTAATGTAAAACCCCTTTAATGCATGGGAAGGTGTTTAATCTCCTAGGTTTTAACACATAACCAAAAAGACAAATTGGTTTAAATGGACATTAATATAATATTTTATTCTCCACTCTAACTAGTAACAAATGTCTATTATTAAGAGTAATAAGTGTTAAAATTCTAAGATATTTGATAGTTATTAAATGAATTTACATGTGATTTTTTTAATTTTTTTCCAAATTTAAGATTTTTGTGATAATTTTTATACTTTTAATATTATTAATGAAAATTTGAAATAATTATTGTCAAGATAGGTTAGACTAATTTGTAAAAAACTCTAGTTTTTATTGTAGATATTCATGTTCAAATTTCATAGGGGACATAAGATATAAATGCAACTTGTGCCATATTAATGTATATTTCGAGCTTATAACTCTTCACAAATCAACAAAATTGACTATTTAACCAAAAAAAAAATCCCATAACACCATAGTCCGACTACATGTTAGTAAATATCTACATAAACAACAAATTTGCCTTTAACTCACTTGACACATTAGGTTTAGATTCTTTCATCAAGTTTTAATCTGGTCACAGTTGGAAATAAAAGGGTTGTATATCCTCTAATGTCCACGAGAGTATCTAAACATGCACACTTTTCTCATCATCTTAAGAAACTTAAAAAACTCAACCTATAATAAATCAAGGTTACTAATAGAGTATTTTTGAGTAAAATAATCACATAAGAGTTGAAAAATCGAATTATGCATACAAGCATAATGACCTAATTGAAAGTAAGGATTGGCTCAAATATGTTTTTAAACTCGCTAGTAATCATGAAACTCATGAAATTTGATTACAACCCCCAAAAGCACAAAAATATATCTATTAAAATTACTTCCATAGTACCCAATGTCCCATTTACTAAAAAGGATATATAAGAAATGCATCAAGGCCTATTGAGATTCTAGTTGTTGGAAAGCTATTTTTTCCTTGAGAAAAGAAACCTGCAACTTTATTCATCTGAAGGAAGAACAAAGTTACATTTCGCATATGTTGAACGGATTCGAGCATTTATCGTCTCACAAATATTCATAAAAAAAAGGCCGAAAGGCCAAGTAAGTAGGCAGGGAATGCAGGCCCACCAAGAAGCCGCAATGGGCGCAACAGAAATAACCAGTAAACAAAACAATAAAGGGTGGAAAATAAACAAGACAAAAACCCCAACAAAAATGAAATGTTGGTCAATTAACTAGCCAATATGTTGGGCATAGTCCACCCAATTAGCCCCAAAAAACATGTCCAGGGTAGGCCTTCATAAAAAATCTGGATGGAGGCGCAACAAAAACCCATGGAAAACCCCAGACGATTGACAACACTTGAGGAAACGATGAAGAACAAGCAACGACATATGCAAACCTTAGCATGAAAGAGGTACGAACTAGGGTCCATAGTGACATGAGATTCGCCACGAACTTGCTCCATAAACTCTCGAAACACATCCAAATGAACATAGGCATCAGTCCATCGTAGCCACAAAACCTTAATAATGGACCACGAGCACCACACTAAGAGGTGACAACAGGAAAATGCAGAGCGAATCCCCACCGAAGGCGGTGTTAGGCAACAGGTATCAACAATAGCCAGGGAGGATCGTCGAATGAGAGTGACAAGAGGTAGTATGGAAGAGGGGGTCATGGTAGCCAGGGTCTAGCCGGCAAGCCCCATGATTATTGAGATCATAATAGAACCAGGCATATAGGGTTCTAAATCCTGATTTTTCTCATTGAAGTGCTTCGTGCCAAAAATTCAGAGATCAATTCTTGGAAAGTTTTATGCGTCTACTATTCAACTATCTTTGATATATCATTCTAATTTCTTATGCTAGAGATAGAGAAATATGGATCTCAAAACCTAAGGAGGCATGCATTTTTCTCTGGAAATTTCAAATGGACAATTCTCTTTCATTGGTTTAGCAATCAAGAAACCATTTTAAGAGATTGTTTTGTGAAAGTCCCCCCATCGCAAATCGCAATCGGCATTATCGGCAATGACATATATATATTGGTGGGTACTGGGTGTGATATGCGATTGTGATATATGGCATTGCATCCTTCACTGTGCTGGGGGTCGATTCTTAACATTATGCGATATGCGATTGCGATCGCATCGCATTGCAACCTACTCTGCGCCGGGGGCCGATTCTTTAAGGTCGACCAATCTTTTGCTCTGATATGCGGGGGCCAATGGTGGCATGCCACTTGGCACCTCCTCATTCGCTGAAGGGATTTGTCATGTCATCAAGTCAACCTTAAACTTTGACTTGCTCTAACTTCTGTATACGAGCTCGGATTTGAGTTTTGTTCGCACTGTTGGATTTAGAATGATGAGCTCTTTGATATTAAGCTAAGCGTATCATGATTTGACACTTTGAGTTTTTGGCAAATTTTGAGCTCCTGATGAAAAGAGCGCTATGAAATTAGGGAAAAGATACAATTTGGACGAGAGGAAAATGGTAAGGATTATCGAATCTTATTATATCAAAGCATGTATATTGGTGTGGTTGGTGTGGCTTCTGCCTATGATTGATTCTACATGTGATTGATTTAGACCAGGAAATTCAACTCTACAATGAAATATCTTTTTTAAGATGCAAGGTTTAAGACAAATTTTATAATAAGAATTAGAATTTTTCTTGCAGGATTCACGATGTTCTTACAAGTAAAATAATGTTCCTACGTGCATCCTACAGGCAAAATAGTGAAATAATTCTTACCCGAGTGAACTGGATAGCCGCAAACATCAACAAGCTCCATAAAACTCCATAAAACGTTTTTGACACTGCCATCAACAAATATTCTATCTTGAAAAAAGAAAAAGCTGAAAAAACAAAAAATCACACTTTCTACGAAAGAACAAAAGCACTAAGAAATCTGGGTAGAACCAAAGACATGTCGCAGATAAATGAAGTACTGATGCCATCTTTTTTAGAATGATATCTAGAAAATACAAGAGCGCACTGCAACCTACAAAAAAGAAAAGTGCACTCAGATAAGAAAAAAGACCACAAAACACCAAAACACCAACATGTAAGTTTGCATGTGTACATTTGCATGTGATTGTAAGTTTGCATGCAGTTGTACGTGTACATTTACATGCGATTGTACTGCATGGAAGTAGTTGTACGTGTACATTTTCATGTGATTGTACTACATGGAAGCTAATGCGAAAATGGGTTATATACTATGACCTCTGTATTTTGTGTCTTAACACTTAATGCTAGCAAGCATTACTTGATTACAGAAAAATAGATTGACAACATGCTCTTTTAACCCAAGTTTTTCGTACATTATTTTCTCGGCCTTGAAATGAGGCCAAATAAATTCTCAAATTTTCTGATTGGCTAATAAAAAGTAGTGTCAATATTTAAGAGGGTGAATAAAAAGTACATTAAAACAAACTTTAAGGTTTGAGGAAAAACTTTAGGTTTAATCATGTATATTTTTTTAATATGGCCCATATTTTAAGGCATTTCGATTATAATAGTCCCTATTGCGTTCGCAGGGACTAAAAAAACTAAAGGATTTTTGAAATGTGGTTTAATCAAAGAAAATTAATCCATTTTACATAGCATCGATGTTTTTATTGTTCTCCTTATGTGGTTAAATCGAAGAAAATTAGTCCATTTTACGTGATATCCAATTTTTTTCCGTATTATGCTTTTAGATTTTTTTTTTTTTCCTTTTAACTTTTAAAAGGTATTTGATGTTAATGTAAAACCTCCTTTAATGCATGAGAACGTGTTTAATCTCCTAGGTCTTAACACATAACCAAAAAGACAAATTGTTTTAAATGGACATTAATATAATATTTTATTTTCCACTCTAACTAATAACAAATATTTATTATTAAGAGTAATAAGCGTTAAAATTCTAAGATATTTGATATTTACTAAATGAATTTATATGTGATTTTTTAATTTTTTTTTCTAAATTTAAATTTTTTTGACAATTTTTGTATTTTTAATATTATTAATGAAAAAATTGAAATAATTATTGTCAAAATAGGTCAGACTAATTCGTAAAAAGGTTGAGTTTTTATTGTAGAGATTCATGTTCAAATTTCGTAGAGGACATAAGATAAAAATGCAACTTGTGCCATATTAATGTATATTTCGAACTTATAACTCTTCACAAATCAACAAAATTGACTATTTAACCAAAACACAAAACCTCATAACACCATAGTCCAACTACATGTTAGTAAATATCTACATAAACAACAAATTTGCCTTAAACTCACTTGACATATTAGGTTTTGATTCTTTCATCAAGATTTAATTTGGCTATAGTTGGAAATAACAGGGTTGTATATCCTCTAAAGGAATTGTTTGTGTCCACGAGAGTATTTGAACATGCACACTTTTCTCATCATCTTAAGAAACCTAAAAAACTCAAACCTCTGATAAATAAAGGTTAGTAATAGAGTATTTTTGAGTAAAATAATCACATAAGAGTTGAAAAATTGAATTATAAGCTTCAAAATTATGAGAATGTATTAGGACTCATTTTGAATCAAATTATGCATACAAGCATAATGACCTAAATGAAAGTAAGGATTGGCTCAAATATGTTTTTAAACTCAAGTAATCATGAAACTCATGAAATTTGATTACTACCCTCAAAAGCACAAAAATATATCTATTAAAATTACTTCCATAGTACCCAATGTCCCATTTACTAAAAAGGATATATAAGAAATGCATCAAGAACTATTGATATTCTAGTTGTTAGAAAGGTATTTTTTTCCTGAGAAAAGGAACCTGCAACTTTATTCATCTGAAGGAGGAACAAAGTTACATTTCGCATATGTTGAATGCATTCAAGCATTTATCACCTCACAAAAATTCATTAAAAAAAGGCTGAAATGCCAAGTAAGTAGGCAGGGAATGCAGGCCCGCAAAGAAGCCCCAATGGGCGCAACAGAAATAACCAGTGAAAGAAACGATAAAAGGTGCAAAATAAACAAGCCAAAAACCCCAACAAAATGAAATGTTGGCCAATTAACTAGCCAATATGTTGGGCATAGGTCTACCAAATAGCCCCAAAAAACATTTCCAGGGTAGGCCTTCATAAAAAATCCGCACCGAGGCTCCATAAAAACCCATGGAAAACCCCAGATGATTGGCAGCACCTGAGGAAACGATGAATAACAAACAGCGGCATATGAAAACCTTAGCATGAAAGAGGCATGAACTAGGGTCCATAGCAACATGGGAGTTTCCATAAACCCGCTCCATAAACTCTTGACACACATCTAAATGAACACAGGCATCAG
The DNA here is from genome assembly GCA_000404065.3 of Pinus taeda. Lineage (NCBI taxonomy): Eukaryota > Viridiplantae > Streptophyta > Pinopsida > Pinales > Pinaceae > Pinus > Pinus taeda. The sequence continues at coordinate 65,456 of APFE031425979.1, read as the reverse complement.
TCCATCATAGCCACGAAACCCTGATAATGAACCACAAGCACCACACCAAGAGGCGACAATAATAAAATGTAGAGTGACTCCCCACCAAAGGCAGCGTCAGGAAACATGTATCATTAACATCCAGGGAGGATCTTCGAACGAGAGCGACGATAGGCAATATGGAAAAGGGGGTCGTGGTAGCGAGGTTCTAGCCGCCAAGGCATCTCATTATTGAGATCATAATAGAATAATACATATAGGGTTATAAATTCTATTTTTTCTCATTGAAGTGCTTTGTGCCAAAAATTCAGAGATTAATTCTTGGAAATCTTATGCGTCTACTATTCAATTGTATGCATTTTTCTATGGAAATTTCAAATGGACAATTCTCTTTCATTGGTTTAGCAATCAAGAAACCATTTTAAGAGATTATTTTGTGAAAGTTCCCCATCGCAAATCGTAATCAGCGTTATGAGTGGTGACGTATATATATCGGCAGGTATCGGGTGCTATATGCAATTGCGATATATCGCATCGCAACCCTGACTGTGCTAGGGGCCGATTCTTAACATTATGCGATATGTGATTGCGATTGCATGACATCACAACTTGCTCTGCACTGGGGGCCGATTCTTTAACGCCGACCTATTTTTTGCTCCGATATGCGATATGCGGGGGCTAATGGTCAACTGCTACTTGGCGCCTCCTCATTCCCTGAAGGGCTTTTCCATGTCATCCAATCTTGCCATGTCATCAAATCAACCTTGAACTTTGACTTGCTCTAACTTCTGCATACGAGCTCGGATTTGAGTTTTGTTCGCACCGTTGGATTCAGAATGACAAGCTCTCTGATCTGTCGCAAAGCTTATGAAGATTCTTACACTTTGATTTTTTGGCAAATTTTGAGCTCCTCATCAAAAGAGCGCTCTAAAATTAGGGAAAAGGTACAGTTTGGACAGGAGGAAAATGGTAACGATTATCAAATCTTATTAGATCAAAGCATGTATACTGGTGTGGCTTCTGCCTGTGATTGATTCTACTTGTGATTGATTTAGACCGGGAAATTCAACTCTACAATGAAATATCTTTTTAAGATGCAAGGTAAGACAAATTTTATAATAAGAATTAGAAATTTTGTTGTAGGATTCATGATGTTCTTACACGTAAAATAATTTTCCTACCCGCATCCTACAGGTGAAATAGTGAAATAATCCGTACCTGGGTGAACTAGATACCGACAAACATCAACAAGCTCCATAAAACTCCATTAAACGTTTTTGACACTGCGATCAATAGAAATGATGCCATCAACAAATATGTTATCTTGAAAAAAGAAAAAGCTGAAAAAACAAAAAGCACACTTTGTGCCAAGAACAAAATCACTAAGAAATATGGGCAAAAGCAAAGACATGCCGAAGATAAATGAAGTACTAATGCCATATTTTCCAGAATGATATTTGGAAAATACAAGAGCGCACTGCTACCTACAAAAAAGAAAAGTGCACTGAGATCAAAACAAAGACCACAAAACAATAGAACACCAACACGTAAGTTTGCATGTGGTTGTATGTGTACATTTGCATGTGATTGTAAGTTTGGATGTGGTTGTACGTGTACATTTGCACATGATTGTACTACATGGAAGCGGTTGTACGTGTACATTTGCATGTGATTGTATTGCGTGGAAGTTGATGTGAAAATGGGCTATATACTATGACCTATGTATTTTGTGTCTTAACACTTAATGATAACAAGCATTACTTGATTATAGAAAAATAGATTGACAACATGCTCTTTTAAACCAAGTTTTTCGTAGATTATGTGTCTCTCGGCCTCAAAATGAGGCCAAATAAGATCTCAAAATTTTTTATTGGCTAATAAAAAGTAGTGTCAATATTTAAGAGGGTGAACAAAAAGTACTTTAAAACAAAAGTAGTGTCAATATTTAAGAGGGTGAACAAAAAGTACATTTAAACCAATTTTAAGGTTTGAGGAAAAACTTTAGATTTAATCCTATATATATTTTTAATAAGGGCCCAGATTTTAAGGCATTTTGATTATAATAGCTGCTGCCTTCCTTCGCAAGGACCAAAACAAAGAATTAAAGGATTTTTGAAATGACGTTTAATCAAAGAAAACTAATCCATTTTACATGGCATCCAAGTTTTTATTGTTCTCCTTATGTGGTTTAATCGAAGAAAATTAGTCCATTTTACCTGATATCCAATTTTTTATTCATATTATGCTTTTAGAAATTTCTTTAACTTTTAAAAGGTATTTGATGTTAATGTAAAACCCCTTTAATGCATGGGAAGGTGTTTAATCTCCTAGGTTTTAACACAACCAAAAAGACAAATTGGTTTAAATGGAAATTAATATAATATTTATTCTCCACTCTAACTAATAACAAATATATTTGTTATTAGGAGTAATAAGAATAAACAAATATTTATTATTAAGAGTAATAAAAATTAAAATTCTAAGATATTGGTTAGCTATTAAATGAATTTACATGTGAATTTTTAAAAAAAATTCCAAATTTAATATTTTTTAACAATTTTTGTACTTTTAATATTATTAATGAAAAATTGAAATAATTATTGTCAAGATAGGTCAGAGTAAATTGTAAAAAACTTGAATTTTTGTTGTAGAGATTCATGTTCCAATTTCATAGTAAATCGTAAAAAACTTGGATTTTTGTTGTAGAGATTCATGTTCCAATTTCATAGAGGACATAAGATAGAAATGCAACTTGTGCCATATTAATGTATATTTCGAGTTTATAACTCTTCATAAATCAACAATTAACCAAAACACAAAACCCCATAACACCATAGTCCGACTACATGTTAGTAAATATCTACATAAACAACAAATTTTCCTTTAACTCACTCGACACATTAGGTTTTGATTCTTTCATCAAGATTTAAATTGGCCGTAGTTGGAAATAAAAGGGTTGTATATCCTCTAAAGGCATTGTTTGTGTCCACGAGAGTATTTGAACATGCACACTTTTCCCATAATCTTAAGAAACTTAAAAAACTCAAACCTGTGATAAATAGAGGTTACTAATAGAGTATTTTTGAGTAAAATAATCACATAAGAGTTGAAAAATTGAATTATAAGCTTCAAAATTATGAAAATGTATTAGGACTCATTTTGAATCAAATTATGCATACAAGCATAATGACCTAATTGAAAGTAAGGATTGGCTCAAATATGTTTTTAAACTTGCTAGTAATCATGAAACTCATGAAATTTGATTACGAGCCCCAAAAGCACAAAAATATATTTGCTAAAATTACTTCCATAGTACGTAATGTCCCATTTAATAAAAAGGATATATAAGAAATGCATTAAGAACTATTGAGGTTCTAGTTGTTGGAAAGCTATTTTTTTCCTGAGAAAAGAAGCCTGCAACTTTATTCATTTGAAGGAGGAACAAAGTTACATTTCGCGTATGTTGAACATATTCGAGAATTTATCGCCTCACAAATACTTATAAAAAAGGCCAAAAGGCCAAGTAAGTAGGCAAGGAATGCAAGCCCGCCAAGAAGCCCCAATGGGCACAACATAAATAACCAGTAAACAAAACAATAAAGGGTGCAAAATAAACAAGCCAAAAACCCCAACAAAATGAAACATTGGCCAATTAACTAGTCAATATGTTTGGCATAGGCCACCCAACTAACCCCAAAAAACATGTCCAGGGTAGGCATTCTTAAAATATTCGGACTAAGGCTCCACAAAAACCCATGGAAAACCCCGGACAATTGACGACACCTGAGGAAATGATGAAGAACAAATAATGACATATGTAAACATTAGCATGAAAGAGGCATGAACTAGGGTCCCTAGAAACATGAGATTCGCCACGAACCTGCTCCATAAACTCTCGACACGCATCCAAATGAACACAGGCATTAGTCCATCATAGGCATGAAACCTTGATAATGAACCACGAGGACCACACCAAGAGGCGACAACAGGAAAATGCAGAGCGACTCCCCACTGAGAGCGGCGTCAGGCAACAGGTATCAACAAAAGCCAAGGAGGATGGTCGAACGAGAGCGACAAGAGGCAATATGGAATAAGGGGTCGTGGCAGCCAAGGTCTAGCCTCCAAGCCCCCTCATTATTGAGATCATAATAGAACTAGGCATATAGGGTTCTAAATTCAGTTTTTTCTCATTGAAGTGCTCCGTGTCAAAACTTAAGAGATCAATTGTTGGAAAGATTTATGTGTCTACTATTCAATTGTCTTTGATATATCATTCTAATTTCTTATGCTAGAGATAGATCAACATGGATCTCCAAACCTAAGGAGGCATGAATTTTTCTCTGGAAATTTCAAATGACAATTCTCTTTCATTGGTTTAGCAATCAAGAAACCATTTTAAGAGATTGTTAATGATGTCATGACATACATATCACATGGTATGTTTGGTCTCATACAAAGCACACAAGTAACAAAAAAATTATGAATGTAGACCATACATGTGTGTACATTTATCAAGTTTTAGTGTTCAAAATTCGTAAATGAGTGACATGATTTTCTATATTTGGGAACGTGGATCATTTGTCTCAGTTTTTAGGAGCTAAAAGACACCATAGTGGGGGAAAGTGGTGGGTTTGGTTTTCTTGAAGAGTTTTTCCCCTTGGGTTTATGTTGATAAATTCTCCATATCTAATTTACTATTCATGAAATTATTTGTGGGGAATCTAAGCCTTCATGAGACTAACCTATATCTAAAATTTAATGGTTTGAAATTGATCATAGCTCTTGTTGTGAGAAGATAAAGTTTGCAACTATGTATTTTTCCCTCCATTGGATACACATTGCATCATTTTACATGATTATGAGTTCTATCAACATTGTCTTTGAAAGAGAAAGACCTCTATATGATGAATACTAGGTTCTAACATCCAAAAATGAATAATTTTGGTAAACTCGACTATGGGAAAATGTGTCACACAAGGTGAAAATTAGATAATTTTCAATGGCCTCTACAAATGATTCATACAATTTCTTGACACTGTAGAGATATAAGTTTGAGCTTGAGGGAGTGTCATGAATAGTGGATGGTGAGCCTAGCCAAATCCATCCATGTGCCATGTTTCAATATGGAAACTTGTGGTAGCAAGGTGTTGACTTGTTGAAGGAGGTATGAATTATGGATGAAGCCAAGTAACCATTATCATCCAACTGCCTCTATGCACATAATGACAAGTGGGATACATGTTATAAGTTTGATTGGTGCTCATTCACATGGTCCACACCTATAGGGCCCTTGCCTTGAGTGGTTATGGGCATCTCCACCACATGATCACCTTAGTGGTCATTCCCCAAATGAATGGATATGACAAAGGGATGGTTCCTAGAAAATTTAGTTTTGGGTACCTTGACCCATTAGTAAGGAACACCATGAAAAAGTTAGGTGCCTTGCTCATTGTTTGGATACATCACACACATTTTCATCTTGCAATAGTTATACTGCATGAAGAGAAGATTAGAAGGGAACTTGGTGATGAAAGGCAAAGAAGGTTGTCATGAGCAACATTCTTTGTAGACATGCACTTCACATGACAAATTAGAAGGGCATAAAGAAATTGATTGTCTTGGGTGCTTGGACTATTTGTGGAGCCAAAAATTTGGGCTATCCACACTTATGACTTGCAATGAATGGTAGGAGTTCCCTCATGACAAGTATCTATGGATTGCAATCATGGCATACAATCATTGGGCATACATCCATTGGGCACACCTCCACCAAACACACATCCATTAGTTATATTTGGGTGCACTCAGGCATAGTGTAATGTCCCAAATTAAAAAAATTTGGAACAAACACTTCACATAAAACTATCATACATTTGCCAGAAGATTGCCATGTAAAACCCAAAGCATAAATCCATAAATTGCACAAGATCTCATTAAAATATCACCGCATGAGGAGAAATGAGAAATGCAACAACAAAATCAAACTATATCATAGAAATATATTCTAATACAATAGTTGGGAATGGCCCTCCAAGATATGTAATAATACTGACACCGACCACCAAACTGAACATGAAATCTATCACTGCACTTGTGGATTCTGAATGAATCCACCAGGGGGAGATGGGTACTCGCCCAATCTCTCTATATCACCCGAGGGTTTTCGTCCTAGGGCTACCAATGGAGTAGAGAACCGAGTTCTCAACCTCTCATACAAGAAACAATATCAAAACCAAGATGTCTCCAAATGACCTTCTCCTCCTCTTTTATAGATCTCATGGATAGATCTCCAAGCCTCTAGAAGCATCTTATTTTATTATTTTATTATTATTCTAGAAGCTCCTCCATTGAATTTATCAAGTGACCTTTTAATTTATTTTATTTGACTTAAGTCACTGTTGGCCCTTTTTCTCCAATTAATTATTTTTCCTTAATTAAATGACTAATTAAAGCCATTTTTAACTAAGGAAAATGGAAAATCGCCCACCATACTCTCTTCAGCCACTGAAAGTCTCTTCTCAACATCCCATCCTATAGATCTTCTCGTTTTGGTTCCAACGAGCTATTATATTGAGGTTTTCCATCAATTAATCTCCCTGGAATGCCACCTCATGCATAATTAATAAAGTTATGTCCAATAATAACATTGATTTTTGAAAGTTGTTGGAATGCAACGGAACGAAAGGAAAACCGTGAAAATGATGGAATATACCAAGCGAATGCCATCAAATCCCATAAAAATGCCTCAAAACTCCATCGGGACCCTTGATGACATAAACCTGCTCCATTGACCAGGCCATCCCCGGTTGTACTATGAAAAGGAACAAAAATGGGGACATGACACGTAGCTAGACAAAATTTGATTGTTTTGGCACAATCATGTGAACTGGACCAACTGAGATGAGTTGGCAAAAAAAGTTAGATGTATTTTTTTTTTAATTTTTTTTTTGATGCAAGAGACGATCCTTCTATATCATTAAGCCAAAAATATTTTACATATTTTACAACTATCCACTCGACAGAGTGGACTCAAAACAAGGGCGCTGACCGCCAATTGTAAGAAACCTCAACCCAATACAAATAACCGACAGACCCTTTAGGAAACCAACCCTAAACGTGTTGACTAATGCCTAGCTGAGCAAATGTCCGCTTCAACACTCACTCAACCTGCCTATTAAATCGTGGCCTTCTAATCCATGTCTTAATCTAACGACAGAGATGAAAATCACACCAAGAAGGTGAACCGAACTTAAATCCCTGGCCCCACAAAAATGCACGATCAATCCTAATCGTTGATTCCTGCCACAAGTTTTTACGGCTGAAATGAAAATCGCATAGCCCAACATGCCGATTTTTAGCATGCGATCAAGGCGGTTTTCCAAATGGCCCCACTACCACGTGTTGTTCACTGAATGGGTTGCTGCAAAAAAGGGAAAACTGCTTCCCGCTCACGAGGCTTGCGATCACCCCAAAACCGCTTTGGCCATGGTATTCCGATAAGAGGCGATAGGTTTAGGTTATCGGGAATGCCACTGGTTCCCAGCTTCCGATCACTCACCTTATTTGCTCTACCAGTGACATTGTGAGAAGAGGCTTCAGCCAGCCTGCTTGAAACCCCTAGAAATAAAACTCCCACTCTACCACCGCTGATGACTTGTTTGAGCGTGATTCTCCAAACATCAAAAAACCAAAGCACATCACTCACTGTAAAACCAATTATGTGAACTCCTCTGCTCATACCACTTCTAAGTTATCTGAGCTCCCCGCCATGGTCCTGCTCCAAAACACCAACCAATCTTCCTCAGCTTGGTCTTGGCATTTCGCCTTAAGACCATGCTGAGGTAGCTCTTGCCATTTCAATGCAAACCTATTTTCTGCACAATTCACTCCTTGATTGGTCAGAAGATCCACCAGTTTATTGGCCGATCTTCAAACATGTTTAAAAGTAATTGTGCGGAGGCCTAGAAGGTGGTTGTGGATCTGTTGAAAGATCTGGATCAGCATCCAATTCCTTGAGGCCTTTTCCGGCACTGTACCCCAGCTGATTCTCTTGACTGAGTTAATGATTAACTCAAAATCTGCTTCAACAATCACATTATGTCGATTATCCTGAATAATGAATTCTAAACAATGCTCCATAGCCATAATTTCTGCCATATTGTTGGTGGCTCTCCCTAGGTGACCATAGAAAATGAACAGGATGTTCCCTCTTTCATCCCTTAAAACTCTGCCATGACTCGCAATACCTGGGTTGCCCTTTGAGGCACCGTCAATATTGTACTTCAAAAAACCCTTGGGGGGAGAGTGCCAAAAATCAAGCTCAGAGTCTCTAATGAGAATCTTCCTTTCCAGGCCCTAAGGAATGAGACCCTATAACCCTAGCTGACCGAGAATCCTCAAATCTGGTGCTGAAGGAGGATTCTTAGGGAGATTTCGGACAATAGAACCCACTGTCTCTTGAAGCTGTTTTAAGATCTGATATAAAAGGTAAAGGGGTGGTTTTTTTACATCCTTGAAAATTCTGTTATTCCTTTCTTTCCAAATGTTCCAGATGATGAAGTCGACGTTAGAGCCCAAGCAGTGCTAAGGACTTCATTATTCGAAAAATTGCTTCACCCCCTGATTAGGGTGTTGATGATGCTCACTTTGTCCCTATCCGACTGTTGGAAAATGGAGGTGAAAGAATCCCACAACTTGGAGGAAAAGGAGCAATTGTTGAGAAGGTGCTCCATTGTTTCCTCTTGAGCTTCACATAGCTGGCACCTGGAAGGCCCCACAACACCACTTTTCTGAATGTTGTCCCAAGTCAAAATCTTCCTATGTTGGACCAGCCACATGAAGAGTTTAATTTTCATCCAACCTTGATGCCTCCATAGTCTTTGCCATGCTTTGTCTGAAACCTGGGAGGCCAAACCAAGGAGAATGAATTTAGCTTCCTTAAGATTAAAGGTGCCCTCATTGTTGTTGCCCCATCTCAGCTGGTCATTCCCTTCTGAAACTAGAATTTTCCTTCGATCTAACTCTTGCATTAGTATTTCACCTTTAACTTTTAAGGGGTTGTCATCCCTAAAGTCAAATTTCCTCCATATTCTCCACTTTTCTGGACTGTTGGTTTGATCCCAAAAATCCTTTACTTTGGTTAATCCTTTAGCATCTGCCTCTGCCTTAAGTTCCTTCAATTCCTCTTTTAAAAGAATGGGTTCTTGTTGCCATCTGTCCTCCTAGAACAGAGCTAAGTTTCCCTCTCTAATTTCCCAGAAGCCGTTATCTTGGACTAGACCTCTATTGTCCCAGGCCTTTTTCCACATGTGTAATACCTTAATATTTCCATCCATTTTTATATGGTCATCACTTTGCCATGAGCTGGCATATTTTTCTTTCCAAATTTTAGCCCACTGAGCCTTTGGTTCTTTTAGCCAACACCACCATAATTTAGCCCCTAAAGCTTTGCTTAAAATTTCAGGATCATCCAGTCCTAGACCCCCATGTTTTCTAGGTTTGCAGAGTTTTTCCCAAGCTACCAAGGCCCATTTTTTCTTTTCTTCCCCCTTGCCCCAAAGAAATTCTCTTTGTATGGTTCTGAAAAGTTGCAAGACTCCTTTAGGATCTAGGAGAGTGGAAAGCAAAAAAACTGGGATAGATTGCAGAACAGCCTCTGTGAGCACCAACCTGCTAGCCAAGTTTGAGGACCTCATAATCCATTTCCTTTTTTTGTCTTGCAGTTTATTAATCACCGGCTCCTAGATGCTCTTGTGTAAAGGCTTAGCAGTTAGAGGGACCCCCAAATATTTTGAGGGGAGAGATTCTCTTTGAAAGCCTAGAATTTTAGCAATGTCTCTTTGAATGGCAATATTAGTATTGAAGAAAAAAATCTTAGATTTGGAGAGATTAACTTCCATACTTGAAGCCCTGGAAAAGTCATTTAGGATTTTTTTGTATGCATGAGGTTCTTTGACTGTGGGGATTCCCTGAAGCATGGTGTCGTCCATAAACTGTTGATGCGTCCAAGCCTGTACACTGTCAGAAATTTGGAGACCTTTGATCTTACCGACTTATTTAGCATGTTTGATAGACCGACCCAGTCCTTCCATCATGAGGATGAAGAGAAAGGGAGAGAGTGGATCCCCTTGTCTGAGGCCTCTAGAGGGAAGAAAAGTTTCAGATGGAGAGCCATTGACTAGAATTGAGAAGCTGGAGGAAGTGACTAGGGCCAAGACCCATCTCACCCGGTTGTGATCAAACCCAAAAGCAATAAGAATTTTCCTGATATAATTCCAGTTCAATTTATCATAAGCCTTATCAATGTCCAATTACATGATCATACCAGCCTTTCGGTTGTTAGTCAGAGAGTGTACTACCTCATGTACTTGAATAATATTGTTAAGAATTTGCCTTCCTTCCACATATCCAAATTGTTCCATAAAGACAAGGGTAGGAAGGAGAGGTTTGAGTCTATTGGCCACCACTTTTGATATAATCTTGTAAACCACATTACATAAAGCTATCGGTCTAAACTTGTTAGGAGTTTGGGCTGCCTTTTGTTTAGGGATCAAGGAAATGAAGGAAGTGTTTAGAGCTTTCAGAATAGTTCTATTCATCCTAGAATCTTCTATAACATTCAGAATATCCTGTTTTACAATATTCTAGCAAGCCTTGAAGCAATCTACATTGAAACCATCTGGCCAGGTGCTTTACTGTTTTGCATTTCTTTGAGCACTTCACTGACCTCTTCTTCGGTTACTGGTTGGTTAAGGTTGAAATTTTCCTCTCTAGACACCAGCCTAGGTATATGTCTTGTGAAGTTTTTGATGGAGTTTTCTCTGTCATAACATGTTTCCTTGGCTATGCCTCAAAAGTGCTTCTTCTATCTCTGCATGAGAGTTGTGAAGAATACCTCTCTCGTCCTTGATCATTGAAATTCTGTTGTGCACTCTATTTTCCAAAGTGGATCTGTGGAAAAATCTAGTATTTCTTTCTCCTTCTTTGAGTCATTGAACCCTCGATTTTTGTCTCCAAAATATTTCCTCTTGTTTGCATAAATTCTCCCATTCTTGATTACATTTAGTGGCTTGATCATTTCTGGTTTCATAGAAGCCATCTGTGATAAGGGCTTGGTTGAGTTCCTTCATTTTACCTTCTACTGCTTTTTTAGCTACACAAATATTTCCATGTTCATTCTTGTTCCAATCCTTGAGCCGTAGCTTGATGTGTTTTAGTCTTTTCTAAAGAAGGAACATTCTTGTTCCTTGAATGTTCAAATATTCTGACCACCATTTGGCAATGTTGCTGGTGAAATCTGGATGGGAAAGCCAGATGTTTTCAAATCGAAAAGGTCTATTCCAGTGAGTACCAATACTCTGCATCTCCAGATGAACCGACCAGTGGTCTGAGCCTCCAAAGGGTAGAATTCTTGCTGATATTTCCTTATCATTGAGCATAAGGTCTTCTGATATCATAAATCTGTCTAATTTTGAAGCCACCTGAGACTCTCCTCCTCTTTTGTTGTTCCAAGTAAATATGCCATTACTTGTTACAATATCCACTAACTTCATAATATCAGTAAAAGTTTGAAACTTCAGAGAATCTTTACTTAGAACTTTGGTTCCACCTTTTTGCTTTGAAAGTGATTTAATCATGTTGAAATCCCCTCCCAATATCCATGGCATGCCTGAATGTCTATCTCTGAGTTCCTCCAGAGAATCAAGAAAATTGTGTTTACCCTCCAGTCTTTGGGGGCCATAAACATTTGTGACCAGGTAGGTTTCCTTATCTCCTACAGGCTGAATGACCACTAAAAGATATTCTCTAGATGTATCAGCATCTAAAATGTCTATTTTATTTAGAATCCAAAGGGTGAGTATACCACCTGCTGTATTTTCCATTTTGACTTCCAGAAACTCATAACGATTGAGCCATTTACTATGAATCTCTTTTAATTTTTGAATGGAACATTTGGTTTCCTAAATGAAGATCACATTCGGAGCTATTTGTTTCATTCTATTACTAATCAGTCTCTATTTTCTTTTACTACCTAGACCTCTAATATTCCAAGAAGTAAACTTCATTATTAAAGATTGGTAAAGGAGTAGCTAGTTAGGTCTTTCATCTTACCTGAGTCTATCATTAGCTTTCCACATTCCATCAATAGTTCGTTCTGCTTTTTCCCACCTCTTTTTTTCCCTCGGTTTTTGGGTGCTAATCCTGGTGTGAATTTCATTGTTTTTACCGCTTCGCTACTCTGCTTTTCCTTGTTTATTTTCCTCTCTGGCCCTTTGTTTTGGGTTTTCCATAAATATAGTTGCTGGACTCTGTTGAACTCCTCTAGAGGTAAAGAGTCTATCCCTTCTTTGGTTCCTTGAATTAAGAAATCCTCTAGATCTAGATTCTCTTTCTCAAGAATCGCTTGAAGTTCTTAGTCCTCCGTTTCCATCTCACTTTGGGTCATCTCATGATCCATTTTTGTTTCTGCATCACTCACCATCGTTTATGTCTGCAGATTTTTATCTGGTGTTTGTTCCCTGTCCTCTTCTTTCCCTTCCTCCATTAAACCTTCTCCCTTCGTCTAGTCTGTTGTAGTTATCTCTTCTTCCTCTTTCAGAACTTGGAACCTATTTTGACTAGCTTGTTGCCCTTCTGATTTTTGTTTCTTTGACCCCCTCTTGCTTCCTTTTCCTTTGTTTGCCACTTTGTGAAAGTTTTCAGAGTCTTTCATTACGTTAGTTTTACTCTTAGTCTCTATTTTAGTGAGAGGGCAATCCCTAAATAGGTGCCCATGCTCATGGCATTTGCGAAATCTAAATGGAATATGTTCGTAATCCACAATTTGGACCCATTCTTCATCAAAAACTTCCAAGATTACCTCATCTGGTAGAGCTCCAGAGAGATCCATCTCCATACATATTCTAGCAAAGGAAGTGTAATTTCCCCTCCTAGTGGCTTCAGAAGCTTTGACAAACCGTCCTAACTTATTTCCTATGGCCGATAAGGACTCTGTTTGCCAATAATCAAGCGGAAGAGAATAGAGTCTTACCCAAACAGGACCGAAGTAAAGGTCTCGCGTTCCGGGACAAAATTCATGATCTAAGGTCTCATATAGAGACCTGCTGCAGCATAGAAGTAGGGCTCGCCTTCAAAAACTCTATCCTTATCTTCGATGTTTGCAAATACCAAAGTAAAGAAACCCTTTGACCCTACGTGTAGGTCAATGCTTCCTTTTGGTTTCTAGTGATATCTTATCCACATTTGTAAGGCTTTTTCAGTGGGCCATAAACCCATGAATTTGCAAATGATTGCATAGGTTTGCATATAGTCCCTGTGCACCTGCAGAGCAGGCTCATTTAAAACAACTCTGGGAGCCACAACAACTTTGGGTTTACATGGGCCCATGTGTGCTTTGTTTTTTGTTCCCCGTTCCTTGTCTTCTTCCTCATTTTCTTTAGTAACCTTATTCTCCTTTGACTTCTGTACATCTTGTTCCTCTTCACTGTTCCTATTCCTTCCCTTTGAAGGTCCTCTATCATATTCCATAGGTTTTTTCCCCTGCTGGTCACATCATGTTTGAAGGAGGGAGTGGAGCTCCCTCCTTTGCACCCTTCCATGGAGAACTGCCTCTGTAACAACCCGAAAACCCTAGATTTTTCGTCCTCCGTCGCTCCCACCCGTCCACTCCACCTCCCCTCCGGAGAAAAATCGCCCAAAAAAAAAAAGATGTATTCAATTGTAGTCATGCAAGTTAAATAGTTTGGGCATAATTGTGTGGACTAGGCTAATTAAATTGAGTTGGAAAAAAGGAATAAGATGATTTGGATGGATGGACCAAGATGATTCAAATGAATGGATTAGGAGAAGATGGGATGAGTTGGATGCTTGGATTGGACACACTTGGGAGGACTTGGGAAAACTTGAGCACACTATTGGGCACACTTATTGGAAATGGACAGGTGGTAGATGAGCCATCCTCAGGGAAGTTAGCTATGTGGGAACTTGGGCTAGCCTTAGAATGAAAGGGATTGCAATTGCACCATAAGCCTCCTATAAAAAGAGGATGCCTCAAAAGTTCTTAGGCAAGAAGAAGGAAGCAAGATATCACTCATCAAGAGTGTAAGGGATTATGTGGTTGTTCCAAGTTTATGATTGAGCATAGTGGGATGAATTGCACTAGCTAAGTGAGATGAAGAAGAATATAGGACTTGTAGGAAACAAGTCTACAATTGATTCAAGGGTTGTGATTGATAGTCCTTGTACGTATTTTTTATTGTGTATTTGTAGTATGTAAATGATCCACAAGCAACTAATTATGCTCCTTTGTTGTACATTATAAAATTCTTCATATAATAAATTTCAAGGCACATACATTGGATGTCACCCACACATGTGTGTTTTGGATTATTTATGATTATTGGATGTTATATATTGCTCCTTACATTTCTTTGTGTTGCTAAGTGTTGATATTGGGTAAGTGTTGGGATGTTTTAAGGGTGATGGTTGAATGTGTGCCTACTGGTGAATGAACTAGGTTGACTAAGACTTGTCAGACTCTGAGTCCCTATATTTTCACAAAGTCTAAGACCACATTGTCATGAGTTGTTAATATTTATCTTTGATGAGGTGTTGTCATCATCCATTGATGAGTTGTCAGTGAGATCTAAATATAGAATGGACAAATTCATGTTCTATAAATTCATATCTTTAGATCAATATAATGAGTTGAAGATGGGTTAGGTATTTCCCACCATATTTTGTCTCATTTATTCTTGCTCCAACTCTTAACATGGTATACATGGTCAAGAGAGGTTGATAATATCATAGCTCCTATAGTTCTTAGGGCGAGAATTAAGCTATTGTAGTTTTCCATAACATCTTTGTTTGATACCATGAGAATGATCAATGGAATTTATTAGATGAAACACAAAAGGAGAGTTGGGATTGTTCGAATTTGTTGGTTAATAGAAGATGTACATCCAAAAAATAAATATTGATTACAATTTTTGTATTTTTTATTATATCAAGTTGTCCAATTGAGGTTCTAATATGAGACTATAACATAAAGTCCATTGATAGACCTGTAGAGAATTTATCCAATCTTGAACAACCTACGAATTACTAAATTTGATGGAGAAAATATAGAACTGTTCATGATCGTTGCTCTAAAGTCACATGTGATTTTCTCAATTCTTAACATACTATAAATTCACAAGTGATCTTCCAATCAAGGGTGTGATGACTTGACATAATAAATGATTTGCAAGTGTTTACGAAAAAAGGTTTGTTCGTATGGAGAAATCCAAGGCTTTTTCTTCAATTCTATAAGCATAAGAGCTACCACCTCTCTGAAAATCTATGGGCACAAAATAAAACTTACTCCTTTGATAAAGACAAAGGTTGGTTGGTTACCATCTAGTGTGATCCATTGCACTTAGAGCACAACAATTGAGTTACAAGCTAGCACGCAGATCTATGAGATTTGCTATTTGTTATTTACTTTTTAGCAATCTATACCAACAATAAGAAATTTCAATTTGCATCAAAAAAATCCACCATTCATTTAAATCATAGATTGAAGCTATTGTTTATTACTTACTACGAGTGAAATGAAGCTAAGAAAAGTGAAAGAGTAGAGAGGAGGATGCACAATAATAGTTATCTAGGTTCCATTTCTCAAGTGTGCTTCTCTCTCTAAACAATGACCTACTCATAAATCCTCATGCGTGACCTCCATAAATAAGTGAGAAAACATCATCACTTTTTCCCTCCATGTGGTCTCTCTCCAAACTGAACATAAAACTCTTGGAAAATGCATTATATCTAGTTGAGATCACTCACAAATCACTTTAACAATCTATCTATTGAGATTTAAAGTCAATCAAACTAGTAATTGTGTGCAAGACTCAATTAACTAATGGTGGTAAAACATGGTTTCATCCTCGTGGTAGATAGGTCCAGGCTGGCTTCCACGTAGGTCAAGTTTCTTATGCAAGACATATAAAACGAAGTGAGTCAACAAGTTTTTGTTTGACACCCACAAGTCTAGTTTTTATTCCATGTGGTGTTCTTCTCTTCATATAATTAGGTCGACAGGCACGACTATTTTGGAATAGGGCTTCTAGAATTTTAATTTAATTATGTGGATGGCAAGGATTTAACCTCCATAGAATATTACAAAATATTCTTAATAGTATTTACAAATCAAAGGTTGAGATTTATCTTAAAAGTAGTTATGCCCTTTCTACCCTTTTAATTAAATTGATTAATTAAAAAATTTCCACATGAAATGAATTATGGTTCTTTGGACATGTGGTATTGATAAGCCTTGGCATTGTAACAAATCCTATTTATAGGCTAAGAATCGCCATGGTAAAGTGGAGGTTATATATATTTTCAACTCATATATTAATTATTTTTATAATTAATAATAACAATAATAAATTAATTAAAATAAAGTCATAATTTATTTGATTTTTATGATTTTTTTAACCTTAACAATGTGACATGTATCACCAAGTAAGTTTTTTTTATCTTTATCATGGATTGATGCCTATCAGTGTTTACTAGTTGTTTAATTTATATGGTTACACTAATTAATTATATATATTCAATATTATGTCTAATCAATAATAGTGAAAGAGAGAGGTGCTATTATTAAGCACTAGCAAGATGTTAACATTTGAATGCATAAAACACTTGTGTTAGGTGAGTGCATTGTACATTCATTAGACTTGTTTTTCAATCTCTTCATCAAGACTTTTGTTTTACATGAAATAAAAGTGTACTTGAAGGCGAAATAAAAGTGTAGTTGAAGGCTTGGAAGGACTTGCAACTTCTTTCAAGTTGAAGTCCAAGCTTTGAAGACTTCTCTTTCATATAAAATAAAAGTGTAGTTGAAGGCTTGGAAAGATGTGCAATTAGAAGTGAATACAAACATTGTAATCTTCACATAAAATAAAAGTATAGTCAAAGGCTTGGCAAGAATTTCAAGCATAAGTGAAGATAAAGATTGTAATGTTCATTAAAAATGAAAATGTTGTTTAAGGTATGACAAGACTTGTAACCAACACTGAAGATAAATATTGTAATTGAAAAGAAAAGAGCAACAAGACTTGCAATCAAAGGTGAAGACAAAAATTGTAATTGAAAAGAGAATTTCTCTTTGGTGTAAGAACTAACTTGTATCAACAGATTTTTATTTTTATTTTTTAATTATCATGTGCATCATCTACCCAAAATTGAAGAAGGGAATCATTATTAGGTATACCCTTTGTACTTGTGTGCTATTTTTAGTTTCTAGACCCTTGATGGCTAGTGTTTGACATATCATTACTTTGGTACACAAATTCAATTACTTATGTACTCATAAAGGGTAATGGCACGAACGAGAATTATAAATTCAAGGATAAATCATTGAAATCACACCTTAGTGTGCATGATTGATAGTACTTGACACCCTAAAGTGTCATAAAATCAAGTTAGTGTGATACAAAAGAAGTGAGCGCAAGCAAGCAAGTACAAACAAGTGTGACAAGTGAGTATGAGAATAATAGAAAGGGGTAAATTGAGAATTTTTTTACAAAATGCGTCTCAAGAAATCAAATAATTACAAGATCATAAAAATGAATTGCATAATTGATTTATTAATCTTCAAGTTCAAATAAATATGAAGGATCAATTAATTAATGCACTTCAGATAAAATTAAGGGGAAAAATTCAAATTGATGACATGCTTGATGCAACGCCAATAGCTGATATCCTCAGACAAAAGCTTGATGCAATTTGTGATATAGAGGATTTAATACAAAAGGCTAAAGAAACTTGAGATACAAATGAACTCATCTAAAACATTGATTTAAGTTGTGATGTAGAGGTTCTTATCCAACATATTGATTCAACCTGTGATATAGATGATCTTATGCAAAAAATTGATTCAATATGTGATACATATGAGATCGTGCAAAATGGATATGGTTTGTGATATACAAGACATAATGCATATGGTTGAAGCCAACTGTGATACAGAGGAATTGGTGGGTGATACAGAGAAAACAAAATATGTGACAGAGATGGAATCTTCTAGTCAATTGATGAAGGATATAGTTATTGAAGTTGAGTCACAATTAGAAGCATAAAATGACAACAACAATAAAAGTAAGTGTGAACAAGAAAAAAAAACAACATAAAGATCTCTCCAAGATGGTTTTCAGACGTTGGGAAAAATTATCCTTCAACAAAAATAGGCATGGATTAGGATATGGAAAAGGAAACAACTTTCATAATCCAGATTACTCCAAACCAATTCAATTTATGAGCACAAGATTTCTTGGATATGTTTATAATATTGGTAATAAGTTCCAACATTGTCAGAGAGTTAAGTCATTTGAAGAGTTAATGTTTTGATCTCCATCCTTATATTCATTGTGGGAAGACAAATCACTTATCTGAAAAATGTTAGAAGAAAAAGGAGGATAAGAAAACAATCCATTATGGATGGATAAATTCTTGGAGATGGAATCAAGAGGTAAATATGATGCATAATTCTTAACACTTAGTTAAGACATAGGTAAAGATACAAAATAAAGAAGAAATGGAAAAAATTATAACAAGCTATTATTCTAGATAATTTTGGGCATGATCCACATCAAATTCTATATTTTATTTGAAGTAAAAGATGGTACTCTCAGCACCTCAAGGGGAGGAGAACATCAATAAAAAGAAACTCTCCTACACCTTAAGGGGGAGATGGTAAATATGTTCAGTGGTAATCCAACAAAACCATCAGTTTTTTCAAATCAAATTGGTTAGTGGTCATGGAAAACCACCACATTTTTCAAGTGAAAATGGTTAGTGGTAAACTATAAATAACTTATATCAATGGAAGATGGTTAATGGTCAACCAGAAAAACCACCAAATGAAGTGAGGATAGTTATTGGTCAACTAAAAAAACTGCCACATAAAGAATTCAAATCTCCAGCTTAGATCCTTTCAACCATGAATCATTTAAGGATGGAAGAATCCAAAGCTCCAAATTTGATGCTTTCAACTATGAAATATTGAAAAATAGAAGATTCCAAAGCTCAAACTTGGACCCCTTCAACAAAATTCTCACCTTGCACCTGATAGGGAGGAATATTAGATATCATTGATGACAGTTAGGCTTAAACTTTTAAATTATTATCAGTCAATCAATATTCATTCATCATTTGGGAATTCCAACATAGAAATTGGTCTCCTCAACAAGAAATCAACAACATTTTAGTTATTCATTGGGAATGTTGATACATGGTTACTGTTCATGTCCAGATATCAGTAGTTTTTCAAGCATATCTCCATCAAAACTCAGTTCAACAATTTCAAATTGAAGATTATAGAAGTTATTGGTATAATTATTCAAGCTTGTGATTGAGGGGGAGAATGTTAGATTGTGAGTCCCTAGACAATCACAAATTACAATACCACATTATCATGTGTTGTTAATAATTATCTTTGATGAGGTATTGTCAAGATCCATAGATGAGTTATCGGTGAGATCTAGATCTAGAATGGTCGAATTCATGTATTATAAATTCATATCTTGAGATCCATACAATGAGTTGAAGTTGACTTAATTATTTTCCACCATAGTTTTTCTCATTTGTGCTTACTCCAATTCTTAAGAAGAATTGGTTGTATTGATAGTTTATAGCTTAAGACAAAGTATTGGGAAAAACTTAAGTGAAAATACATAGTCTAATTGTAATGGGTGAATGCTAGCTATGCCCTTGCAATTGAGGTAAGGCAGTACCACATGACCTCAGGTGCCAAAACAGACTTGGGCAAAACTCAAGTTCATAACGAAAAATTGGGTAGAACGCAAGTCCATGACAAGTGATATTAGAGCATATTTTGAGAAGTCTTAGTGCTTTTCACCACTGCCACTATCGTTACAATTGATTTTAGAGTTGTTCAAACATTCTTCATCACATATGGGAAAATTTAAACCAAAGTTATGAAAAATATGGGATGAGTTTGGAAAGTGACAAAAGAGTGACTTGAAGATTTCGAAAACATATACTTAATATCTTGGTACATTAGGTAGTAAAGGAAATTTGTCCATGTGGAAAAATGGAGGTTCTTGTTGTTTTACGTATGTTCAAAGCTTGAGGTAACAAGGTGATTTGAGCCTTTGAGACCTAGGGGGGGGTAATTATGTGACCATGCTTATTTTCTACTTGGATGGCATACAAGAAGAGGAAGACCCAGATGGAAGTTGTGGCCATGGATTTAGAACATTAGAATCAAGAGATCCATTGATTGTGTCAAAATTTCATGCGATGAAGCTATAAAAAATTAGTACACATGCTAAAGCTTGGATTCAAAAGTTTGTAGGATTTGATAGATCAAGCAGATATTTGGAAAATTCCTATGTCATGCTCATTTAGGCAGAAGGATGCCTAGAATGAAAATAACATTACAAGGAACCAACTGAAATTTCCTAAGTATATAGGTAAGCATGTTTGTTATTTCCTTTCTTGCTAGAATCACTTTGCAAGTGGTTGTTCTTTGAAGAGGAATTTAGTAAGCTTGGGAGTATCCCAAGTGAAACAAGCCTCAAATAAAATGTTATATGTTATAGGTGCCTTGACTGCAGGTTTATGAAAGTTCTTATAAGGAAGTTAGGAATAATAGTTCGCTAGGATGCCTCCCATAGTGGATATGAGACAAAGATTTGTTGCATTTATTGTAGGTGGCCTTGACAACCATTTACCATCTTACATTCACTATTCAAAGCCACATGTGGCCTACTACTTAGACGTGTGTATCCCTAGGGCACTTGTAAGAGTGTCAAATTTAGTGAAAGGAAAAAAAAAAGGAGGAGATTTGTTGGAAGAATGAAACTTGCAATGGTAGTAGGCCACCCTCTTCGCCACATTGAGGCTAGGTTTGATAGTTTATTGTCTAAGATGTAGGACAAGGGGAAATGAGGCGCTATTGCATAAGTGCCTTGAAGAACTTGTTGAGGCAAAGTACTCCTTGGGTAGTTTGAGGATGATTGCTAGGATGACCAGGAGATTAGAGGATCATTAGTTAAGGGTGATAGATGAATTAGTGTGGACATGTATCTATTAAGAAATAGTTACCAAATTCTTTTGGTTGACTTGTTTGAATTAGAGCACTTTAGGAAAATTATTGAAGTGTTTGAGGGCAGTGGTTGTGAGTTCCTTTTTCCACCCTCGTCTTGACTGTAAATATTTATAAGATCCATTTCCTAGGAGTTAGTAGTAGAGCCTTAGGGCACCAAGAAAAGGTTCCAAGTTGAATGAAGAAGGTAGAATGTTGGATTGCAAGAGGTGATTTAACAATTGAAGGAAAAGTTTGTGATTTTTCCTTGATCTAGTAGAGTTATACATTTAAAAAAGGGCAACAAGAAGTGATCATTTTTCCCATGAAAAAAGTGCATTATCATGAATTTGACTTGAGGATGCCTAGGTTGCAATAATTATGAGGGAAATTAATTTACAAAAGCATGGAAAAGTTGGTCAAAGTACTTATGAAACAATAGGTTTGCATGGTGAAAACTTGGACATTTTGATGATTTTTTTTATGAAGATTGATTTACACCTACAACACTATTGGACTTAAGTTACAACTACAACTAGAGGAAGTAGTAGTAGTAAATACATCCAAGGGGCATTATTGGTAGAAATTGGGAAAAGGCATTTGTTCAAGGAAAGAAATTGAATGGTGGGTAGTCACATGGCAATTCTCACATGGAAAATATGGAGTAGTTGGAGGAGTCAAGTGTGGAAGGATGCATGGGATTATAAAAATTCGAGAACAGGTTCTTCAAGGTATTACTAAGGATGAAAATGAACTTGAATGGGGAAGGATGTAAGGCCCTTTCCTTGAGTAGCACCAGGAAACTTTGCCGCACTATCACCTTGATGGCCATTGATCTAATCAACACAAATGGACATGATAGAAGGTTAATGACTACAAGAGTCCATTTTAGTTTCCTTGGCCCATTATCAAGGCATATCATGGAAAATTTGTGTGCCTTGCTCAGTGACTATGTGCACCATAGACATTGGCAACTTTCACTAGTTGGATGCACCAAGAGAATCTTGGACACGCTTGGAAGGTAACTTGAATAGGCAAAGAAGGTTGTTGTGGGCAAATTCATCTATAGACACAAACTTTCCATGATGAAAAAGATTGGTATAGAGAGATTGATTGGATTAAGTGCATGGATTATATGAAAACCAATAGAGTTAGTTATTCCACACTTGAGTGCACATCCACTAGGCACACCTTCACCATGTGCACATCCACCATACACACTTGGGTGAAATACTAGGTATGACCGAACATAAACAAATATTTTAGGTGTATTTATATGGATTGGGTTGACTGAGATAATTTGGATAGAAATAATTAGATAGCTTCATGTGCGGTCATGCAAACTTGGATAATTTGGGCATAGTCATGTGGACTAGGTCGACCAAGACAAGTTGGATGGATGGACTAAGATAAGTTAGAGAGATGAATTAAAATGAGTTAGACAGATCGAATAATCAGATTTGAATAAATTAGATGAATGGATTAGTCACACTTGAGAGGACTTGGGAAGGTTTGAGCACATTATGAGGCACACTTGTTGGACATGGATAGTTGATGAATGAGTCACCAAGGGAAGCGAGTTGGATTTTTGGGAAATTTGGCCCACCTTAGAATGAAGGGGCTTGAAAATGCATGACAAGCCTTATATAAAAAGAGGGAATCTCAAAAGTTTTAAGGAAAGAAGAGGGAAGTAAGAGATCATTCAGCAAGAGTGTAATTGGTTTTGTGGTTGTGCCAAGTTTAGGATTGGGAATAGTGGGATGAATCACTGAGTGAGTAAGATGAAGAAGAAGGTATGACCTATGCATGCTTGTAGTTGTTTTAGGGGTTGAATTTGTAACAACCCTTGATTTAGTTTCCATGTAAAAAAATATAAGACCAAGGTCATGGTACACGTATTCCACACTAAATGTTGGGAAAAACATACTAGTGAGTGTCACTTTCGGTTTATTATGGCTATGGAAATTGGAAAAGGCATTGTCAAAGGTAGAGAGGCATTAATTGGCATTTTATTTATGAAATAAAGGAAAATAGGAGAAAAGGAAGGTGAAAGGTGACAGGTTGCATGTGAGGAGTAAATTGAAGGAAAATGAAGAAAATAGAGGCCTTAATGATAAAAAGGCTTTCCAAGGATCAGTTCATGTCTTTTATTAGTTGAACCTTTTGTCATTTTTAGCTTGGATCTCTCTTCTATTATCTTTCTCTCATACTCTTTCACACTTAGAGTTTTCTTGGAGATTCTTGGAGCACTGTGGCATCCTTGGGATTTGGAGCAAGAAGGAAAAAGAAAAGTAGGAAAGCACATGAGAACAACAAGATCAACAACTATAGTGGGTTTTACTTGTAGGTACAAGGTTATGTATGGTTTTCTTACTAGTTTTGGCATGCATGGTGTATGCATGTGGTTATTTGGTTGTGATCTATCATTTGCATGGAGCATTTCCTGGATTGACAATAGTTTTTCCAAGCCTTTCCATTTCCTAGATAGCCATGGTGTTGGTGGATTTCCCTTTTGTTTTCTGATTGGTGCCCACGTTCCTTATGGCTATGGGTTTAATTGTTAGTTCTTGGAGCCTTGGTTGGACAAATTATCTCCAAGCCCTGTAACAACTTGGTTGAGTTACTAGTCCTAGAAGCCTTGGTTGGAAAAACGCCCTGGAGCCCGGAGATAATTGTGGGTTGAGTTACTAGTCCTCAACACCGGGTTGGAACAAATGATTTGGAGCCTTGGACAACTTGGATAGAGACCGATTCTATGATGGTTGGTGATTTCCAACATTGAGGTGGAATCAATGGTTAAGGGTTAAGGTGGTTTGGCCTCTGGAAGCCCTGGTTTGGTTTTCTTGGTTTATTCCATGAGATCCTACATTCATGCTTGGAATATGGCACATGGGTGATTGGTTGAAAGACAGATTTGGTTTAGCCCAATCTATGGTTTGGTGGTACGTGGAAGTCCTTGACTTGATTGGCCTTTGCATATGTTAATAAGAGATCCTTTCCTCTTGTGTTCTATGTCTAAATGTACTTATTATTATGTGGCTATGATGGTTTTTCTATTATTGTTGTTTATCTGGTTATATGCTAGTTATAAGTATGATTTTATGATAGACTTGAGTTATGACTCTCATCATATTTTTTTTAGAAAATGAAATGTTAATGAATATATGACCTAATAGGTGATAATGTAGCTATAGTGAGAGGGCATCAGACTTTCTTGACGAATCTCAAATAAGTATGAGGACCCTATCTTCAGACGTGTTTTTATGACCTATACATTACATGTTTATGATGTGTTTTATGAAATGCCTATCATGGTTAGGATGAGTCAGGTCAGGTCCTTATTCAAGGTTTGCATTAGAGGCCTTGTCTCCTTTTTATTTATCATTCTTGAGTGTTTCATCAAGTTTTTGGCAGTGGCCTAAGTCCTAGCCCTAAAAAGGTGGCTCAGATTTTAGGGTAGCTGACACAAAATTGCTTGAAAAAGACTACAATCGTTGGGAAGCAAGCCCGTGGGAGCGACTGGGGGTTTAGATCAATATAAAGAAAATTAACTCAGGGGTTGGGCACCTGGAGTGGTTGGTTAGCCCCTAGGGGTCCTGTAGCTCCTAAGGAAGGTTATTTTGGTTTTGGTTTGTCGATTCCACTTCCTTAACTTTATTTGGGGAGTTGAATCATATCATAGTAACTCTTTGTCACATATTTACCATGGTGGACTTGTTAGCTTGGGCAAGTGTGGGAGGAGGGTGTTACAGAGTGGTACCTGAGCGGGTTTCATTCTCTTTGGGTGATGTCTGGTTTCCGTTCCCTTTAGGTGTTATCTGATACCACAGATTGGTATCAAAGCATGGTTCAACCCTTAGACTGGATGGGTGAAATGTGGTTGTCATGCATGCATATAGGTTGTATATGTGTTTGATGTGTAGGCATGGTGATGATCATTGTTGCAGTTGTGTTGTCATGTAGAAGTTGATGATGTTGATGTTGGGATATGTTTGTCATGAATGCATGTCAGTCGTATATGCATCTGTTATGCATGCCAGTGTCTATATTTTGTTATGAATGCATTGTCATGGTTATTGTTATGCATGCATGGTAGGTCAGACATACATCATGGTGGCCATTATGTAGTTTGTGCCATCATGATGTTGTTGGTATGTTATGATGTTGATATGTTGGCTGAGATGAAGTAGGAGATGCAGATTATTAGAGCGAGGTTCCAATATTGGACTTCGGGGTAAGAGCAGAATGTCAACAAAACATCATATAGGTTTGTATGTTTTCCATGCAGGTATGTGGTTAATGGTTGTTATAAGCATTACAGTTACTTATATGCTTTTAATTCTATTGGATTTGTGGTTACATGTATGATAATTTCTAGTTGATCAATGTAGTCATATGCATGTGTGTCAGATAGTCATGAATGATAGTAAATTCTTGTTATATGCATTGTAGTCATATGCATGATGATTATGTTTATTGCATTTAAGAGCTTGATATTGTATGTAGCATGTTAATATAGATAGGCCTGTGCAAATGGTTATGTTTATTATATTCAAGTATGAGTCGATATATTTATGATATTGTGTTGTACTAATCTAGATTGACTTGTGCAGGTGTGATAGCCTCACCTAGGATTGATTGAGGTATGAGTTTGATTATGTCAATTATTTGATTTATCTAACATGGTATGTTTACAAGTTGTTTGATTTTTTGATTAATTGCATGATATGAGTATATGTCTATAGGATTGCATGAAGGAATGATCTTGTTCTAAGATGGTTGTACTAACACATTATGTGGTTAGACAATTGATATGTGCTTGAGTGTATGTGAGTGCTAGTTGTAGTATTATGGCTGTTGATTGTGAGCTGACTATGACATGGTTGTTAGTCTTGGTAAGGGTTGATTTCAGAGTAATAGACATGATGTCTTGATATTTGGAACATGTGACTGACATGTTTGAGCAGTTGCAGGGAAACAAGCTTGGTATTAGCATGACAAGGTAATCGATATGTTGTTATATTTATTTATGCACTGACAATTGTGTGTTTAAGGCAGTATGATGTAGGGGATTGCATGGCAAAAGAGATTGCCATGAAATCTTGAAGAAGGCCCGAGTTGAGCTTTCCCTTGGAACCCATGGGGATTGAGTCATGGTGTATGTTGAGAGTCTTGTGCTTCCAGTGCTTTGTGATCTTTTGCGCTTGATTTGAGGTTTTTTTTTGTGTTTGGTTCATGACCATGCCACTTTGTTTGTGGTGTTGTATTGTTATTGATTTTCCTGTTTTTCTCCTTGTTTGCTTATTGTTCTTGCCTTTTATGTTTTTAGGGTCTTGGGAATTGGTTGGAGAAGAGGAAAGTTAATGGATCTCGGGGAGAGATGAATGAAACTCGACAGGTAATGTAAGACCCATTCGAAGCTCAGTGCATGAGTAAATGGAAACAAAAGGCAAGAGTATGATAATCAGTTGGATTGGTTGGGCCCATTAGGATAAATGGATAGTGGCAGGGAAGTCATGAGAAAGGTAACATGAAAGGTAAGGTGAATGGATTTGAGGCATCAGATGCCTTGGCTATGTTGAGAACTGTTGTTCTCAATGTTGGGCATGTTGTGCACGAACAAAGGGAGCTCTCTTAACCTTGACCTTGTGATATCTGGTAACTATGTTGTAATCATGATTATGTTGATGTCTACATATATATACATGTATGTATGTATCTCGTTATCTGATAAGATGGAATTAGGGATCATGATTTTTTTATGCTAATGTTTGTATGTATGTTTTTGTTTGACAGGGTTTTTGGGGATCATTCTTATGGAGGAATGATTTCTTATGCAAGTGAATGGCATGAAGAGGTTCCTAGAATTAATTGGGAAGAGTAGGTCTGATAGATCCATGAGGTCAGTATCATGTGGATATGAATTGATATTATGTGATTATACTATGTATGTGTTTATGCTATGGCGGGTAATGTTGAGGGATATATCAATTGAATGAAAGCAGTGTGACCTGCGACATGTTGGGATAAGCATGGATAGTGGAAAGACACTAGAAGCAAGGTTGCTTGGTAGAGTCAGTGTGGTCTGGATGTGTAGTAATATTGTTGTGTGTCTGTTGTACATATAGTGTCGTGTGTTGCATATGCAGTGCTGGGTAGAGATGGTGCTATGTACATGTTGCATATGCAATATTATGTATTTATGGTGTTGTGTACATGTTGCATATGCGGTATTGTGTACATATGGTGATGTGTACTTGTTATATTTGCGGTTCTATGTGCATAGGGTGTTGTGTACATGTTTTATATGCAGTGTTGTGTGCATATGGTACTGTGTGCATGTTGGATATGCAATGTTGTGTAGATATAGTGTTGCGTGCATGTTGTATATGCAGTGATGTGTACATATGGTGCTATGTACATGTTGTATATGCAGTGCTATATACATATGGTGTTGTGTGCGTGATTGTGCATATGGTGTTGTGTATATGTTGTACATGTGGTGTTGTGTGTAGGTGGTGTCCTGTACATGTCATACATGTGGTGTTGTGTATATATGGCATTGAGTACACACCATGCGTGTGGTACTGTGTACATGTGGTGTTGTGTACATGTTGTGCAGGTGGTGTTGTGTATATGTGGTGTTGTGTACACATTGTGCAGGTGGTGCCATGTACATGTGATGTTGTGTACACATGCAGGTGGTGCTATGTACAGGTGGTATTATGGTACTGTTGCACATGCAGTATTGTGTGCATGTCATACATGTTGTGCTGTGTACATGGGGTATTGTGTTATGTGAATTATGTAGTCATGGTATTGTGACATGTGTATTCGTTGTGTTGTACTCTGTATGTATATGTAGTTTGTTGTATACTAGGTGTAGGTATATGTATTGTGTTATGGTGTACACATGGTGTAGGAGTATGTGTTGTGTTGTATATCAGGTGTAGGTGTATGTGTTGTGTTGTACACCGGGTGTAGGTGTATGTGTTGTGATGAACATCGGGTATAGGTGCATGTATTATATGGTGTTGTATGTTGTTTTTGGGTGTATGTGTGTGATGTACATTGTGTGTATGTGTATGTGGTTGAAGAGAAGAAAAGGCATTGGATTCTTACCAGGTGTGGAAAATGGTCTAGTGTGTGTACGGAAAGAACAAATTTTGAAGCAAAGGATTGATTGAAGGATAAGTACAAATGTTTTATTTCAGTTTTAATTATGCATGTGACCTATGACTCTGATTTATGATGGTTACATGTGATCTATGATTTTGGTTTATGCTGATAGCATGTGATTCATGATTTTGATTATCATATTTCATTTTGAGCTAACTAGATGTGATATGTTTATTCATGATGATTTGATCAAAGAGTTAGTTTGACTTGTTGTGATAGGAAGCAAGCAAAGTTGCAGGTGTACCTTATTGACAAGCTACCAATGAGGTATGATTTGAGTTTATTTTGATTTATTTTGAATCTAATGGAAATTATGTGCTTGGTATGGAAATCATGAAAATGCCCAATTGGGTGGTTGAATATTACTGCAAGAATTAGCAGTAACAAAAGGAATTGGAACAAGTAGTAGTATGCTGGTAAATCACTTCAGGAGCAAGGCCATTGTGGGACATTGGTACCCAATAGTTTCCATTGATTGCCATGAGCATGCTATGATTGGTATGATGGTTTTAAGGTAGGGATATGCCTTGGTTTTTAGACCTTCTGATGCGAGGAAACCTTACCAAGGGAGGGGTCGCCCAAGGGACTGTGTAGCAGAGAAGGGATTCCCGTGAAACTTGAAAGGCGTGTGACTGCATGCAAGGAGGGTGATTGGATTTCCCAAGGGATTGTGTAGCAGAGAAGGGAAGCTTAAGGAATGAATTTGTTTTGGTCATTAGGATTTCCAAATGGAATCAGATGCACATTGGGAGTGTGCCCTACAACAATGAGCCAATAATTGTTCATTGAGAGGACAAGTGGCATAAGATTGTAGTGATGGATATTAAATGCAGGATTTGACTTTGATATGGATTCTGGACTTCATGGGAAGGAGGTCAATCTTGGTACTAATTTCAAGGGTGGAGGTGTGAGCCTCTAGATTCCCTTGTTGCTGATGCAAGCATTGTATCCTTCTATTTGTTGTTAAGAGAATGTGCATAAGTGTATATGTCTATATATTGTAAATGCTGTATCGAGCTGGATTTATAAAGCTCCATAGATAGTATGATTATTTGCTAGTTGAAGAAAATGTGCATGATTATATGTGTTTATTATTGTAAATACCATAATGAGTCATGTTATAAAGCTCCAGTACATGATATGATTGTCAAGTTTTCAACATATGTCATAGTAGTTACTACAACGAGCTGGTTTTTAAAGCTCCATAAGCAGTATGTTATTTTTTCAATGGTTGTTGGTTTATAGGTGTCATTGAACACCGAGGACAATGTTCACCCAAGGGGGAGGGGTTTGTAACAACCCTTGGTTGATTTTCCATGTAAAAAAATATAAGACCAAGGTCATGGGACACGTATTCCAAGCTGGATGTTGGGAAAAAAATCCTGGGGGGTGTCACTTTCGGTTTATTATGGCTATGGAAATTGGAAAAGGCATTGGCCAAGGAAAAGAGGCATTAATTGACATTTTATTTATGAAATAAAGGAAAATAGGAGAAAAGGAAGGTGATAGGTCAGAAGTTTCATGTGATGAGGAAATTGAAGGAAATGAAGAAAATAGAGGTCTCAATGATAAAAAGGCTTCTAAGGATCAGTTCACGGCTTTTGTCAATTTTAGCTTGGAGCTCTCTTTTATTCTCTCTCTCTCATAATCTTGCACACTTAGAATTTTCTTGGAGCACCGTGGCATCCTTGGGATTTGGAGAAAGAAGGCAAAGTAAAAGAAGGAAAGTGCAAGAGAATAATGGGATCAATAGCTACAATAGGTTTTTCTTGTAGGTACTAGGTTGCATGTGTGGTTTCCTTACTAGTCTTGGCATGCATGGTATATGCATGTGGTTATTTGGTTATGATCTGTCATTGGCATGGAGGATTGCTTGGATTGAAAGTGGTTTTTCCTAACCTTTCCATTTCCTGGATATCCATGGTGTTGAGGGTTCTCCCTTTTGTTTTCTAATTGGTGCTCATGTTCCTTATGGTTATGGGTTGAGTTATTAGTTCCTAGAGCCTTGGTTGGACAAAAGCGCTGGAATCCCTGTAATAGCTTGGGTTGAGTTACTAGTCCTGGAAGCCTTGGTTGGACAAACACTCTAGAGCCCTTGGTGGGTTGATTTACTAGTCTTGGAAGCCTTGGTTGGACAAACGCTCTGGAGCTCGATGACAATTGTGGGTTGAGTTACTAGTCTTGGAAGCCTTGGTTGGACAAACGCTCTGGAGCTCGATGACAGTTGTGGGTTGAGTTACTAGTCTTGGAAGTTAGGTTGGATCAAACACTCTGGAGCCTTGGACAACTTGGATAGAGACCGATTTGGTGATGGCTTGTGATGTCTGATCATGAGGTGGAATCTCTCTGGAGCCTTGGACACCTTGGATAGAGACCGATTTGGTGATGGTTAGTGATGTACGATCGTGAGGTGGAATCATTGGTTGAGGGTTGAGGTGGTTTGGCCTATGGAAGGCCTAGTTTGGTTTTCTTGGTTTATTCCATGAGATCCCACATTCATGCTTGGAATATGGCATGGGGGTGATTGGTTGAAAGAGAGATTTGGTTCAACCCAATCTATGGTCAGGAGGTACGTGGAAGTCCCTAACTTGGTTGGCCTTTTCATATGTTAATAAGAGCTCCTTTCCTCTCGTGTTCTATGTGCAAATTTACTTGTTATTATGTGGCTACAATGGTTTTTCTATTATTGTTTCTTATATGGTTGTATGTTGGTTATAAGTATGGTTTTATGATAGACTTGAGTTATGGTTCTCATCATGTTTTGTTTAGTAAATGAAATGTTATTGAATATATGACATAATAGATCATAATGTAACTATTATGAGAGCACATAAAACCTTCTTGATGAATCGCAGATAAGTATGAGTCCCCTATGTTCAGATGTGTTTTTATGGCTTGTACATTACATGTTTGTGATGTGTTTGATGAAATGCCTATCATGCTTAGGATGAGTTAGGTCAGGTCCTTGTTCAAGTTTTGCATTAGAGGCATTGTTTACTTGTTATTGATCATTCTTGAGCGTTTCATCAAGTTCTGGGCATAGGCCTGAGTCCTAGCCTTGAAAAAGTGGCTCAGATTTCGGAGTTGCTGGCACAAAACTGCCTAAAAAAAACTACAGTCATTGGGAAGCAGGCCTGTGGGAGTGACTAGAAGGTTTTAGTTGCATGGAGGCCTTGTCATATGAGCGATTCGGGGTTTAGGTTAGTAAAAAGCAAGTTAACTAAGGGGTTGGCTACCTAGAGTGGTTGGTTAGCCGCTGGGGGCCCTGTAACTCCTGAGGAAGGTCAGTTTGGTTTTTTTTTTTCAATTCCACTTCCTTAACTGTACTTGGTGATTTGAATAATATCATAGTAACTCTTTGTCACATATTTACCTTGGTGAACTGATTAACTTGGGTAAGTATGGGAGGAGGGTGTTACAGGAATGATGGTACTTGTGTGTTGTTATCCCTTGTGTGATTGTAGTTTGTAAATGTCCTCTAATTATTTAATCATGATCCTTTGTTGTACATTGTAACTTTTTTTTTTAACTAATAAAGTTTATAGCACTTTCCTTGGATGCCACCATACATATGTTGTGGATTCTTTATGATTGTTGGATGTTATTGTTCCTTAGATTGATTTGTGTTGGCTAAGTGTTGTTATTTTCTAAGTATTGTTGGATGTTTTAAAGGCCATAATTGGACAAGTGCTTACTATTGAAAGAACTAGGTTGAGTAGGGATTGATTACATTAACAATTTGTAGCTTAAGGTGAATATATGCATAGATCTTAAGTGAAAATGGATAATCTAATTGTAATAGGTGTATGATGTCCAATCACCTACAATCGAGGCAACATAGTGCCACACAACCTTAGGTTCCAAAATAGACTTTGGTAGAACTAAAGTTTGCAATGAAAAAATTGGGCAAAATGCAGGTCCATGACAATACCCCTCCCATGACAAGATGGGGAATTACGTTACACCAAAAAATAGTATGGTGATTCAAATAAAATTCATGCTATATTCCTTCCTTACCCCTCTAATGTTCATAAGGTGGAACCCCTTTTGGGTATCAGTATATTTAATTTTGTATGTTAAACACTCACCAAAACACATCACTTAATCCTTAATTTTCATTAGAATAAGTGATTAACAAAACTTGCTTTTAATAACTAAAAAGTATATTATTAATGAATATAAAAGTGCAAGTAGGTTTAAGACTAAGGAGGTCAAGGTTTTAATTCTCATCCACTCTAAATGAAAACTTTAGGGATACAAAGGAAAAATCCAAGGGAGGAAATACCACTAAAATTTCCAACTTAAAATAATTTTGTAGTACTTGGAAAGGGGGTTATTACTTAGTCTAAGAAAGTATACTACTAAGAAAACATCCAATGGATTTTTATAAAACACAAAAGAAGGTTGTCGGTTCCAATCATGCCACTTCAAAGTGTTGCTACAATGATGCTTTGAAAGCCAAATAAGATCAAACAAGCACAAAATCAACTCCTTCTTCCACCAATTTGATTATTTTCACTTGGGGATGTTGCATTCGGCATAAAAGGTGTCAAATTTGTGATTAATTTAGGTACCTAGTGGATCAAAGCTTGTGATGAGTTTCTAATAAAGATATTATAGCCATAAAAAGGAACATAACAACAAGACCAAGGCATCATATCAACACCAAATTTGGCCACATTTTTGGAAAAAAATTGAGTTAAGTTGAATATAAGATCCTCTTCTAATTGAATATGATAAAAACACAAAGTAGGTATTCTCATTGGTGAAGGAAGTTTCTACCCTAACCTTTGGGCTCACATATCTCTCCCAATAGTTTATAATAGAGAAAATGTTCTTATTGTTAAGGATTAGAAGTTCAAATTAGAAATAAACGAGGTATGATTGAAAGAAAATAGGCCATGATAAATATATGCCAGGAGCACCACCCTTTATGTAGAAGCAAGTTATATTATTCTCCCTATCTTTTTATCCACCTCATTCTCTCTACATTCGCAAGAGGCAAGCTACAATTATACAGCCTATATACCATATTGACATGGGAAAGAAACTTATTTCCCTCTTGAGACACAATTTGTGCCATTTTGGAAGATATTTTTAATGAAGGATTCCAAAACACTAGTGGTTAATCAACACCACCCCCTCGCGCACCCCTTCCAACCAACCCACAACCCCGCCCCCCCCCACCCCCCCCCCGCCAACTAAAGCATGGAATTCTACCCTAGTATTAAGCAACGGTGGAGGACAAAGGTGATTAACCCCCCAACACCATGTTCTTTCTCCTTAGGAACATTTTTGACATAGTGGGTATGTGGAGAAACCCAATATAGAGCTTGGCCATCCATATTCCTAGTGCCTTGTTTTCCTTCTTATTCATTAATGATAAAGTCATTGTGTAAATAAGATATTATTTATTATGCATTAATGAAATAAATTTCTAGTTGTTGCTCTTACATTTATTGTGTTTATTTTCTTCATGGGTATTCATTTAATCTCGTTGGATCTATTTTGAAGGTCCAAAAAGTCTATTGTATGTATTTTTTTTGTCATAGGAAAGAGTTTATAAACAACCCTCCCTTAATTGCAAACCCATTTTACTTGAGTTATTTGTGATATACAATTAAATCATGGTACTTGTGATTTATAATATCATTCATATGGATAAATTTTGTTGAATAATTATGTTGTTTGACTTCTTGGTCACTCCCAAAACTATAAAAAAATAGTTTTCATTTTTTGAGGCAAGAACAATGCTATCTTCTTGAAACCTAGTTTATGTATTCCAAGAGTATATTTGTTTCATGGAGGGTATGCCATTTTTGACCCAAGTGTTTGCTTGAAGGTATAGAGTGGCATGTGAAGTTTTCTCATGCATTATTCACTAGCATTGACCTCATGAGAATGAGAATAACTTGGGGGACAACATACAAATCAACACAATTGTTGGAAAGAGAGTTCTCTTTGGGAATATAAGGATAAATATTGGTGACTTCACATGATTCATTTGTTCACTAGGTTTTGCACTAGTGAACATTGTTACTCAACATATTTGCATTATGGAATAACTTTATGTTGCTACAAAGTTATTAGTGACTCCATTAGAGTATGTGTCGGGTAATTTAATTGTTAGTTAAATTACTTGTCATTAAATCATCAAACTCGTGGTTCTTGAACTTGCAAAATATACTTGCACAATATATGCTAGGAATCAACTTTCAATTTAAGAGTAAATTAACTTATTGAAATCACGACAAACATATTCATGAAAAATGTCTAAGATGAGTGTGCACATACTTTCTTTTTCAAAAGTCTCAAATTCAGAACTTGGAAAGAAATCTTTTAATATATGAAAATGAAATGACGTCTGACGTGAAAGTAAACTTACTCTATTGACTTGAAAATAAATCTATTCTAATGACATGAAAGTAAATCTAACTTTATCAATAGGAAATCAAATCTATCTTATCAATAAGAAAGTAAATCTATTCTAATGACTTGAAAGTAAAGACTTGAAAGTAAATTGAATCTAGAAAGCATCAAATCCTATACGAAGAAAGCATTGAATCTTAATATATGAAATTTAAAGGCATCAAATTAGAATCGTTCATGACTATCCATGAATCTAAATGCAAACAAATTGAAAAGTAATGAGTTTATGACATGAAAGCAATAATGCTTGACCTACAAAACAACACAAATGGAGTGAGCATAAAAGAATGTAAACAATGCATCTAATTAAAAGACTTAAAATGAATCATAAAATAAACTAATATATCTTTAAAAATGAAACATTAAAATGCATCTCATACTCATTAGGTGGCCATTCTAAAGTGCATGAGAGGTGGAAAGTTGAGAAAACTATTGATCAAACACCAACCATATCAAAGTGAATTGCAATGGTATTCATTTCAACAATCATAAGCATAGTGTCAATCATGTGGTTACAACCTAGAAATTAGCATCTATTCATATCCTCTCACAATTCTCTCCTAGCTTTAATAGGAGACACTTGTGAAAACTTCCATGATCTTTATCCATGAAATGTGTTGGACCAATGATCTCAAATCTTCCTCAAATCTTCAAGAGTTTGAAGAAGAAATTCGAAATTGAGACTTAGAGACAAAATATGATTGTTCTGGAATCTTCAAATATGCCTACACATATCAGAAAACTCATCCAACTTTTATATATAAGTAAATACATGTTATTTTTTAAATATTTAACCATAAATTCACTTAAAATACCAAAATAATGTATTGGAAAATAATGTGTCTAAACTCATATTTATTTATGGAGATGGTCTTAGTGCATGATTATGGAACAATAGAATATGACAAATTTTGAAGCAAAATGAAAGAAAAAAAGGTGAAATGAAGGATGATTTGGAGACCCAACATTCCTCCCAACTAAAGATGTTGCATGTCCTCATGCAAATTTGCAAATTTGCATTGATTATTTTCAATAATTTTTTCTATAGCCTCGAATATTTGTCAACAAGCCATTTTGTGACTTGAGATACTTTTGGAAGACTTACATATTTTGAAAAATCTTCTTTATCTGAAAGATATCTACGTGGTAGCTCTTATGGTTGGTACTTGTGGGGCAACCACAACTATTTCAAGTGTTGGTTCTTATGTGACAACACTTTTCTTTTATTCTTCTTGTTACTATTGAATGTATGTTATATTCTTTTCACGATTAGTTGCATGTGCAGGGGGCAATAATCCCCCATGTTTGTTGTGTCGGGCGTAGCCCCCTATACGGGGTCTGGGGCATTGCCCTAGTAATTTTTTTGCACCCTATATTAGGTGGGAAGACCTACCTATGCTTTTGTGCATGGGTTTCTCACATTTTTTTGGGCATGATGGTTTTCTTCCCATGGTATTTTGTAGATTCGGTCAAGGGAACTATGGTTATGTTCTAATCCATAGTTAATGGATTGAGGTTTATGAATGCTGCAACATGTATATATATGTATTGTAACATTGAAAGGAAAATAATGAAAAATCAATCTGGTAGTTCCAATTTGGGATATAGGGGAAATCTCTATGTATTTGTTTCGTGTTTCTCGCCATTATATATTTTCTGTTTTTAAGAATTTGTTTGCAAGTAATTTCTGTATAGGGTTAAACCCTGCAACTACAACAAAGAATACTTAAGATTGTATTCAAAATGAAGACCTATTCATATACACATCAATCAATCCTTACTCATAATTTGAATATTTACAAAACATATCCATCTTTAGAGAACCAAAAATAGCAACAACATTCAGTTGGAGGACGCATGTTGGTCAGGAATATATGAGGTTATGGAATATGGAAATGAAAAATGGTAATGAATATCCTCCCCTCAACTAAAGGTGGTTCTGTCATTTGAAAATGGGGAAAGCAATGTCACATGGGAAATTTTCCAAAAACATGTCTTTTAGCATTCAAGGAATTAATGATTAAAGATTAGAAAATAACATACCTTCACCTACTTGAAAATTCAATAAGTTATGCATGTGTGAGATCTTGGCGTTATTGCTAGAGCATGGAATGTGAAGTGAAAGAATCTGATCTGCTTTTTCATTAGTTGGTTGTATGAATAGTGGATGAAATCTGAAATTAGAATCTTTGTGCCATATTATTGCTAAACTCAGAAACTCAATATTGGTTTATTGAAACACTGTTGGAAACTACTAAAAACATATAATCTTCATTCATATCCGCATTGTGACATAATTCTTTTCTATGTGCATAAATTTTGTTGACATTGAACATATAAAGAAATTGTTGGATTACTAACCATTAATGAATGTAATTAACCAAAATGAGACTACTCACCATTAATCTCAATGTGAGTCAAGATTCCCAAGTACATCTGACTAGGTACGAATAAATGAGTTGAATTCGAGTGACCTAGAATATCCAACGAATATGGGACGTTGATGTATTCCAATTGTTCATTGGCGAGAGAACTTGCCATTAAGGCATGCAAGCCTCAAGGTACTAGAAAGACCTATAGTCTCAAACCTAGAAAATGTGTTGAAGTCGATGGGTCAAGACTTGTTAGAAGGAGGGCCTTAATAAATCCCCCATCATCTAATGTGAGCATAAAGTAATGATGTAAATGACCATGGATGAAATATTTGCATTATGAAACAGGTTTTATTTTGCAAAAGGAAAAAGAAAATAAGATAACTCAACATTTTAAGTGAGTTAAATGACTTTATTCATGGGTTAGATATAAAATGTAAGTGAGGCAGGAAGGTATTAAATTTGCAAAGGGAAAATGATTTTGAAGTCATGATCTAGTAGGAAGATGGAAATTCATGGATGGACTGTAAGCTTAGGGAAAATGAATGAAAAAACAATGACATGATGAAAGTTCTTCTAACATGGACTTGACTTCTTCATGTTCCCAAAAAAAAAGAAATTGATATTTGGAAACCACTTGTGCAGAGATTGATATTTTTTTATCATCTTGGAACCTGCAAAATCTTAGCACTAATCTACAATAAAACGTAAGATTTCCTAAGGAGAGAGGTGATGAGTCTCTATTCATACAATATATACACAACAAATTCATAAATAATGCTAATACTGCAAATTCAATGAAAATAAATAAAAATGAAATGCATTGTGGTACTTCAAACACCCTGTCAATATTTTGTTGTTAATTTCTTTGTTTAAATACCTAATTCCAGTGATTCAAAAACCAGGTTAAAGAAAATTCATCTTAAAAACATGTTTTAATGATCTGATGATGTTTTACAAGTCCAATTGTTGTAAAATCCATAAACATGACCATTTTTTATTGTCTCAAATGCTAATGAAAATTATCTCATCATATAGTGCATGTCGAGATATTTTTAATGATACTTGAATCGCTTCAAACAAACGTTATATAAGAAAGTTACTCTCTTATGAAGTTTTTATGAAACAATGAAAAAATGTATGCAACGCCACGTGGCAACACCAAAGAGTGCCACATGCACTTACAAAAGTTGATATGGAAACTGATACAGCTACTAAATCATTACTGACATGGTGATGATATGGCATCTAACTTAATTGACTAATGTATGATGTGGTCAAATCATTGATTGTCATGTAAGACAATCATGAGCGACCACATGACAACAACATTTTGCTTAAAAGTTATCCTAGTCAAAATACAATGTCAAAGTCCATGGGGTTGAACACTTAACTTTTTTATTCCAATTTTATATCTCACCATTATACCAAACAACCAACTTGAATGTAGTGATTAATATGCTCAAAAACGATCAACGGAACCATTTTTTCTACAAACGGTTGTTTAACGACTGAGCCAGATCTCAGTCTGATGGGATTCGTTTCAGGGATTTTATTGCACCTTGATGTTGAATAACCCATTACTTTTTAAATGCTCTCAACCCTCATTTAATTGTTTTATATGAGTTTCAACTGTATTATTTGATGCGTTGGGTTTTTTTACATGCACAATTGTTTTATGTGTTGTTTTACCACAGTGGGTGTGGGTAATGAGTTTGTTTATATTTATTTTATTTTTTTGTCATTTTATTATTATGCATTTATATGATTTCTTTTTTATTGTTTTGGTTTTAGTTTTATTTGATTTTTTATTATTATTTTGTTTTTATTGTGTTCTTTTTATTGTTTTTGGTTTTGGTTTTATTTGTTTTTTTTTTCCCTGGGAAAATTCGTAATTTTATTAAAAATAACAAAATTACATTTTGTAGATGCACAAGTGCATATGCAAAAAGCAGCACAATAGACTGCTGCCATAAACAGAAAAAAACTGGAAGAAGTAATGTACAAAAGGGGAGGAAATTATGTTTTTCTCCCTTTTTTCTTCTCAACCTTTCACCACTCCCCTTGAGTATGTGAGGATGAAA
This sequence comes from Pinus taeda, assembly GCA_000404065.3. Taxonomy (NCBI): domain Eukaryota; kingdom Viridiplantae; phylum Streptophyta; class Pinopsida; order Pinales; family Pinaceae; genus Pinus; species Pinus taeda. The sequence goes on along the minus strand of APFE031425979.1, from coordinate 26,325 downwards.
GAAGAACTACAGAAGAGTCCTCCAAAATGCAAGGATTGTCCTTCTCTGAATTAGAGTGTTCTGGAGAATGCTGTCTTTTGGCCCCGCTAGTGTCCACAAAATTTGGTATTTTCTCCGGCAGAGAGTCCATCATTTCCTGTGCTGCAATTTTCTCAGTTTCTGGCGACTTGTGTATCTGATTGCTTGCTATGGGGATGGTTGTTGTGACTTCTTCCCCAATAGGATCATCGTCATGTTTAGATGGAGGGTTCTCTGCCTCCTCGTCCTCTATTTCTTCTTCTGGATTCACTATGCGTTGCCAGCCTCTTGGTTTCTGTGCTTGTTTCTTGTTTCTTCTGGTTTCTTTTTTGACTTATGGACAGTTATTACGGAGGTGACCTGTTTGTTGACAGCCTCGACTCCTGAAGGCCGTGTTTTCATAATCTATTGGTTTTTTCCACTGTTTGTTGTTATGGATTAGAATTATGCTATCAGGTAGTCCTTGACTAAGATCAACCTCCACACAGATTCTGGCAAAAGTGTGTATGCATCTAGCAATTCTTTCCACATCTTGCTTCATGTATTTTCCTATCGCATTCCCCATTGCTTCGAAAACTTTGGGAAGCCAGAAGTGTAACGGGAGGTTGTGTAGTCTGACCCATACTGGCATTTTGGAAACCACCATAGTGGAGGGGTCAAAACCTGGGAACTAGGGGGTCATGAAGAGTCCTGCATTGCCTCAAAACCATGGCCCCTCATGGAGGACATATTATTTTTCCTTGACTGTGTCGAATTTGACAATAAAAAAACCTTTGGAGCACAAATGGATGTCACAGTTTGTTGTCCATGTGGAGAAGATCCATTGTCATAATGCATCTGTTTTAAGCCAAAAGCCATTGAATCTACATGTGACACCCATGGAAGAGAAATCAGTATGAAAGTTGTTTACCTAAGGCATATCGATTATCAATACTGGTGTCTGCGTTTTTTGCTCCACTATATAGGGTCCAAGTAGATCTTGTGTTGGTGTTGGCTTGTTGGTGGCTTCCCCCTTCCCTTTGACGACATCCTTGAAAGAACCTGTGCCCTTTGAGCAAGATCCAAAGCTTCCACCTCTCAGTCTCATGCTCAGTATGATGGTTGAATCTCGCACTCTGCCATAGTACTGCACTGTATATTTTTCCTGTAAAATATGTCCTGCATATACCAAGGTTAGCAGGTTTGCTGAGATGCCTAAATATTCTTGTATTTTGTCCTTTATATTTTTTATCAGCATCCCTGTCTAGGTTTGCTTGCAAATTGTATTCCCTGACAGGGTTCTGATGAAGATTTGTATCAATTCATGGCCGGGGTCCTTAATGGCTAGTTTTGCTTTTTGCCTGGATTCTTCTGCTATTTGGGTCACCGAAGCAGTAAGGGGGGCAGGCTCGCCAAGGTCAATTCTGCGGTGCTCATTTAAAATATCCAAAGGTCCTGTGTGTATCAGGGAAACCCTGACCTCTCGACAAATGGTATTTTTGAAGAGGGTGGTCCGTGTCTTAAATTTAATCTCTGAATTGATTTCATCCTCCCACATCTGTCCGGAGGTGAATAGGGGTGCCTCAAACTGCATAAACCATGACCCTAAGCTTCCGCCCCTTTCTTGTTCATCAACCTTTCCTTTAATAATTTGCCTGAGAGCGACGGTTTGGTCTTCCCGCGACAGTCCGAGGTGGGTAGTGGTTCAATCAACTGCATTTCCTTCAATATATTGCAGGCATTGCTACCTAGCCAAACTGTTTCACCAGCGAAGGTTTGAATTGCGTCCCGAATGAGGGTAGGCTTTGGTTGTTTTGAATCAATAAGCCCCAGGCACTGTGGAATAGTGCCCTAATCCTCCCAGTGAATACCGTCTTGAGCCAAGAAGGGAGAAACCTCCTCTGGCCACTGTTTGCGTTGATCCGTTCCTTGGGACTCTTTTCCAGCTAAAGATCCAGGCCAAATCATTAATGGAGAATCGTGCTATGCAATACTGGCTACCAAACTCCATGTTGTTCCATAGCAACGTTGATCTCTGGGAGTGGTGGCAACACAAAACATCCCTTCTGTAACCCTAACCATTCGAGCTCCCACCATTCTGGACTTCCTTGGTTTTATTCGTTTTGTTTTTGTTTTATTTGATTTTTTATTATTATTTTGTTTTTATTGTGTTATTTTTATTGTTTTGCTATTTTATTTATTTTTGTTTAGTTTTTAAATATTTTTATATTGTTTTGTTTGTGTTGGGTAAAAAAAAAATATTGTTTATTTTTTAATGTTATATTCTTTGGTTTTTAAATAGCTGAGAAAAATTTAATTAGGTTTTTTTTCTTTTTCTTTTTTAAGAAAAAGAATTTTTTGAGACACATGTAATTGAATTGAAAGTTGGGATTTAAATTTTAAATAATTTTTTTACAATTAATAGTGAATTCACATTTCTTAGTCATTTTTTAAAATCTATGATTTTTATTGCAAAATTTCAAAGTTAACTTATTCAATTTTGTTTTTCTGATCTTCCAGGTCGCATAAGGCACAAAAAGAGAACATACTCAAAAGTTTTGTCAACTCTTTATACAATTGGAATCTACAATTTGAAAAACAAAGTATGAAGAATTGATCTCAAAACTCAAATTTTAGCTCTCTAAACTCCACTTCTTCTCCTTCTTCACAAACATCCATTTTATTGTAAATTTTTTTGCCAATGGTTACTGAACAAGGTGGCTCTTACTGCACCACCAAATTAAAATTTCCAAGAAAATAATGAAATCAAACTTCAAAACAAAAACTTAAAATTTCACCAAACTTGGTTTTGTTTTTCTTATTCTATCCTATTCTATTCTAAATTTTTTGAAGTGTAGGAGTATTTCCAATGAAGTCATTTCCAGATCAAAATCTCTACAATGCTCATGTCCAAGTTTAAAAAATATACCTCAATTATCATTAGGATTTGAGAGATCAATTGTACATTTGGACTAGGTGCTAGAATTTGTTGAAGAATGAAAAATGTTGTGATGTAGTCACTGTTTGAAACCAATCTTCAATGTAGTCCTCATTCTCTTGGATCTCGTCCAAATACTTGAACATCATTCTAGATATCCTATCCATAAATGAGTTAGTGTTGAAACTCTTACAATACAAAAATTGATTGAAATTTATGCATCTAAATGAATTTTAAGTATGCATCTAAAATTGAATGCAACTAAAAAAATTAGATTTAAGCTAAAAAGAAATTCTAGATTGAAATTTAACCCCTATGTATATGTTGGCTTGGGGGGTCCTGACCCAAGTTCAGAGTTAGTTGCGTCAACCAACAAATCCCTACACTACTGGCGCTTTCGGCAACAATACGCATCGCGTAGGCTGCAGTCTCACCTGAAGCAGTATGGGGGGATGCAAGAACCAAGTTTCTGCATTTAGAGACTAGTGTGATGTCTTCCAACACTTCTGATCTACCTTCGCCCAGACCGATACACTCCTAGGGCACACTGTTGCAACTCTATCATAATGGCCTTTAGACCTTCACGAGGTTCTATGATTAGTCTTTGTGAACCCTTAACAGTCAATCTATCTAATTACACGCCTCAAAAGGTAGTGCTAAATTAGGGTTCACGCAAATTAACTGAAGTTATTAGTAAACATCAAAGAATGCATCAGAGTCTGTGTGCAACTACTTAAACATGCGTTGCGTAAATTATTAATAGTTATTTTATAGAATCGTGCAACATTCAATTAATATTTCATAACACACATCATTCATTGACAACATATATCATAAACAGAAGTAAACAAAAATATGCAAGAATTCTTAAAAAACTGTCTTTATTGATCTTCAATTCGGGATTACAGACTCAAAACTACCCTGCGCACTCAGCTACAGGGGTCTGCGCACTCAACTATGAACTCTACCTAGGCCTCTGTGCACTCAGCTGTAGAGCCTTTCTTCTCCTATCTAACCCACTTCTCTTTGCTATTACTTCTCTTCTATCTATCCATTGCTCGACAATTCTTATCAAACTTATGCCTTAGAAACTCTAAGACACACCTATTTATAGCCTTTTTCATACAATTCCATTGTCTGCGGATCATGGGTTGGTCTCAAAACTGACTCAAACTTTACATAAAACAAGGGGAAAAATCCTTTTTAACTTCTACTCATCTACGTGCTCTGCATCCGCAAATCGCGCAGACTTTAAATTACAAAATTGTATCAAATCTTGGGTTATCTTAACCCCAAAACTGACCTAGGGGACCCCATCCCAATAGGGCCCCAACACAAACATCATGACTCGCCCTCGAGTCACTCGACTGGTGCTGCGATCTTACTACGAAGATCCCCCAGCTCCACCTGGATTACTGCAACCTCGACAACGCTCTGTGTTGTTGCCTGCTTGACTTTCTCAACTAATTTTTCTGTAGTTGGTCCTTCGACGGCTAGCCTCATCGTCTATTGTGCCTGCTGCAAGCCTTTAATCTTATCCTGAATGGTAGTCGTGACTTGATAAGCTTCCTCCAACCATAGCTGCAATCTAGATTTTAGCTAGGCCTCCTTCTTCTGCACTTTTCCCACCTGTTCTAGGAGCTACTTTCTCTCCTATAATTTGGCAAGGCGCTGCACTGGTACTATGGAGCGTGCAATTGGCGTGACTTCATCATATTGTCGTTGTAGCTCCCTTACTTCTGTATTTAGCGTTCTCAGGTTCGTATCCTCCTGTAGATTGGTCACGATCTCCATGGCCTGCTCGAACAATTTCGTACAATTAGCGACTATGGCATCCAGGGTTCTTTTATCGTGGCTCTGCGCTGCTCCGGACCTCAGGCAGAGTTGTGGGTTGCAACTTTAATTGCAGCTCTGTGATCTTCATGTTGAGCTCAAACTAGACTTGGCCAACCTCTGATTCAGCTTCACGCACACCAACAGTTAGTTTTATGATCTTTGCTTCTGTCTGTGCATCCTTCGGGATGTGAAGCTCAGGTACTGTCTTGCATGCCTCTACGACTGCTGACTCTAGTCATGAAATCTATTCTTATAGCGTCTCTTTTTCCTTCAGAGATTGTGTCTTTTTAGCAAACATCTGCTCATTGTTCACTATGTACTCGTTGATGAGGTTGAGGGTGCGCTGCTCCCGAGCTCTCAATTCATCTGCCACCCCCTGCATGCAGCGTGTGGAGGGTCTCATTGGAGAGCGATGCTATATTGAGTCCAATGTTCTTAATCATACTTCAGATAATGCCATCATCAGAGGATTCTGTGCGAAGGGACCCATCTGGCAATGTTATAATTTTGAGGTCAAGGGTCCTTACCAACTTGGGTGCTTGGCTCATCCCAGGTGCCAGGCTCGCTTTCTCTGTGCTCGCTTGTCTGGTGCCCACCTATATCCTGCTTGCTTGGATCTACATCTCACAAAGACCTTTTTGGATGCTCCCCAATGTCTACATGTACTGTTGCTCAAATTGCTGCAACACCTTGGTTGTGGTATCCCTAATTTTATCCCCGATCTCATCGAGATCACCCTCTGTTAACACCATGGGATCACCCTGCGACTTATCTGATTTCTGCTTCTTCCTTGTACCACCCTATTGCTCCTTATCACGTCTCTTCAAAATAAATGGGGTGCCCTGCCCCTCATCCCCTCCACTGCCTTGTCCTGAAATTTCTTCCTCCTCTGTCTCTGAGGAAGGTGACTTGTCACCTTCCTGTGACTCGTGTTGTTCCTATTCCACCTACTCCTTGGAAGTGAATTTGTGCTCCACACGAGCCTTTACAACAGCTTCCTTATTTTTATGTGTTGTGAGGTTACATGCAACCTGCTTAGCTGCCTCCTTCCTTTTCTGTGCAACAAAACTCTTTGCACACGTGCTTGGTCTAGCATCTAGGTCTGACGGGGCGTGCCACTCTACAAGCCGTTTCGAGACAACCTCTTGCACATTCGTTTCTTCCACCAAATAGGGCAAGTTGTGCCATTTCTGCGCTGGATCCTTCCGCACTTGAATGTATACTCTGTGGAAGTCAACCTTGAATGCCGTGTAGGCTGACAATTGCATGTACAAGGTTGGGGACAACCTTAGATGCTGATTGATGGCCGTGCGGAGAGACATTTCCATAATAACCCAAAAGATCTTCGTCTCTATAATCCGTGCGGGGTCCTTTGTAGAACATAAGGAAGCGAATTGCACTGCCTCTGACAATCCTTCCTCAAGCATAGGAAATTGGATGTCCTCTGGTAATTCCCACACAACAAGCACACTCGACAACAATAACCAAGCGTAGTGAAATGACTTGGTTTCATCCTAGGCCTCGCGGGAGTTCGCTAAGAACTCCTGGAATAAGTGCCTAGCCCAATTGAATTGTACACCTTTTGCGCACTGCACAGCAAGGGAAACCACTGGCGCCGGAAATTCATTTGCGTGACACTTTCTCATCACCTTCCCTGCTAAGATCTGGGTGGTTAATTGAACTGTCAGGTCTGATATGGACATGATTGAATACCCTCACGACTTTTTCATGAGGCTGTAATCACTCTTCATTCTTTCTACGAGGTATTTTTCCTTGGTCTTTCCTCCAAACTCTTTAGCCGATTTCAACCCTTCGTAAGGCAAGTGCATGATTATGTGAATAAGCATATATGTAATGGGTATAGGCCCTCCTGACCATAGACAACCATCGTGCACCAATGTGAGAAGTCGGTGCACACTGATTGTGTTGATGGGGGTGCGGTGATAATGGGGCACCCACATCAGATTGAGTAACCTTGAGTTCTCAACACCATAGACCCATTCCTTCTCCAATGCAATAACACCTGACTCCGCATAGTAGACGTGTCTGATGTACTTATCCGTCGCCAAGTGTGGAAACCTAGCATGAACTACGAGGTCCCAATCCTCCATTTTCAACAGTGGAATCCACGCGAGCCATAGACCTTCAAAAGGGACTTGCTTTGGTAGTAGGGGCGTGCAAATAGTGAACTTTTCAGAATCGAGTCCTTCGGGACCTTTGCCTTTCCGTAGAGGGATATACTCAGGTAGCCTGGTTATGGGTTTTACTCTTTCAACATCAATGTCTTCTCTTCCTTGGCCTTCTTCCACCTCTAGGTCCACTGCCTTCTACTTATCTTTCTTCAGCTTCTATGTTTTAGAATGCTTTCTTGGGGAAGCACGGACTGGCACCAGCTTCTTCTGCTTGTCCTTCTTTGGTTTGGTTGGTTGGTTTTCTCTAGTAGGTGTAGGCTTTGGCCTAGGCGACCTCGGTGCCATAGGCACAAGAGCCAGAGCTTCCATACTTAAAACTTCCGAGGAAGCTCCCTTAGAGGAAACATCACCAGTACTCACAGTTTTTGCAGGACTGGCTGCAACCATTTTTTCAAGAATAAACTTTTGATTTAGCTCAGACAACTTAGCAAACGTGGGGCTCACCACTAAATCTTCTCAATACGATCGGTTCATAGGTGATAGACAACAAATTTCACTAACAATTCTGAGAGCGCAAAGTGTTCTCTATTGGACTGGCATGCATAATTTATAGGGAGTTATGAATTCGAATTCGACGGTTCCCCCCAATTACTGATAATAAATGTTGTTTTGGAGACAGATCTTCAAATATTTTTGCCTTAAATGCCGCCATCCCACTCCTCTTAACCGTCTTCTGGCTGTTAAGTCATGAATAGTGACTCCAATGGTCACTTTTCTGCTATGTTGCGCTACACTTCCCTTCATGGCACAACTTCTTGTGCGCAACTTCATAGGGTGCAACTTAATCACTTTCCACACAGCCTACTCGCTGCGTTGTCTTCCAAACTGGGCCGTGTAGTTTATAGTCCCACGCTCCCTTGCAACTACCTGTAGCACTAAGACTATCATGGCACCATATAGTCATTGCGCAGGATCCCCTGTATACAACTTCAATCTGCTCCCATTCACTCTTCTCGAGAAAGGTTCCCCATTCAGCTTGGCAAGCTGAATTGCGCCTTCATCTGTAATTTCTTTAATAATATATGGTCCTAGCCAATGCATCTAGAATTTACTCGGAAATTTAGTGAATTTACTATCATACAACATGACAAGATCATTTACCTTGAACGTGCGAAGGTTGATGTGGCGATCGTGCCATGCTTTTTTGCGTTCCTTCTGTACTTGTTGATGAAATCCTACCAAAAGTCGATCTTCTTCGAGCTCCATCAACTGTGCGAGTTGTTCCTCCAAGGCCTCGCGATCCACCATACCTGTGAGAGATGTTATGCGTAGACTAGGCACAATAAACTCCATCAACATTACAACTTCTGCACCATATACGAATTTGAATGATGTTTTCCCTGTCAACTTCTTACAAGTAGTCCTATAAGTCCATAGTACTGTAGGTATGTGCACATCCCAACCATTTCGTTGTGGGTTGCAGATCTTTGTTAGCGCGTTCTCCAAAATATTATTGAAGTCTTCAATAGTTCCATTGGTCTGCGGGTGATACAATGTGCTCTTTTGATGGTAGACCTGGAATTCTTCAATCAACGCGCTGATCGTTTCATTCAGAAAGTGCATACCTCTGTCACTCATCAACACTTTCGGGCATGCAAATCTGGTTAAGACATATTCAAACAAAAAATTTGCTGTCATAGCCCCTGTACAATTCTTGATTGGTTTTGCTTCCGCCCATCTAGTTAGATATTCCGTTGCGGCGATGATATAGCGCGCACTTGTTTTCTTCTTTGGGGCCTAAATTGGCCCAACAAAATCAATCGCCCATTTCTCAAATCGCTGCAAAGATACTTGAGGATGTAATGGAAATTCATCCCTTCATGATGGTCTACCCATTCTCTGACATGCATCGCATGCCTTACAATATGCCTTGCAATCCTTGTGCAACGTTGGCCACCAGAGACCTACGTGAAAAATCTTCTGCATAGTTTCCTTTCCTGCATAATGACCTCCAGCAGCACCCCCATAAGCTTCAGCAAGAATGTTATCCCTCTCAAATTCTGGCACATATCTTTGCAATAGTTCATCTCAACCCATCTTATACAGATGTCCCACAATAACTGAAAAATCTACTGTGCGCACTACTAATTCATTTTTCTGTTGACTCGTGTATCCTTCTGGTGCCATCCCCATAGTCAAGAAGTGAATAATGTTAGCAAAATGATTTTCCGCTACGCACATCTCTAAGAGCTGCACGTCTGGAAATCCTTCCTCCAGATTCTTGGGCTCCTTATCTGTTTCGATCCGCAACAAATGGTTGGGTTCTGCATTTAACTTTCATGGCTTCACAATGAATTCAAAGTCATACTCCTGAAATAGTAGCAGCCATCTACAAATCTTCCCCCCCAACACAGGCTTATTGACTAGGTATTTCAAGGAACAATGATATGTATACATATTGAAATTCCCTCCTAATAGATAGTGCTTGAATTTTTGCAGCGCGTACAACATGGCCAATCCTTCACGCTCAGTTTTTGAATAATTCTTCTCAGTCTTTGATAATTTCCTACTTGCGAAGGCTATGGCGTGGTCCATTTCTCCTTCCCCGACCTGCGTTAGCACTGCACCCAACGCGATGCAAGAGGCATCCACATGAACATGAAACTCCTTTTTCCAATAAGGGGATACTAAGATTCGCGCGGTGACCATATTTTCCTTCAATACATCCAGGATGCACTGAAATTCTTCATCCCAACAGAATGTTGTGTCCTTCTTTGGCAGTTTCTCCATGGGTGCGGTAATTTGAGCATAAGATTTGATAAATTTTCTATAATATCTTGTATGTCACAACGTCGCATGCAGCTGCTTGACATTCCTTGGGGCCTCCAAATTCATAATCACCACAATCTTTGCAGGGTCTACCATCAATCCTTGCTTGCACATCACGTGACCCAACAAAATCCCAAAAGGAACACAGAATATGCATTTCTTCAAATTTAGCATGATTTGGTATCTGTGACGTATCCAACATTAGGTGCCGACTTGCTACATGGTGTTTTACTAATCCAAACACTATCCAGTCATCAAAGTACACTTCCAAGAACTTATGAATGAACTGAACGCTGTGATGACTACGTGAGAAAATATTGCAGGTGCATTCTTGAGTCCAAACGACATCACAGTGTATTGAAAACATCTGCACTTCGTCACAAAGGTCGTTTTTCTCCTATCCTCGGGCGCGATCTTAATCTGATGGTATCCAAAGAATCCATTAGTGAAGGAATATGCCTCATGCCCTCCAACATTTTCTAACACTTCATCCATAAATGGCATCGTGAATGGGTCATGGACAAAGGCATCGTTAAGATTTCATAGATCTACGCAAATTTTTATTTCACCTTTCTGCTTCTTCTCTTGAACTACCATCGGGCTCACCCAATCAGATTCCTCAATAGGTTCTATGATGCCCACCTCCAACATCTTATCCAACTCCTAGCACACCTTTTCCTTGTATTTAGGATTAAGGCGATACAACCTCTATTTAATAGGCTTTATGTCTGGCTTAAGAGTAATCTTCATAACGCCAAAATCGTCAATTATTCCCTTCAAATCTGAAAAATTTGTGGGGAAGAGATCCTGGTATTCACGAAGTAACTCAACAACTTTATCCACAGTAGCATCGTCCTAATAATCTCCAATCTTTGCAAACTTCGGTTCTGCTTCAGTGCCAATATTTACTTGCTTTGTCTTCATTAACGCGGTGATGTCTGAGTTGTCGATTTGTGGGCCTTCGACTTCGTGATGCCCTTCTGCCTCTGGAATATTATTATTTCTTGGATATTCATCTTCCTCTTCAGTGATCACATTATAGCATTCCATCACATGTCGCAGCTGGGTGTTCCAGTTTGGTTGGACCCTTTCCATGGGCTCTTGTGGCATTCTGAAGATAACCGCCTTAATTTCTTGTAGTGCTTCATCGATGCTTGTGAAGCCATCTTAAAAATTGAAGGTCAATAAGAATACCAGTTCATGGGAATTGTATCCAAAGTATGGAAAAATATGTGTACCCACTCCGACTGTGGCTTTGTCCCCCATGCTTTTGTCCATTTTGTTAAGTGGTTGCACGGATCATCCCTCTCATTATATTTCTTAGTCATTCTAGTGTTAGGACACCCAAACTGTAACCTCATCATTCTTCTGTAATCTCTTCACCCATCAAAGTTATCCTTATGCATACCCCGCCATCATGCGGGCGTAGTGCGCATTGCCAAATCTAATGATTGGAAGCAGTGATCCTCAGGGACTTCACACTCAAAGGCATCTAAAAAATTATCTACATCAGTCAAACCATCATAATAGGGTAATTTCATTACCTTCGACAAGACACAGCATAGAGACTTTGTCATCATATTGCACCGTAGTGTGGATACTTCATGTAATCGATTCTGCCAATGTTCCAACTCTTCGTCTGAATCATAGGTGCAGGAACTTTCCCAATCCCATGCAATCCATCAATCTACCATCGAGTTGATCCAGTCTTGGTCTTGCGTGGTTATTTTGTAGAGTTGATCTAGTTCACCCTCACTTTCTTCATAATCACAGACTGGTTCAGTATAGTGCACCCCTTTCGCAGGGTCCAACGGTGCTACAACCCGAAGTAATTTTATTTCAAATGAAATTTTCCTCTTCTTCAGATTGATGACCCCATTCATATTAATGGCCCAGTCAATTCCCAGGAGCACAGGATATGGATTGTTGTCATCGATGATCTCCATAACCTCAAAGCTGGCCACCGTGCTCGCACCTTCTATATCAACTATTACTCCATATAATTGTCCCATCAGGATGATTTTCTGATGGTTCATCATTTTGAGCTGAATCAGAGACCACTGCAGCGCAGGTCTCCCCATCCTTTCCCATGTTTTCTTCAACAAAATGTTCGCATTAGATCCCAGATCCAAAATGACCTGGTCCATCTCATAATCACCTATCTATGCGATGAGCCTCATCTTGTGCCCTGTTCGTGCCTTATGTTTTCCAATATTTCTGACCACCCGGTGTCCATCAGAGACCTTCTCTTTGCTAGCAAATTTGTTTATTAACTCTTGCAGGCCTTCCACAGCTTTGCTATCGTGCAACAGTTTTGTGCAAGTCTCCAAAAACGTAGTGAGTATAGAGGGATCAACCTCTGTAGGTGCACTAGTTTCTTACACCTTGTTCCGGGTTCCTGAAGTGGAGTCCTCAACGAAGCTTTTCTTGGATTCTATAAAAGTTTCCTTGGCGCGCTCCAGATCAAAACCAACTTCCTTCTTTGGGGCCTTGCGGACCCATTCGTCCTCTTCAGGTTGTTTTCCTTTATGATTTCCAGTTGTTATGCTGCTTCTCAGCACTATATTCACACTTTGATCCTCCTCGTAGGGCTCAAATCTCATCATCTGTAAGTTCTGTGTAGGTTGTTGATGCTGCACTTTCTTCTCTTGCATTTTAGCTACCAGCACAGGGCATTCTTCTATAGTATGGTCAAACTGGCTGCAGTATTGACATGACATGCATGTCTCATTATGGCAGTCTCGCGCATAGTTCCCTAGCATTCCACAGTTGTAGTAGATGAGATGATCGTGGCCTCCACCAGGTCCTCCTCCTCCTTGACCTCATCCTCTTCCTCGATAACCTCCACGCACCCCTCTGTCACCCTGATTTGGAGGTCGAGTTTCTGCTTGTATCCAATATGTAGGCATTCTTTCCATCATCATTTCATAGCTTTGACAGTGGCACTCATCGTGGCCCACTGATTTGTAGAAGTTACGAAACAACTGTTGAGGTGTTTGGATGATTTTTTGAAGTATATGAAAATAATCCATCGCTTGTTGTCTAGCAACTTGACAAATAGCGCACCATAGCACAACCCCCAAGCTCGGCCTTGTGGGAGCTTCTGGCTTCAGGGGAATTGGTCCCTCTCCTATAATATAATTCGAGTACAGGGGATAGTGGTCCTTATCGTGCCTCTGACTCTTTCACTTCAGACACCAGACTTTTGTGCACACTTCTAGTTTAGTCTCCTTGTATTTATTCAAACTCTGCAATTCTATGTGCAAGCTCTGTAACCGAGAGTGTATTTGATGTACCCCCAAGGTCGCATCCTGAATAGGCGTCACATGCAACCTCATCACGATTTCCAAGGCTTTTGCCTGCATGCCTATCTTTTGTTGTGATAGGGCAATTCTCAGGTGGGGTAGGAACAAAGCTATAAACCATTCACAACGTTGACTATCTGAGAGTCGCATGTTAGCTTCTCGAATTTGACATTTCAACCTCTGATCTAATTCCCATGGTGTCTCAACGACCCTCATCATGATTTCTTTAAATCCAACTACTGACTGTGAGTCAAAATTAGGCTTACTAAACTCCTTGTTTAAAGTCGCCTTAGTGTCTGCTAGTGACACAAGAGGATTATCAGAACAATACTTAATATAACAAGTTAGCATGTGATCCTACAGAGCGGTAACCAACTATGTCTTCTTGATATTGTCATCAGTAATATGCTGCGCTGTCAACACAAAGTTCGAAACAAACCAAAACTGCTCTGTATCTTCACTCCCTATGCCTTTGAAAATTGACAACTTCATCGTGTTCGCCATGTTGATTGGTGGTGGTGGAGGTGGAGGTGTGGGTGAAGGTGTATGGGGTGGAGGTGGAGGCAGAGGTGGAGTGGAAAGATGATTTATTCGAGGAAACACCTGAGTGATTAGCTGAACAATGCTTCACGACGGAGTTCGTTCCACCCCTTCATCGTCACTTAAAGTAGGTCCAATCAATGGACTATAGTCTGGTCCTGATCCTTCACAATTTCTAAAGAGTGGTCCACTTCACGTAGCTTCGAACATCAAGGTAATCACATCACCTTTGTTTCATATAACAACATATTAATCCAAGTATTCAAAGATCTTAAATACTTACCTCGCGGTCCTTTGGAAAATATTCACTCCGCTTCGTTGTAGCTGACTGAGGTATCAACTACAAATTCTATAGCGAATTCTCCCAGAATCCTATCGAGCCAATGATAAACAATGCACATGATCTTGTTTTCAAAGGTTTCTATCCATCGCACTAGTTCTGGAGTCCACACTATAGGGATATCGAGCTTCCACCTTCCTTGGCTATCTGTTAATTTAGCCAACCACTCATACAGTTCAATGGGGAAGGTGCAAAAGAAAATATCGTGTATCTCTGTATACAGATACATGTTCAACTACTTTTCCTTCGATGGGCATGGATTCTTATTTTCTTACGCCGCGAACTCAAGAATATTTCGATCCAACCACTTTTCAATCTCTTTCTTGGTCGGATTCCAATGATGCGACATCACACATCTCTTTCAAGCAGATCGCGGTCCTGACAACGGAAACATTTGTTGGCTTAGGTGTTCTTGACCCTGGTTCAGAGTTAGTTGTGCCAACCAAAAAATTCCTACACTATTGGCCCTTTCGGCAACAACCCGCGTAGTGCAGGGTGGAGTCTCACCCAAAGTAGTATGGGGAGATGCAAGAACTAAGTTTCTGCATCCAGATACTCGTGTGATGTCTTCTAGTGCCTTCAATATGCCTTTGCGCAGACCGATACACTCTTAGGGCACACTGCTGCAACTCTATCAAAATGGCCTTCAGACCTTCATGAATTTCTATGATCAATATTTGTGGACCCTTAATAATCAATCTATCTACTTACATGTCTTTTAAAGAAATCCTAAATTAGGGTTCGCGTAGATTTACTTAAGTTATTAGTAAACATCAAAGAATGCATCAGAGTCTGTGCAGAAATACTTAAACATGCATTGTGTACATCATTAACATTTATTCAATACAATCACACAACATTCAATCAATATTTCATAAAACACACCATTCATTGACAACATATATCATAAATAGAAGTAAACAGAAATACGCAAGAATTCTTCAGAAACTATCTTTATTGATCTTCAATTTAGGATTACAGACTCAAAACTACCCTGTGCACTCAGCTGCAGGGGTCTGCGCACTCAGCTGCAGACTCTACCTAGTCCTCTGCGCACTCGATTGGAGAGTCTTTCTTCTCCTATCTGACCCACTTCTCTTTGCTATTACTTCTCTTCTATCTATCCATTGTTTGACAATTCTTATCAAACTTATGCCACAAAATCTCTAAGACACACCTATTTATAACCTTTTTCATACAATGCCATGGTCAATGGACCATTGGTGGGTCTCAAAACTCACTCAAAATTTACATAAAACAAGGTGAAAAACCCCTTTTGACTCCTACCCATCTACACACTCCACATCCATAAATCGCAGAGACTTTAAATTACAAAATTGTATCAAAACTTGGGTATCTTAACCCCAAAACTAACCCAAGGGACCCCATATCAACAATATACTTGCTCAACAATGACGCCAAAAATGTTGGGTAATTTAATTATCAGTTAAATTACTTTGTCATTAAATTTTCAAACCCGAAGTTTGTGAACTTGAGAAGTATATTTTCACAATATATGCTAGGAATCAACTTTAAATTTAAGAGTAAATTAACTTATTGAAATCATGGCAAAACTATTCATGAAAAATGTCTAAGATGAGTGTGCACATACTTTCTTTTTCAAAAGTCTCAAATTCAAAACTTGGAAAGAAATATTTTATCTATGTAATTGAAATGACGATTGACGTGAAAATTGTTGGGTGTGAAGCCTGATTATCTTCTTTATTCAGAGGTATCACCGCATTTGACCCTAGTTCATAATGTGGTGGCAACACTGCCCGTAGCATTTGCACTACAAGGGGGGGTCCAAGGGGGACAGTAGAAGTTATGTTTAGTTTAGGGTTTTTTCCCTAGAAGGCAACCCCTTGCTATATATGAGGGAATTGTAATGCATCTACGTAGATTGGTATTCTGAGTGAGAAAGAGAGGAGGTTGTGTGAGAGTGAAGAGGGAATTATAGCGGATGTGTTGTAGGTTGTATCTCTTCAGTTTGTTGGATAATATAAAAGGAAGGACTGATTGTTTCTCCATGGGCGTAGCCCAAATTGGGTGAACCACGTATATTTATGTCTCTCTTGTTTTATGTATTTTATGTGTTTATATTTCTGTAATATTTTATGTGTTCCATTGCTCTGTAATATATAATTTTCTAACAAAAATAAACTTACTCTATTGACATGAAAATAAATCTATTCTAATGACATGAAAGTAAATCTATATTTATAAACTGGAAAGTAAATCTATCTTATCAATAGGAAAGTAAATATATTCTCATGACTAGAAATTAAAGACTTGAAAGTAAATTTAATCTAGAAATCATCAAATCCTATACTAAGAAAGCATTGAATTCCTAATCTATGAAATTTAAAGGAAACCTATTCTGAAAGCAGTGAAAGATCAATTGAAATTACTAATGTTTGCATTATCAAATTAGAATATTTCATGACTATCTATGAATCTAAATGCAAACAAATTGAAAAGTAATGAGTCTATGAAATGAAAACAATAATGCTTGACCTGAAAAAAACACAAATGGAGTGAGCATAAAAGAATGTAAACACTGCATCTAATTAAAAGACTTAAAATCAATCATAAAAGAAACTAATATATCTTTAAAAATGAGACATTAAAATGCATCTCATACTCATTAGGTGGCCATTCTAAAGTGCATGAGAGGTGGAAAGTTGAGAAAGCTATTAATAAAACACCATCCATATCAAAGTTAACTACAATGGTATTCATTACAACAATAATAAGCATAGTATCAATCCTCAATATCCAAAACTCTACATTGAAGCATGAGCATGGCTCCCAAACTTTTCACACCTTTTGAAAGGAGAAGACAATCCTATTTATACAAAAGCTAAGATAACTAATTCATAAATGTAGATCCACAAATCTCTCCCAGATCCACAAATATCTCATGTGGTTACAACCATGTGTTGACATCTAGCAATTAATAATTCTTCATAGCCTCTCACAAATCTCTCATACCTTTGATAGGAAACACTTATGAAAAATTCCATGATCTTTATCCATGAAATGTAGTTGACCAATGATCTCAAATATTCCTCAAATATTTAAGATTTTGAAGAGGAAATTAGAATTTGAGACTTAGAGGCCAAATATGACTGTCCTGGAATCTTCAAATATGCCTACACATATCACAAAACTCATCCAACTTTTATATATAAGTAAATACATGCTATTTTTCTAATATTTAACTATAAATTCACATAAAATACCAAAATAAATGTATTGGAAAATAATGTGTCTAAACCCGTACTTAATTATGAAGATGGTCTTAGTGCATGGTTATGGAGCTGCAAAATATGGAAAATTTTGAAATGAAATGAAATAAAAGAGGGTGAAATGAATGTCATTTTGGAGACCCAACATCATGGATCCATATTCCCATCATTGTTAATAATATATTACTCTCGATGAGCAAGTAACAATTCTTGAGGTACAAATTTATCACTGAATGACTCCATATCCATGCCACAACATTAAATTGGGACCAAACACACATATTTGTGACATTAAATGCTTTAGTGACACTATTTATCTAGGTAGGGGATTTGAATTTGTCTTGCATATTTTCTTGAATCTTATTTTGAAATATCTTATTGACATTTTACTATAAAATCCATAGAAAATGCCCTCCTTATAAATGCATTTCTATTAAACTTCAAATATTTCAATCTTCCCTAAGATAGAATGCTTCATTTTCTTTTATTGTTCCATGTTCCTTATGCTAGATATCAAAAATCATATTTTCCATTAGCTCTCACTATGTCCAAAAATCATCCTTGTTATTTTAGTCCTTTGGTGGCTACAAGATACAAACCTTTAGTCTTTCCAAACACCCTTCACCCTTTTCCTAATGGATATTTTAATTCATATTCCAAAGTTTAGTGTTCATGGCTTGATAACAATTCATGCACATGTCACAATTTTTCAAGAGTTCACCAATCAATTTGATATTGAATATGAGTATGTTTTCATGCATTTCTTTGTGCATTACTTAGATTCAAGGGATGCTACATCTCGATTCGAAATTTTCTTAGCAAACACCATATCTCTTAACAATAATTGCATGATATTTTGTTATGCATGTGGGAAAGAGAAAGGATCCTTAATAATTGTTAATGACTTTTATTTCTTTATGAAATGATGGTTCTGAAAGTGTAAACCATTTAATGAACAAATTAAAGTCTTATCTTAAAATTCCTAAGAGTGTGCGACCTTCTAAGGTTGATGCGATGGTATTTTAAGTTGCTACCAATGATTCTCATTTTTCTCTATTTCACAGAGGAAGGAATTCTCTACATTTAGATGTTATGTTTGATGATGCATTGGAACATGGAAGTACTATGGTGGATTTGGACATGCTACCTACTTCTCACTCCAAATGGCTCAAGCAATGTGAACATGGGGAAAATTCCAAAGCCACATTTTCTATTCCTAATTAAATGGATTCTTATTTACAAGAAGCACTTCTAACAATGCCATCATTTGAAGAGGATGAGAAACAAGCATTTGGTCTCCCTTAAAGGTGGAAAATCCATTGTTAGAGGAAACCTTATTTCCCAATGGATATACAAAATAGTAATTTCATTGTCATAGGCAAGTAGTTATTCATGAAGTAAGGATTTTAGAGAATTTTGGAGATCACCTCCACTTTGAAAGTATTTTTGGTCTAACATGTTATCTAAATGTTGTTGATCATATTTCTATAGGAGTAATGGTCATTTGGGTTTTACAAATCATCAAGTAGAGGTTGTTATAAATACTTTATTGAATGAAGCACATGAGAATTATAGGAAAATTCCAAGCAAGATATGAAATCAAAATTTTCAATTCCTATTAGTAGCAAGCATGTGTTATTGAAGTTTGGAAATGATACGTTTTCTCATGAATTTCAAATGCAACATGAGGATGAATATTTCAAAACTAATGATGATGGGTTTCCCTCTACTACTTGTGCATGTAGTTACTAACAAGAAGAAGCAAGCTAAGGCCATGGTAATTTCCAATGCATAGGTTATAAAAGTCATGGATTATTTAATGGACTTGTTACTCTTTAGAATGGTAGTGCCACTAGCATTTTTTTTTCATTCCTTCATCAGATTTTGATTTGGACTTAATGGATAAAGGTAAACATGAGAATTATTCTCGATAGAAAGAACATGAGAGTAATGAATCACTTGGTGAACCCAATCCTTGCTTGATCATTGATACACATTATTTCCAACCTTCATTAGAACATGATTTAGATAAGGACAAAGAGGATAACCAACGATCCCTTGAAAAGGAGAAGGCCTTGGCAAGTGTCTTTACACATGATGATGCAATCCATGTGATTCTTGGTAAGAATGATTTCCAAGGAGAAGGCAACCTTCACCGTGGGCATTTTCATTTTCTAAGTTGTAGTGATGAAGAGGAAAAAGAGTGATGCGATGAGATTGAGGATTCACACGGTATGATGGTTTTGTATTTTCTAGAGTATGAGGATTTTGAGTTTCGTTTTGGAAACCTATCAAAGATGTCGATGTATTATTTAGAGAAAAAAATTCCCCTATTTCTACCTTTAAGTTTGGGGTTGAGTGCTTTAAAGATTTCATCTCTTGTCTTGATCCAATTCTTAGAGTTTAGTTATAGGAGCCTCGCAAGGAGGAGCCATTGTTTTCACTTAAAAGGACTCATTGCCCAAACTAGTTTTTTTCCGCGGGACACACTTTGATCCAAATTATGCATATCGATCGAATGACACATTTAAATGTGGGAAGTGGATGGGATAGACTTATTATAATAATTTCTAATTAAAGAGTTAATAAAGTCCAATTTTGAGCTCTAAAGTATGAATGTTGGCTTTTAAAAGTTGGTCTCTCCTTGATTGAAATTGTATTTACTGTTCAAATGAGGAATTTAGATGTAGAGAGGCATGGATATGGTTTTCGTGGTATTTTACATCGTGGAGCTAAAACAATATAGTTCTAATCTCCAAAAGTATGAAAATATAATGGAACTTGTTTTATCCCAAAATGTGGATACATGCAAAATGACTTTTTGAAAATAAAAAACTAGCTTAGAGATGTTTAAAAACTCATTGGCTATCATGGATTTGATAGAATTTGAATCGAAGATCTTGAGGTACACAAAAATGTAGCTATTAAAAAATCCCGACAAAGTACCAAATTTCCCATATATCAGAAAAGTAGTAAAGGCTACCATGCAACCAGTGGTTGAAAATCCCTCAAATGTTTTCAATTTACTTCTTATAGTGACACATCAATCTTATTTCACATGCTAAAAGTAAAATAATATGAATCTAAAAAAACAAAAGATACACATTGTTGCGGCAGTAGCCAACGACCCGTCTTCCACCTTGGATCATAGTTAACTTCTGACAATAGTTTCTGCCTCAAGTTGACCATCCACAATAGAAGCTTCAAGTTGTTTCAAGGGAGAAATTTAGGAGGTTTTGTAAAAGAGGATTTCAGAGGGAGCAGAAAAATACCTTGAATTTCAGAGTGGTTTTTAGGGTTCGAGGGATTGGCTATCAGAACATTAATTTTCAAAGCTCTTCGACTTGTACGAGTTTCTGTTTATCGCAAGATCCCGGGACTTTAAAATCCACGAAAAAATGAGAGTGTGATCCAATGTTTGTGCCACAAAAATGATCCTTTTATCCGACATCTTGAAATCCCTAGTGGTTTGCATTTAGCGGATCGAGCTTCTTTGTATCAGTTCATATCATATCAGTAAGTTGTATGTGGTTGCATTACCTAGTCTTGGTTTACCAAGGACAAAGAGAAGAGGTATTGCAGAAGAGTACACATTGATACCCACACGACCTATCACAAATTTGAATTTTCAAGGGCAAGAGTCACATGGTTTTTTAGATTCGTCAGTTAAAAGTCCTCATGGCTTATTCTTAAACAAGTCTCAACTTTTTGTTACATCTTAAAATGGAAATCAAATCAATAGTAAATGTTAAAAATGGCAAGGAAATCTCAGGTTCTGTGGAAACAAATCATTTGGGTCAAGTCAAAATTGCTTCAACAGACAAAACATGAAAGTGGATTTGGGTAAATGCAAAGAAATAATAGCGCATTTTAAGGTGTCAGCTTGCTCACCTTAAATGGGAACAAAGAAGAATAAAACCGTTCCAGAGAAATAAAATAAAAAAGAGTAGCAAAAATAAAGAAGAATAAACCATCTACAGTCCCACATCTACACCTCTTACTTGGTTATCGAATCTCTATGTCCAAGAATTGATGAAGGCTAGGACAAGGCTAGAGATTTTTGAAGCCAAAGAATAGGAAAGGGACAACAAAATTTCAGATGTCACAGTTGAAAATCGATGTTTAATGGAAGGTAATAGAATTTTAAAAGAACATGTAACAGCGTTACAAGAGGATTTAGATACGGGAAATCAAGAATGGAAAAGCATGAAGACAACATGACAAATCACGAAAGAATCAATAACAACAAACAAGAATGATATAATTGTAAAGAAACTCAGGTAGATACACAAGTATCTCAACAAACTGACTTTTCAAAATAGAAGGAAAAAAAGAACAATAGGAAATACAGTCCAAAAGAAATAAAAGCTAGCGCTGAAGATGCTAATAGTTATATAGGGATAGAGGAAGAAGAAGATGCAAGTGCTCGTAGAGCACGAGAAAGGGAACACAAAGAAAGAAAGGACAGGGAAACAAAATTTATTATCAAGGGAATAAGAGATTATGGGAAGAATGAAATTACTCTCAATTTGAGAAGAGACTTTCTGAAAGAGAAACTACATTGGAAAGAGAAAATTTGCCAAGAAAAGAGGGTGGGGAAGATATGTGAAGAGAGGCCTCAATCCATAAAAGTCACCATGGAAAGAGTGCAAGAAAAACACCAACTCTTAGGCAAAAAGAAACTCTTGAAATGATCACACTTCTTCCTAGATGAAGATTTAACTAGAAAACAACAAGAGGAGAGAAGGGAAGAAGTGAAGAAAATTATAGAATCAAGAAATGAAGCGAAAAGGGCATGGTTGTACAATGGTAAATAACTTATTATAGTGTTTGGGCTTCCGGGAAAAAAAAGGCAGCACACTGGCAGTAAAGAAAAAATAGAGAATTTGATAATAGGGAGGAAAACAACAATATCAACAGGGATGAAAAGGGGTGAAGACTCAAATTTGAGTCTTATGTGCCAAACTGTGTAGCAGTCAAATCCTAAATAGGTCTACCTAAGTTTAGTTTGTTGGAATTGTAGAGGTTACCCTTGGAGGAGGGGATCTAGGTTAGGGCCTATTGCAGAAGATAGATACATAATTTGTCTCACGAGCACTCATGAACATGATGGTTGCAAAACTCTTAAGTTTGATGGTTATTTTAAGTTCACAATTTGGAACAAGATAGTAGAAAATGGCAAAGGGTATGAGGGATACTATTTTTAGTGAAAGAAAAAGAAATTCATCACATCTAGTTAATTAAAGAAGATGAAAATAAAAAATATGCATGGTTCAAAATATCAGAGAATGAGAATTGCATAAGAATTGCATTATGTTATTTTGGCCCTCAAGCCTAA
Source organism: Pinus taeda (assembly GCA_000404065.3). Classification (NCBI taxonomy): domain Eukaryota; kingdom Viridiplantae; phylum Streptophyta; class Pinopsida; order Pinales; family Pinaceae; genus Pinus; species Pinus taeda. The sequence goes on along the minus strand of APFE031425979.1, from coordinate 3,819 downwards.
AAAACTTACAAAAATAAGGGGCTAGACAACAAGGATCCGTATGAAACTTTAAAGCAACATGTTGTTGTGTACTCTCAGCAGGGAGAAGTTATTTTAGTAGGAGATTTCAATGCTAGAACAACAAATCATCAAGCTAGTATTCTTTGTTGCAAAGAGGATCACAATCCTATTTGGCTCACTGAAGAGGAGAATCCCCAATGGGCGAGGTGTTCAAAAGATGACAAAGTTAGCAATCATTTAGGAGAGGAGTTGCTTACACCGTGTGGTGATTTCAACTTAATTATTTGAAATGGTCTATATAGATGGAAAAGGTCTGGGAAATTCACTTGTAACACATACAATGGGGCAAGTGTTGTTGACTATGTGACGTGTTCACAAAACTTGATAGAAAAGATAGAAAAAGTTAAGATTGGAGAGCATATTTGGGACTTAAAATCATACCATAACCCAATTTATATAAAACTATCATGGTTAGAAGAAAGGAAGCATAGGAGGTGTTGGGTCTAAAATGCATATGCAAATTAGAGCTTAATTTAATGTCAACCCGGGAAAGTAAACTTAGAAGTGCTTATCTAAAATATATAGATCTAGAAAGATTCCTAATTTATCCAAGATCTTAAAGTCCCCTTACAGGAACATATTCATTAAGATCTCTTCCAACATTAGAACATCTAATAAGAAATTAAAATATGAAATAAAATAAACCTAGATCTAATAATTGTTTGAAATCTTACGGTTCTCTTACAAGAACACCTTCAAATAAGATTCTTCCAATATTAGAACATTTAACAAAACTTGAAAGCTGAAATCAAACAAAAACATAAAGTAAATTATAAACAAATAAGCATGCAAGT
>APFE031425976.1:0-15330 GCA_000404065.3 Pinus taeda | reverse complement strand
AAAACGAAAACATGTGGATTGCAAAGGAAAGTTTATAAACTTAGCGGTGATATGTATATATACATGTATATATCCTCAGTCCAGCAGGTTAGGTAGAATAGGTATTGTATATTTGAAGTAGGTAGAATTCATTAATGAACGATATTTGCAAAGTTTAATCATAAAACCCATCGTTAGCAATATAACACGTAAAAAAAAAAGAAAGGAGTAATCTATATTAACCCAGTTGTCATTACACTATCGTATTGATATTTGGATTTTGCTTTGCTACTGCACCGTATGATTATAAATGTATTTACAATGGACTCGACAATAATGACATTTTGCATTATGTATCGATTCTCTGTATCTTACTTTTATGAAACATTTTCCGGGTTTGTTCGAATGGCCTTGTGGCTGGATGGCTGCCAGTTGTTGGCGCTCGCCCTAATCTTCTGCCACCTATGGTCCGATGCCCCACACGGAGTACCCTCTCTATCGGATGTTCAGCTGCTTCCCTTGTTCATTCAGGAGCTTGTCCTCAGGATCTTTCTGCATCTTCTCTCTACAACCATCGCAAACTTTTTACTGTGCCGCGGTCTTGGGTGACCGTCGCGGTCTTCAGATGTATGCCAAATGGCTCCAAGTTGCTGATGACCTCAGATACAGAATGGATGGAGATCATCTAGCATAGCTGTAAATATACAGTAATCCGACCTACATCCATGGAGGTAAAATCAATTAATTGCTGCATCCATGAAGTAGACAGTAATTTAAAGGAGTGCAAAAGCTACGGAAACAGGTAAAACTTTGTCATTAGCTGCGCCGTTTTCTCCGGTCTTCAAGCATTTTTTAATTTTTGTAAATTCTGTAAATGTTTCGTAGATCATCGTTTATTTCCAGAGGTTCTGAGCTGCTTAACCCTAATTCATCTGATATCCATCTGAATCTTAAATTTACAAGGCAATTGAGTCTGTGTAGGATTAGAATAAAGATATTTTTGGAAGTCGATCCCAAAATGGGGAAACAAGATTCAAGTTGGAACCTCGGCTGGTATCTGTGCTCCAATCCCCGCCGTGGAGATTCATCACGAGTTTGAGAAATGTTTCTACCTACTTTTGCATCTGAGTCCTCTAACTGGAATCAGAGATTCTATGCAACTGTCCGTGGAATGATCAGAGAGTCGAGTATGTCAGAAACCCTAAGTATGCCTAAAACAGTAACTAACAGTAAGGTAACAGCACAGAATTTGTATAAACCAGTCCGAAATTTATCTTTTGGTTTAAAGCTTAGAAAACTCATTCGGTATTGCTCCGCTCAAGCTATTTTCATTGAGCTCCAGAGTGTTCATTTGTGTCAAATTCCCCACCGTATTGGGTATGGGACCGGACAGTGTATTGGAGCGTAGATTAGGTGATATACAACAACCTCTGAAAAATCGAATCCTTCTGATGGAGCTTTGATTCGAGTAACCTGCACAACAATTCTGTAATATCTGTTAGTTGTTCATCTAATTTATTTGTTGATGTCATTTATGTTCCTAATATTAGTTTTACAGTGTATTTTGAGAGGTTTTTCTTTGTTTTACAGTCTATTTTGAAAAGAATTATTGCAGCCTTTTTTAGAAATAGTTAACACGGCCTGGTGTTGTTCAGCTACACTAGGCTTCGTAGTTGACTGTTTACAAATTGGTGTCTCTCCTTCTGCCTCAAACAAAAGGCTTTATTTTGCTGAATCAGAAATTTATGAAAGTATTTACCTGATGGGCGGCGTGGTGACTTTGCAGGCGGCAACACCGGATTCGTGGTGACTTTGAGAAGGCTCCTGGGTGCTCCCGGTCACGTAGAAGCTCATGTAGAACCCGCAAGAAGAATACGAGGTAATCTTATATGAAATACAGAACAAAAGCATAACAGGTAATATTATATGAAGTAAAGAAGATTCTTGCGTAATTGAAATGGAGACTGCGCTGAATTTTAACCAGTAATATATTATAGAATAAATTGAAAAGGGCAGGCGATTCCTTGTATTTTTAAATACTTATTTCACAGTCATAATAATCACAATACTTATTTCAGAGTCATAATAATCACAAGCAAATTCATTGACTGCAATAGGCTCTGGATGCAGAATTAAGGAGAAAGGGCTGGTGAAGATTTCCGAAGACTCTGATTCAGCGGTCATTCTGTACTCCGGAGGGTAGCGCACAGCACAAGACCAGCACAAGACCACAAGACCAGCACAAGACCAGGTTCAACAAGCGCACCGTGGGGAGTATAAGAGAGCTTTGGGTGGTTTCGGGGCTTCCAGCAGAGCGCAGCAAGTGTAGAAGAAACTTGGCACCTGTTAGATGTGGTGGCAGACGGGCATGTATGGCAGGCGTGCATGTAAGCGGTGGCAGGGGCGCTATTGTATTGTACCTAGTGCGCCATACATTTCCTAACATTAAATGTTAGGAGATTAATGCTAAGGATGAAGATAGCATTACTTCATCCAGCGTTCGAATTGCTCTAATTACTTGTACATATGCCCATTTTTTCCTAACTTTTGAGCCTCCATACCTCGTTTTGAGGCCAAATAAGATGAAAATGGTTTTGATTGGTTAAAAGCGAACGAAAATATAAAATATTGTATCGCATCCGAAGAAACTTTGTTTTAAGTTTGTTTTAATTTGAAATAGTTTATTGGTTATCGGGTCGAACTAATTATCACCGACCAAAACCGATTGCTATAATCCCTGCCAGGCCCGGAGGGCAGGGACTAATAACACATATCAACCATTTTGTATTTATAAAAAAATAAACTTACTTTTTATTTGCAAAAATATCATTCAAAAGTCCCCATTGCATATGCAATAGAAAAGGCAACTCATTTGCAGGGAGCTACACTAGTACATAAGCACTAACATGCTAGCGGTGTTTTTTTGTTCTAAAACGCCCTCGTGTGTGCATTACAATGGCACATACACTTGTATTAGAACAAAAATAAGTGAACCACTCACCCGTTCCTCGACTTTATTTCTATATTGTGAAGCACCATATGGGTTATTTTTTTATTTTTTTTAACTATCATGTGTCATCATTGAATGTGCTAATGCACTTCTAATATTAAGGTGATCCGATGTGCTTATGATATTAAGGAGCCCCAAAACACTTATGGTATGGTCACACACTAAGATGTTTGTGTTAAGTATGAATCATTGAAAATGTTATTTATTTGAAAAATGAATCATTTTATTTTATTTTAAGAGCTACGAGAGTTGGCGCTTCATGTATGTTAAGCACCATTCAAGGAGCCCTGATGTGCTTATTTTGTGGTCATGTATCAGGGCACTTATGTTAGCGTATTGATTATTTTACTAGGCCATGGGAGCTAGTGCGTCGTATTTGTTGAGTACCATTTAAGGATCCCTACCGCACTTATGATATTAATAATCCTAGTGTAGTTATTATATGGTTATGCACTAAGGGAAAATATGTTAATATGAAGAACTATGAAGGTTATTTTATATTTAAAAAGCAATTTTTATTTTATTGTATGATTCATGGGAACTAGTGCATTGCGTCTATTAAGCATTATAGTGAAGTGAGCCTAAGGATGCATCAGGGCATTAGGGTTATCAGGGTTATTTTATCTTTTAAAAAATGATTTTTTTTTTTATTTCTTATAGGTTTTAGGTGAGCCAAATGGTTTAAGCACCTTGTTCGTGGTTCCCATGATTTGTTAAGCATTGGGTTGGGGTGAAATGATCTAGTGGATATTTGTGGCCATCTGTCTATTTCACTTGGACTCCCAATACTTTTTCATTTCATTTTCTTTAATTCTTTCACAACTTTCTAGTGTTGGTAGTTTTTTGGGTCTTGAACTTCCAGAGCCACTTTGAGGCCCTAAATGATGTTTTTTTGGAAAAAATGCTAATCCCATAGCCCATAGGGTAGGGGCTTGCTAGGAATTTGTTTTTTTCCTTGGATAGATATTTATAACAAGGTATCATGCGTGTCAAACGAAAATCTTATGCCCAAATCATGATCCCGTGAAGTTGGCATTCTAACTAATCCCAACAGGGCCCACAAACATTTGACGCTTCATCTCATAGGGTTATTTTTTTGGATGTTTAGGGTTTTCCATTGTTTATTAATAATAAAAAAAATACTCTGGGCCTCATTGTAACACAATTCAAAATGCATGTAGTCGTCACATCTCTTCTCAGAGATAAGATACCATCTCATAAGCTAGTTTTTTTCCATTTTTCATGTAAACAATTTTAGTATTTGTTATTAATTAATTGAAGTTGAATTTTTGTTGTATCTCTACGTTTTTGTTTAAATTTATATTTGATTTAGTTCTTGCATAAATTTGGATTAGTGGTATTAGAGCAGATTTATCTTTCTCTGTTTTCTTGTGCATGTCCCCAACAAGGTTGAGGCATAGGGAGTTAGGACTTGGACTGCTTAAACCCTTGCAAGACCTTCCTCGTTGACACTGAGGACCTCCCATGGAAGAAGAAATGAAATACGAGGGAGTAAGAAATCCTTTCAAAATGTTGCTCGAAGAGGCCCTCGAGTGACAAAGGAATGAGATGATGGATAACTAATTCGAGATCCTTTGGAAGATACTAGTGGGCGAAGCATCTTCATCCAAAAATCACTTCGGAGGTGATCCCCTTTAAGGTACAAGTTACGCTTGAAATTCTTGTATTTGAAATTCATACAGATGCAGATGCTGTAGATAAATGGTTAAATCTACTGGAAGGATATTTTTCAGTCCATAATTTTCCAATAGGGAAAATATTACTTTTGCACTCCTCAAAACGACCCCCCATGTCAAGGACAGGTGGGAAGCCTACTGTGAGCAAAGGTACGAGAAGGAACCCTCATTATTTTCAGTTGCACCCACTTGGATTTCTTTCCGAGACGTTGTTAAGGAACAATATTACCCTATCGGGAGCTATGAAGATAAGTACATAAAATGGACCACACTATGACATGAAAGGGACCAAGACGTGTTGGAGTTCACAAATATTTTTCATATCCTTTCCATGAAGTTGGCTATCAACGATTTTGAATGGAATTTGGTACTCAAGTACCACTGTTGTCTACATAAATACATCCTATAAGAGATGGAGCTCTTGGACATCTTCCCACTTATCACTACATATCGATATGTTGTTAAGGTTGAGTAGAAATTTAAATAGAAGAAGCGAGACTTTGGATATATGAATTCGAAGTAGGGAAAAAACACCTCCAAACAAAAAAACAAAGGACAGAGCCAAGGTGGGGTGACTCATGACAACCCATCAAAGCCACAAGCAACGAATAACACCACGAGATGAAAACATATATAGGAAAATGATGTGAGTTCCAAAAGAGCCCCACTCACAACACAAATGAGTGTCGCTCCAAGTTGCCATTGGTGGCAGAGCTAAAAGCCTCAGAGTCAGATGCATATTCCGACTCTAAGTTCAAACCTAACAAGGGGAAGAATATTACCGATGTAGAACCTAGTGCCATTGTTGCCACCACCAAGATCCAGAAGATTGTGCTCGAAGATCCATAAGAGGGGGATCGTCTATTCTACTCTCATATGTGGGTGAAGGGTTCTTAGTTAGAGTCCATTTTCGATAGTGCTAGCCAAAATAAACTCATCTGATTTGAGGCCATGAAGTGGTTGGGCCTCCTGATGGCACCACACCTACAATTGTACGCCATTAGATGGATCCACCAAGGAAAGATATCCGCGTCATCTAGCAGTTCCATTTTCCATAAACATCAAACCCTTCATAGATAAGGTACTATGCGATGTTCCTCCCCTTGAAGCTTGCGATGTATTATTAGGCAAACCATACTTATGGAAGCATTATGTTTTGTATGAGTATATGCCTCACAATGTTATTATTACTTTAGGAAGTAAGCTATACAGGATACCATAGGTATCCCTCCATACTTCCATTTCCTTAATATTTTCTTAGCAATGCAGTAAGATCATCTCCCAAACTGGGAAATTTGTTTTCTTCTGATTCACTCTCAAAATAAGGGGAATATCATGCCCATATTCGTGGCCCTGTGAAGGGTTCCTCCAAGCAACAAAAGCAGGTGGAGAAGGTTGTGGAAGAATACAGGGACCCACAAGGGTGCTTTTGCATTGTCAAGTCAAGCATTCGATCGATCTGACTTTGGGAGTACATCTACCCAATGGGCCGATACATCACTGCTCTCTTATAAAAAATGAAGAAATCAAGTGGCAGATCCAGGAGTTTCTACAAAAAAGAAACATCTGACCAAGTTCCTCACCTTGTGGGATCCCAATTGTACTTGTACAGAAGAAGGATGGGACTTGGAGACTTTGCATTGGTTATTGAGAACTAAATAAAATCATTGTCAGGAACAAGTATCCATTCACACAGATTGATGACCTTCTTGAACAACTCAGGCGGCCAAGTACTTCAACAAGATTGATTTAAAGTCTGGCTATCACTAGGTTCCAATAGAACCCATAGATGTATGGAAGGCCACCTTCAAATCTAAGGAAGGCCTTTTTGAGTGGTTGGTCATGCCTTTCGGGTTGACAAATGCCCCTACAACATTTTTTAGGATGATGGATGAAATCTTGCAGCCCTTCAACAACTTGTTTGTGGCTATATATCTGGATGACATCCTCATCTTCAACAAGAGTTAGGAAGAGCACTTGCAACACATTTGGTAGGTCCTTCAAACCCCACTACCATTTTACTATTCTCTGAGCATTTTGTTGGGTGTTTGGAAAATATATTTTGTTTTTTATATATCAACTGGTATCCTTTTAAGTAAGCAGTGTTGTGCACAAGGTCGATTGGAGAGGCTGTTTCGACACATCTGGTGATCACAATCCCATGTTTATGTGATTTAGGTACTTTGTGTATTGTGTAAATAATCATGGTTTTGTGTAATCAAAATCTTTCTTCTGATTTATCTCATACCATTTTAAATCTCTTCATGGCCACAATCACTCTCACAACATGATACGGTACTCTGTCGCCCACCTTGCAGTGTTTATTTTTGTATGGAGGTGAGAAAACAGATGATTATCTATGGAGAATAGGCATAGACCTCTATGTACTAAAAATATTCACTGATACTACCCTCAAATGGATCTTGAAGAAGGGGCCTATGTCCATGTTGCACAAGTAGAGAAATGCACCTCGGCATGAACCAGGTTTAATATCTGGGTCACATCATTGATGAGCAAGGCGTTCATGTGGATCCGACTAATATCCATGTCATTCTAGATTGCTCAACCCTAACCACTCTAATAAATCTTTGCAAATTTATGGGCCTTGTCAATTTCTATCAAAGGTTCATGTTGGGATTTTCTCATATCACTTGGCCTTTGATCAAGTTACCAAGGGTGGAGCGAAAGAAAAGTTTTTCTAGTTCAAGTCACAATAGAAGGTGTTCGTTGAGTCGAAGCACCACCTTTGCTCTGCACCAGTACTCACATTGCTAGACCTGCAACAACCATTTGAAATTGATACATATGATTTTGAATATGCTATTGGTGAATTTATCACTCAACAAGGGCATCTAGTGGCTTATCACAGTGAGACACTCTTTGATACAATTCATAAATACCTCACCTACAATAAAGAGATGCATTCCATCGTGCAAACTTACAAACAATGGAAACATAACAGTCTTGGGAATAAGACAATCATGCACATAGATCACCAATCTCTTTAGTTTATACAAATACAAGGGAAGTTGCAAAATGACCGCCATAAAAAAAATTCCACATATCTGCAACAATTTCATTTGAAAATTAAGTACAAGAAGGGTGACACCAATAATGTTACAGATTGCCTCAATTAGCCACTGGTTGTGGCACTCAACACTTTTCTCGACTCTTATGGGCGCTAGACTTTTCGATGGCCACAATTTTCCAAAAATGATCCAGAATTTTCCACCACTTACTAGATGCTAATGGATGGGAAGCCAGTTCCAGAATTCCACCTCTAAGACGCATTGTTATGCCACTTGGGACATGTTTTTGTTCCTTCAAACAAGTGTTCTAAGATGATTTGGGAGGCTCACTATAGTAAGATTGCAAGACATTTTGGTGTACATAAGACAATGGAAGTATTGTAGAAGTATATTTATTGGCCAAATTTCTATTAGGATATTGAAAAATATATCAGATCTTGCACTACTTGTGTCATCACAAAGTAAACCATTAAGAAGCAAGGCTTATATACTCCTCTGCCAACTCCTGGTTGGCCCTAGGAATCCATCTCCATGGACTATATGTTTTTCCTTCATTCTACCAAGAATGTCAATGACTTTGTGGTCATCGACGAATTTTCTAAGATGACCATATTTACTTCCTGTAATAAGAGTATCACAATAGAAGCAACTTCCAAACTCTTATTTGAACGAGTGTGGGTACATTTCGAGATCTGACATACCATTATATCATATTAGGATAACATGTTCCTAAGCACATTCTAGTCAAGCCTTTGGTCATTGTTGGACACCAAGCTCACCAAGTAGATTGTATTCCACCCTTAGACTAATGGCCAAATAGTGGTTTTCAAGAGGATGATTGTACACATACTACACATGTACAACTATAAGCATCTGCAAAAATAGGATGAGAGACTTCCCTATGTGCAACACAATTATAATAGAGATCTCCATAGATTGACTAAATATAACCCATTTCAAGTGGGCCTGGGATTTCAACCATTATGACCCATTCATGTTGCACTATCTTTTGCCTATAATAAGTTTGAAGCTAATAAAGCCACTAGGTTCATTGAATGCGTTCAACACATCCACTAGTAGGTTCATGACATCTTGGATAAATCCAATGCCAAGTACAAACAACGACATGATCAACATTGGGTGCCACATAAGTTTCAGGTGCGTGACAAAGTGTGGTTGCATTTCTAGAAGGAATGCCTTTTCGGAGCCCATTAGAAGCTTTGACCACTTTGATACGGGCCTTACACCATCACCAAGGTTGTGGGAGGCAACGCTTTCAAGCTTAATATGGCCCTATTCCTTGACTTGCACCATGTATTCAATGTGGATCACCTTCAACCATACTTTCCACCATTGTTGGACACATTAGACATTGTTGAGTAGCTGACACCAACAAAGCTCAACCTGAACTGCATTGAATATGCCACAACTGATCATATCATGGAGATAGATTAGGAACACTCGCCGACATAGGGTCCAACTATATCAGGTTATCAAAGTTGGCTATCTCATTCACCAAGGCAAGTGACTCACCAGGGACCAAATTTAGCAGAAGCTTCCCCATCCCATGGAGGCTCTCACCGCAATGGGGACCATTGGTCCCTAAGGGGGAGGATTAATGTAGGTGGATATTCGTGGCCACCAGCCTATTCCACTTGGACTCCCAATGACGTTTCTTTTCAATTTATTTAATTCTTGCACAACTATAGATTTTTGGTAGTTTTTTGGGTTCTAAAATTTGGAGCCATTTTGAGGCTCTAAACGTTTTTTTTGGAAAATGTGCTAAGTCCATAGCCCATAGGGTAGGGGCTAGACGGCAAATTTTTTTGTCCTTGAAAAAATATTTCTAACGAGGTATCATGTACGCCCAACGAGGATCATATAGCCAAATTACGAGCCCTAGAATTTGATATTCCAACTAATCCTAACGTGGCCCACACACTTTTGGTGTTTCATCTCCTAGAATTAGGTGTTTGGATGTTTATGATTTTACATGGTTTCTCAATAATATAAAAGGCTTCTGAGCCTCATTGTAACATGGTGGAGAAGGCATGTAGCCATAACATCTCTTCTCATAGATAAACTACCATCACCTGAGTTAATTTATTTCTGTTCTGTATGTGAACAATTTCAATATTTGTTATTAATTAATTGAAGTTCATTTTTTAATTGTTGCATTGTGTTTATGTTTAAAGCTATATTTCATTTCATTTTTGCATAAATCTAGATTATGAACTAAATGGTTCAAGCACACCACATGGATGATTTACCAAAAAATTGAAAAAATAGGTCAAATTTGAGTCCAATAAAAATTTAATCCATAAAAAGGACTCAAATTTAATCCATAAAAAATTAAAATGAGGAAGTAATAAGGGATTTAAGTAGTTTTTTGTTGTCAAAAGAAGAGACTTGGTTAGTGTGCAGGGAAAAAAAATTAGACAATTTTTTTAAAGTCAAAAACAAATTCAAATTACTTAACCAAATGGTAATGAATATTGTGGAGCAATGATAATGAGATAGCCAGTGGAGAAGAATCAACACCGATGCTTGTGTGAGGAAGGTTAGGAACATTGCATTAAATGTAACAATGAAAATCAATTTGCCTACTTTATTTATAGGCATTGATAGACATGTATCAATGCATTTCACTCATAATAAAATGAATCGATTTGCAGTGCATTAAAAATGTAGTGACAACTTGATGTGTGAGTATGAAGTACACTCTGGAATCTTTGTCTTTAGGATTTTTTTATGCATCTTATTTAAGTGTACCAATGCACTTTTTATAATTCAAAGCAGTGAGTTTCTTGAATATCATAAGTGTAGGAGGTCACTTTAATGTTATAAGTGCACCCGTGGGCTTATGGAGGATGCACAAATAGTGAGCTTATTTTATTTCTTTTTAAATGGAAATTTGGAATTTTTAAGTAAATTGGTGGCTACACTCGTGCATTTGTTTGTTTTGATGCACCAATATGTCTTTCATAGTAATAATGGTTCATCGATGCTTCCCCGATAAGTTGTTCCACTGCCTCCTATATAAGCGCATTGTCACTAGCAACTTCTAAAAATAGATAATTTTTTTATCTATGTGTATATATATATGGACATATACATGGACAATAACATTAAGATAATAGTTCAAGTTAAAGGTTAGTAACTTTTCTGGTAATTTTTCTCGAAATAGATTAAAAATAAAGAATTGAAAAAAAATATTTTTTATGAACTATTAGCTATTAAAAAGTTTGTACAAAATAAATTTTCAACAATATTTATTTTGTAAATAAGAAAAAAATATATATATAAAATGCATGTCAGTATATATTGTTTTATTTATGAATAAATAAGATATAAACGCTCAAATTCTTAAAGTAAAATTGAGTAATTTACATAACTTAATAAGTTTCCATTATATAAATAAATTTGTGGTGTGGCCATGGGCTCCCCCTATCCCCTATTGTAGCTAATTTGTTTATGGAAGACTTTGAATCCAAAGATTTGGTCTCAACTTGGTTTAAGCCTATGCTTTGGAAGAGATTTGTGGATGACACCTGCATCATATGGCCACACGGTCTTGAAAAGTTAGATTTCTTTTTCCAGTATCTCAATTGTTAGTCTAATTCCATAAAGTTTACCATGGAGCAAGAAGTTAATGGTTGCCTACCTTTCCTTGATGTCCTCAATTTGAGGAAGGAAGATGGCTCTTTCTCCCACAAGTGTTTCGAAAGAAGACTCATACTAAGCAGTATCTTCATGTCAAGTCTCACCATTTCCTTGCTCAAAAGCTAGGTGTTCTCAACACGTTAGCTACTCGTGCCTTGAGAATTTCTGACGAAGACCGCCTCTCTAAAGAGAAACCCCATCTCCTTAATGTTTTCGTTAATAATGGATATAGTAGGAAACAAGGTATTAACGCTTTCCTCCATGCTAGTAAAGTTCCTAAGGTTAAGAAAGACCCTAATGATAGTATTTCAGGGGTGCATATGCCTTTCATCCAAGGGACCACAAACAGGATTGCGAGAATCTTGAGGAAGCATAATGTTTGCTCAATCTTTAGACCCCTCAACACCATTAGAAGTTCCTTGAAATTTGTTAAAGACCTAGTGGACCCCATGGATATGAAAGGTGTTTATGTTATCCTGTGTTCTTGTGGAACCTCATACATTGATGAAACTGTCCGGTCTATAAATATGAGGATTAAGGAACACGCATCTAACATTAAGCATGGGAGGACCCGAGGACCCACTCTTCAGCTTTGGCTGATCATGTTGAGAAGACAAAGCATCATATATGCATTGAGGAGGCTAAGGTATTGCGAAGATTTCTCATTTTCATCACCGTAAGTTTAGGGAAGCCATTGAAATTGAAAGGAGGCCGAGTAATATAAATAGGGATGATGGATGGAAAATTACCAACTGCTGGATCCTTGCCCTTTCGTCTAAGTTTTTCTTCCTTCTTCGTCTAGTTGTTGTGGGGATTTTCTTGATTTCCCTTTTTATTTCCTTGATTTTGGTTTCTTGTGATTTCTCCCTCTAGAGTTTATTGGTTCCTCTTTGTTTCACTTTATCAATTTATTTCCCCCTTTTTATATTTTATATTTCTACATATTCTATTTTGATCATTTATTTTTTTATATTCTACCTTTGGCTTTGATAGTTTTTAATCTCTTATTTATTAAGCTTTGTAATAGGAATATTATTTCCCATTATTTTAATAAAGCTTTTCCTTGACATCATTTTATAGAAAAGGTTATAGCATTTCATCAAAAAATATATATATATTATATTAAATAATCATAAAAAAATCTCTTAATTAAACTTATTTTGAATCATATATATATAAGATTAATTTTTTTAGTTTAGTCCAAGTTTCAAATTTAATTTGAAAAATAAAAGTAATATTAATATTTATTTATATATGTTTCACTTAATTTAAATTATGAAAAAAAGAAATCACTTAGTTATTTTTTATAGCCATTGGAATAATCTATCTATCTATTTAACTAATTATCGTGATCTGATTCTTCATCTCACAAATATTTCTTAATATAATTAGTACCGAATATTTTTTTCTTATAATCTAAATATAAATCATAAAAACCTAAACTTGATTATAAATAAAATATTAAAATCAAATAATTACTTTCACATAAATCCCTTATTTCACAAATAAAAAAACTCGTACACTAACCTTAAAATAAAATATTTTTATTATTATTATTAGAATGTTATAAACATAAAATAAATAAAATAAACTTAAAACTATGATTAAAAACTTATTACAGCCGCAATCATCATCACATTACCGAAATTAAATTAAATATTCAAATAATATATGTGAAGTATTGGAAACCATGACAAACGTCGTTTAAAATCCATAAACCATTTTATTGTGCTTTTCTATGTCACGGAGGCTGGACTGATAATTTTATTCATTCAACTCAAATTCCATCATTACCGAAGGTATAAATTCCAATTGTCTATGCCCACTTCAAATTAATCTTTGAAAATGGCTCCTCACATTACCGCAGGTCTGATTTCCACTTACCATCGGCTTCACACCGAGATAATGGACCTCCACACTTCCGAGTTACAATCAACTTTTGATATGAGCGCAGGTCACATACACGAAATGCTTGCACAACCCTGATCCAGCACTTACCACCTTCGTCTTCAATATGAGAGTATTTGCTGTGAAATATATTTAGATATTAATTTATAATAAGTACTGGGACGCATATTTATAATATAGCCGCCGCTGCCTCCGCAAAAATCTAAAAAAACAATTTTTTTTAATTAGTTGTTTGTTACATAAAAATATATAAATAAATGAATGGTGTTAGCGATCAAATATGTACTAACAAAATATTGAAGGGTATGAAAACAATGTATAGACAAAATAAAACTGAATATAAGCTTGTGAAGTGAAACAAATCAATAAATAAGTAGGAAATTAGTATCTAAAACACTAGGAAATTAGTATCTAAAACACTTGAAGAGAGTTGTTTAAGCAATCTACAAATATGAAATTGTTGATGACAAGAGATCTACAAATAAGTATCTAAAACACTTGAAGAGAGTTGTTTAAGCAATGATGCTTAATATTCTTTAACAATTTTTTTTTTTTAAATCTCTTTTCCAAGCTCTTGTTTTCTAAAAAACATAGAAAACTTTCTAAATGGTAGAATGCTCCTCATGATATATTAGATTGCTATAGAGCAATTTTGGCAATATAATAATGCAGTTTTTGTTTTTGACTTTCCATGCTTTTGCATTTGTAGAAATTTTGAACGTTCCTTCTCCCTTTTGGCTCATCAATGAGCTTGTTTACCTCATAAATGAGATGAGAGCTACCATCCTCTTGCCACCAAGGCTTCTTGGAGCTCAAGGTTCCAATGGTCAAAGTATCATATCAAAGGATTTAGTGTTTTTCAAGCATGTCCTGATATGTTGATGAGGCTTCTAGCGATCCTCGAATCGATGGAAGGAAACACTGTGATGTAGTGAATTTCTGTCTTTGGAGCATCCATGGTGGTCAATTTTTTAAGTCAACTTTAAGAAAGTATTTTTATTTTTTCCTTTTATAATGTTTTCAGCTAAAAATGTGTCCCTTGTACATGTTGCTCATTAACTCTGAGTGTCTTCTGCCCTGTACAAAGGTGTACCATTTTCTCATAATAACAACTATAAAAAGATTAGTATATAAATTACACATTTATAAGTAGTAGGATTTTTAATTATGAGTTATTTATTATAGAAAATTTTAATTTGTTTAAATGCCATGACTTATCAATACCGCATGCCTAAAAAGCCATAATTTATTTCATATCACATTTGTTAATATGATATTCGTTTTTTTAAATTAATTAATTTAATTAAAAAAGTAAAAAAACCATAGTTACTTTGGAAGAAATCTCAAATTTTAATTTGTGTATATCAATAAATCTTATTATCCATTTAATAATTATTGATATTTAAATTAAAATTATAAATAATCAATAACTTTAACTACTTGCTTGCACTGATTTGATTGGTTCAATGAGTATCCAATAAGTATGGGTTGAAAACTTATATTCGGTGAGCTATTAGAAGTTCAAGTAACTATGCTTGTTTGTTCATTCATTCATTAGAAAGAGTCAGCCATATACAATAATATGAAAACCATTTTTTCATTTTCTGTTTTCATACAATCATATTTTAAAATAAACATATCATAAATATTAATAGTCAATAAACCACTATATTAGCAGTTGCCCAACCAAAATAAAATAACTATCATTATTTAATGGTAAATTTAATAATATTTTAGAAATTTCATAAAATGAAAAAAAAAACAAAAAACAAAAAAAAACAATTATCACTGCTATGATGATAGATTCAAGAATATTTTGGAAACTTGCAAAACTGGGAGACCTTTGAGATTATTAAAAGAATAAGCAATCCAGATAAAGATACCCTTGGGAGACTAAAATTGGCAAACATCCACGTGTCTACGCAATTAGTCAAGCGCTTCTTTGAATTTATTTTTATAGTGGGCAATTAATCAAGAACTTCTTGAATTTATTTTTATAGTGGGCAATTAATCAAGAACTTCTTAGATTAGGTTAGACCGGGGG
>APFE031425964.1:30507-43025 GCA_000404065.3 Pinus taeda | reverse complement strand
CTCCTTTTGAGGGGCATTAGATATTTATAATTGTTTTCTAATGTTTTTTGAACTAGCTAGATTTCAATCACCCACAAAAAAGATCAATGACTCTCCACTAAACCTACTAATACATACTAAAACAACCTTGCAAGTCATACCAAAACTGAAAACTCCCTACACAAGTGGGATTTCCACATCTCATCTTTTGAACACTTCTACACATCATCATAAAATTTGAAGGGAGAAAGAAAATCCTTACACTATATTGTCTTGTAAGAATTCATGAATGATAGAGGACCCATCATGAAGTGGAAATGTTCACTTGGAAAGTTCATTTGATTTGACATTTACCTCTCTAAATATATGAAAAGTAGAAGCCCACTCCAAAATATGTAGAGATTTCATAATTTGATAGAGCAAAGGTTGTAACCTCACATTTTGCATTTCAACTTTTCTACTTTCCCAATTAATCACCAACTTTGAATCACCAAAATTTGTAACTTAGAGAGATCAATATTTAATACATGAAAAAAAATGTCCACGGTGCTACAAATTCTACTTTAGAATTTGAACAAGGACCGAGAGAATATGTAATAAGGAAGAAGTGAAAATGAGATAAATCGAGAACCACTTCAATCCCACATCAAGGAGGGACCCATTGTATCGCATATTTTAATATAGTTACATGTTTTATTTATTCCAAAGAAAGAAAATTTACAATATTCAGGATTGTTGGATTATATTTTGTTGATACAATCTCAAGACCCTAACATGTAGCCAACATCATTATTTTCTAACAAAAATGGACCATTAGAAATTAGTGGTGTTGAGGGAGATGGATTCCTATTTCTCAAAAGTAAGGATTAAACTCGAGAAAGAAGCTCAAACATACTTTTCCATGTTTGATGTGATATAACTCTATGGGTTATTGTTTGCAAACCTTTCTAAGGGGCTTTAAAGGTGTTTTAATTATATTCTTTCCACTCCTTTTATGAGTTTGCAATTCTATAGTTATCTACTTTATAGAAGAATTAAACTAAAGAGTTTCAAAGAATTCTATGCCAAGGGTAACCTATGGTAGTAGTAAAAGAAATTATCTAAAGCTTTTAGATTCTTGAATAAGTAATTCCATTAAGAACATATTGTTTATCATATGATATCCAAGAAACTAACTTAGTTAAGAGATAAACCTTAACCGTGAGACATTCAGAAATAATCCTAGAATATCTTTATTCTTTAAGATAATATCTATTTAATAAATACATTTGGCAATTCATTCAATATTAAAGATAGTTTTAATCATATTGCAATTTTTGCTAGAAAATTGTAACAGTAATTTGATTGAAGAATAATCTATGATGAATTTTTGATGCACATAATTCAATAATCCAAAACATGTAGACTCCAAGAGGAATTTTTGAACTAAGACTTGAATTAATCCTCCACTACAATCCTTAAGAAAACACTCTAGAAACCAAACACCTTTTCTAAGAGGTTGAGTCCTCTATTTATTATCAAAATTTGACTAAACATAACATAAAAAAATTAACATAAAGCCCACAAGGCTTAAATAAATATTGCATGTTTTCATGACCCATGTGAACTAGATGATTCAGTGTTTGCATGCTTAGCATCATAGGCATCCCATTATGTAAACAATTCCTCACATAAGCAAGCACGTGGAAATGCATGTTGATACATAGAAAAGCTCAAGGTTTCCTTTGTCTCCAATGAAAAGATACCTTTGATGTTAGCTTCATATTTTTGGAAAATTTATGGAAATTATCAATTTAATTCTTCTAATTGTTTAAATCCTTTAGGTGGATCAAACCTAGTGCTATAGTCACTATAATACCATCAAAAAAATTTCCTTTCACCAAATTTTTGTAGGGTTTAACCATGTAGAAAAATTATCTACAAACAAATTCTTAAAACAGAAAAATATACAATGGTGAGAACATAAAATAAATATACACATATATTTTCCCCTGGATCCCAAAACTGGGAATACCATATTGATTTTTCATTATTATTCCTTTCAATGTTACAATACATATATATACATGCCAAAGCATTCATAACCCAATCCATTAACCGAAATTAGAACATAATCATAGTTCCTTGATTGGATCTACAAAATAACATGAGAAGAAAACCATCATGCCTAAAACCATGTCCAAAATCCATGTACAAAAACATGGGTAGGTTCGTCCCCCATCCTTGGGTTTGCATAATTATTTTTTTCCTAGGGCGCTACCATGGACCCCGTGCAGGGGGGCTACTTCCCCCTACAAACCCCCCGATAGGGTGTGATGCCCTCGCTATGCTTTGCACAACATACAACATGTGATACTAGTTGTGGAACTAATATAAAACATAGCCAATAATTTGTTGGGTCCCCCTCTTCTTGTTTAGGTCTTGAGGATTACAGTTATGACCTTGAATTTGTGAAATATTGCATTGACATGGTCTTTATCAAACCCTATTGATGCTTGTGTTTTGGTGATGCATACAATGTTTTATCCTAGTATACTGATATTATTAATGCATTAGGTTTGTAGAGGATTTGTTTCTTTAATGATGGATTAAGATTCTTATGCGTCCTAAATCCTTTATTTTCTATAATATGCATTGTAATAGAGTAAAGGAATCTTTTGTTAATGACTATGGCATCACTCAACCCATAGTAGGGTTTGTAAAGCCATCATCCTTCCCATGCACCTTTAAAATCATGAATTTTCGTGATTAAAGACCAAACCTTGCTTTGAATTAATCTTCACCCTCTAGGATGATTTTATTTTCTATGGCGCTTGCATTATCTCAGTGAGCCAAGAATTAATGCACATATTAATTTCAATTCCAAGCTCATCCATGTTTTCAAGTGTCAATGTTATGACTTCATTAAATGTATGGGACATTATTATCTCAAAGGCGGATTAGGGACATGTTGTAGTGGCTACAACCACCCTCCAAAATTTTTCCTATGCTTTGATTTTGGAGCCTTCCCTCCTTGTCATAGGAGCTTATCTTACACTACTATCGGCTATTCATGTTTTGATTGAGACTTATCCTTTTCACCTATGCTTATGTTGGCTTGTTTTCACACTTAATTGATCTTTATAAGTGAGAATCTAATCTTGTAACTTGGTCTTGCAGTAGTTCTAGGCTTGGCTCCAGAAACTGCGCAATCCATGAGGGAAAGCCCAACCTTGATGATTAGAACTGCACAATATTGACTAGAAGCTCTTCCTTGAGCTATGAAACTGCGCAACCATGGATGACATCCCAAAACTGAGCCCATAAATTTCACAATCCTTCCCTTTAGCTCAGAAACTGTGCAATGCACTGAGCTGAAAAGTTGCCCAGTTCCCTAGAATTGTGCAATGTTTCCCAGTAGTATGCATGGCAAGTTTCCCAAAAAAAGAAAAAATGTAGAAAATCTAAAGAGAAAAAAGCATGCCTAAAAAATAGGGATCTTTTTTTAGTTTCCCAAAGGAGGCACATTTGGTATTTTTAGAAAATTCCACCAACAGTTGTTTTTTCCTTGATTTTACGAGTGCGTGTCATAAACCCTAATTCACTCAAATATATTAAATCGACACCTGTAGATCTCATTTTCACATTTTAAATTGGAGCTCTAGAATTCCCAAGGAGATCAAGGAACCTTCAGTGTTGCCGTTGTTGCTTTTCCATGTGAGTTTCGCTTTTATTGCTTTTTGCCTCTTTTTCTACCGTTTTTTGTCGTTTCTCTTGTGTGAGTGTTGTTTTTCTTATTTATCTTCATGGTCGATAGAGTTTTAACTTATTTTATCTTGTAGAAGTGTTGTTTCAAGTTGTTGTTTTCCTTTCACAAGTTTCACATCAATTTCTTTTTTTTTCACTGATGGTCATTGTTGCGACAACTCTCCTCACATATTTGATGTTCCTCCCATTTGTTTAGTTTATACACTTGATCTACATTGATTCATTCATACTTAGTCAATTTTTCACTCAAGCTCACATCATCACTTAGATATGCTCGTTTTCCACACTTCCACCAGACATATATACACTTTACTTAGCCATTTTTCACTTTGCCTAGCTGGGCACTGCACAATCCTAAGGCTCAAGCCTAGAGCTTAGTGTCTGAGATTACATAGTGCACACTATAGGTTGGCCAAAATATGCATTGTGAAGTTCCAGGGCTCAATCAACTACCTTGGCCACTACTCAAGATGAATTGTGTATTGTGCAATTTCAAGCCTCAAGTTGCACCCTTGGCTACTGGGATTGTGTAGTGCAGAATTTCCATGACTAGTCTCCCTTGATTGTTGATCAAAACTGAAATCCCTCTCACCAATTTGCCGATTTTCTTCTCAATCGTGCTTTCAATTTAGATTTTAATAAGGGTAATGTTTGTTTTCCTTAAGTGTCCTTTATATCCCACATGTACCACAATTGTTGAGTGCTTATCTCCAACACTCACTCTCACCATGGCACCAAAGAGAGATACCTCAAAAGAGACCACTGAAAGAAGTACTGGGGAAGTAGTTGAACAAACAACAATAGACTTGCCAGTAAGTGATGACACAATTGTCTATAGAGAAGGAGTCAACACTAACATGGTAGGTTAATGAATCTCTTTCAGCAAAGAACCTCGAGGAAAATCTAGAGAACTGATAAGTTTATCTCGGCATCTGGTAGTTAGGACTAGATAAGGTTGCATGCTGATATCCAATCTTCCCATGTGCAGATATCATTAACTGGATTATTTCACACATTGATGAGAAGATAATGAAATTAAGCAATGCGAGTAGACAAAAGCTTACTACCTTTCTAGAAGAAGATTATGAGCGTATGTATCATCTTCTTGAACCAATAAAGCTCATGGAATCATACTTCTATGCCACTAACAACTATGTGAGCACAATATATATTGTGAAAAGTTGGGTGAAAGATCCATTGAACCCACCCATTCATACGAGACAAAGTCTCTCAAGAAGGGCTACCAGCTCTTAGTTATCTTATCTTGATGAATCTACGATTAGTAGAGCACAAAGAACTTTCTGAAAGGGTGGGAAATCTTATTGAACCAGGTGGTGAATGAGGGTAAGTTGTTCAACTGATCATATTTGTTGGCTCATCAGCTGAGAGCCCATGTAGCACAAACCCGGTATCCTCCCAATGGCGAGAAAGCAAGGTTTTATATGTCTACATATTTACTGGATGCAATCTGTGCACAGACTTAGTTTCCTAGCATGAAGTAGACATGGATGCCATGAGAAAATGTAGCACATATTTATTGTAAAACTCTTTCTGATTGTATTGATTGAGTAACGGAACAACTAGCTGACCATTTCATCATGTCACTTTACAAGATGATCTTTGAAGAAGAACCACCTTGCATGTCACATGGAGCAATGGAGGTAATATCAGAGATCACAGATTGGTTTTCCTCATCAGGTGGCACCTTAGAGTGTTCAACAGAGAGAATTCGCCTCATGTTTTTCCATGGTATGCCACCGACAAGCTTGTCATGTAAGAAGTTTCATGTCATCTTGCCACAAGGTTGTTAGTAGCTTTACATAGGAAGAAGAAAGCACCCTCCTCAACCCTTCTTATGAAAAATGGATTATACAAGATAACGAACTCGAAAGTTGCAGATACCAAGGGAAAGGAGATAGTGAAGTTTACATTTGGTACTTGAGACTTTAATCTGTATGATCCCCGTAGAATTTGTGAAAACCACTATGTGAGAATTTACTTTCAGCATCTCAACAAGACATTTCATTGGCTAAAGGAGGATCCATGGAGAGATTACTACAATTCCTCCAAACCTTGTGAGCCAATCAATATAGTAGGGACTTCATAGGCTACTCTATAAAGGGAAGAAAATCTAGAAGAAACAACAGCAGAAGGCAACAACCTGGTACAAGATAAGCGAAAGAGAAATGTTGTTGATAATACAAAGGGAGAACAAATTTATAAGATGAAAGTGGATCCAATCATGACGGAAGAAACATTGACAGTAGAAGAAAAGAGGAAGAGATGATACAAAGAGTAGAGTGGAGTAAGAGAGAAAAATAAAGCTTGCAGGAAGCAAAACTAAGGGCATAGAAAGCAGAACAAGAAATGAGGGAAGAATGGAAAAAAAGGAGGAGAGAACAAGAGGAGAAGCAGAAGGAGGAAGAAGAAGAAAGGAAAGGCACTATGGCAAGGGAAGAAAACATTAATTCAAGTGGAAGAGAAAGATGCAGGATCGGGAGCTTTCTTAACAAATTGAAGTTGCAGACATGGAGTTGGAACTAGATCCGTCGGATGAGGATATTGACCTAATTCCCATCACACCACAAGTCATTGTTTAGTCTCCACCACCTTCAATCGCAGAGTTAGCCTTGAGCGAGGAAGGGGACATAGTTCCTCTTAATGATGATTCGGTAATGGATGTGTAAAATATGTCGTATGATGAACTCTAGAAGAGGCTTGTACAGTCATAGAGAAAGCATTTTACGGATGATTGTGCATCACTTGCATTCATTAGAGAAAGGGTGATAGTGGAAGACGCCATCAGGAATCCAAATGCCATTGTTGAAGACAACTTTTCCTTTGTAGGTGTAGTGAGATCAAACACTCAATATTTAACAACTGAGAATAATCAATTGGTACAAAACTTATAGGCTATCAGACAAGAGATAGAACAAATCCACACAACAACACATAACACATCTTCTAGAAAGTTCTTCTTGGAGGAAATGAGAGCAACAATACTTGTTGAAGTATCAAAACATGGAGAGACCATGCAGGACCTCTATGAGGAGCTCATCACCGTACATAAAACAATTGTCCACTTGCATGGCTTGTAAAAACATAGAAGAAATGGTTACACAATATTTTGTCATTATCCATGTACTCCCCATTCTTTGATCCTGGAGGACCTCTACAGTGACCCTCATATGTTTCTCTAACATGAAGAACATGTCCCTACATTTCTTTTCATCTGTAGAACATTTTCTTCTTTCATCGTTTCCCAAGAATCTTCCTTCAAGCTTAGTTTTCAAGATCGATGCTAGTGCTCAGTTCTTCCCCTGTGTTGATTTGCAGAGTTTAAAACCAGGACTAGCACTAAACGGCGCAAGTGAGCCTTTCATCACTCACGCCGACCTTGTTTTGGCAAGTTTTTAAAAATGTAGTTGAAGCTTCCAACTCTAGAAGCTTCATGAACGGAAGCCTAATAAATGGTTGGGAAAGATAGAGTTGAGCGAGTTTATTTGGGATCCTTTCCCCTATTAAGATGGAATAAACCATAAGGGATACGGCCTCTCCCACCATAAGAGGATCCATTTCCCCTCCATAAAAGCGATATAAAATCGCCATTTCACACCCTCAGCTAGCTAGTGAAAGGGTTGAAATAATCTACAAATCTTGAGAGTCATATTGAGATCCTTAGCCTTCTAGTTTGTGTGTGAAGGGAGAATAAGCTTATTATGTTTAGCTTGGAGCATAAGGAAAGAGGCCTTGAAATTCCATTGTGTTGAGGATGGATCATGAGATGCTTCTAGTAGTTTTGGAACCAGGACATGCCAAAGGGAACCTGGAACATCAAGGCTCAGGTTGTATTTCTCTTTGAGTTTTATTAGTACAACTAATGGTTTATTTCCTACATTGAGCATCATATTACATTTTATGGTTCAAGATTCCTTTACTTTTTAAGTAGATTGAATGCGATTGTATGCTATCACGTTTTCTATTGTCTCTTGTGTGTTTGTTTCAGGTATTTGAATGGAAAGAATGAAAGGAAGCTGGAGCAAAGAAGCAAGATCACCATCAAGTAGATTAGCATTCTAAGAGGTAGGCCCTCTTATTCGATTCTAGTCTAAGGGAGTTTACATTAGATTGTTCTGTTTGTGGCTAGACCCACTCTTGGGCTAAAGGGATCACCTCTGTCTGTAGAGGAGATTTACCTACTCCACAAATTGACGACTCCACTGGGGTCGACATCCCTCTCTTTCTATTGTTTGCATTTCATGATTTGTGTTGACTTTTGTCGTATCACTCTTTCTTTTTGGTTTTTCTGCTTTGCACTGTGTACTACCTAGAGTCTTGAATTTATTGTGACAGGTCTAGTTTTTCTTTATGAAAATTTTATTTTTTCCTTGAAATCCTTAATGAACGCTGTTTATTTTTTTACAATCGTGCTGATCATAACAATTTTCTATTAAACAGTTGCGGCATAACCCCTTATGGTGATTGTTGTCAGTTAAGAACTCGCACTAATTCCTGTAGGTTAAGATTAGGGTTGCTCCTAAATCATTACCAGTGTCTCCTACCCTCATAAGCTCTGTATCTTGGCTTGTTTGCCTGTATTCTCCCTGGCTAGAAAGCTTCGTTAGCTTTACTTGTTTTCTTGATTGGTTTGAGTTTGCCTTACTTCATTTTTTGGGATATTGGATTGTTTGTGTCCCTAGGGCATCTAGGTCATTATCCATTCAGCTGTTTGTATGCTCATTAAGTCAAGTTTTTAGTTAGTTTCCCTATGCATTTCGTGTTTTAGCCCTTGTTTTTATTTTTTTCAATTGAACAAGCAAAAGTTTCATTTTCTCTTCTCTTGATTAAACGTCTCTTTTCAAGCCTAGATCACATTGCTTGTTTTGTTTCGATTGAGTCTTTGCATGCTTGGTTTGAGAGGAGTTCTTCTTATCTTCCTTGGTATATGATTGATGTTGGTTGTTTGAAAATTTTTCATTGAATTGTTTATTTGAAAAATTCATTTTATCATTCCATTGAAAAATACATCATTCTAGTTTGCTGAATCGATATGATGCATTAAGTAGCATCATTGAAAACTAGAATTGCATCATCATAAATATTTCAAAGGAAAGGAACTTCTTTTACTATCTAAAGGACTAGTTGAAGTGCATTTGATAGAAAGAATAGGAAGTGGAAAGAGTTTTCATTATTTTGTTTTGAAAAGTGAAGTAGTGAAAAGTCATCTTTCTTTTGGTTGCTTGTTTGTTGCATTGATTGTTTTTCTCTACTCTCAATTAGTGTAAACATTCATCGAATTGAAAGGGTTTTGTCTCATATAGCTACATATAGGAGTTATTCGAGTCACATCGATAGGGCCTGAAAACTAAGACAAAATTTCAAGATAAACTTTAAAATGTATTCAATTAACCTAAGGCACATTTGAAACTTAACGCTCACATTTAGAGGTCTAGGCTAGAGACGTGTTCCGGCATCTTTAAACCTAGCAGCTATCATTCGCTTCAACACTAGACAATGCTAGTATGGACTTGTGCTCCCCGTACTGTCATGTATATAAAGGGAGACCCTACTAGGTTTGAAATCCTTTATCTGTAGGAAGCCAAGTCTGTTGCCTTATAAATGTGATACAACGAACATAGCATTTAGGGAGATTACTTGCCCGTAATTCTCAGTTCCTCGGGAAGTATTCTGCAGTTCACTGTTACCTAGTAATCCTTTTTCCTAGATTATCCTGAGAAATTGTTTGGTCTTTTTGACTCTTTAAATTTAAAATATCATCGAGCACTTGTCCTTTCGAGCTCGTTCAAACCGAAAGTGACTAGAGTAATCTTTTCCTTTTTCTCGGCTCTTAAAACATGAAAAGGCATCAGTCCGGTTCAGCGTCTTAAATTTGTTTTGCCCATGATCACATCACGTTCCTGATAGTCTTATTCTAAACCATATCGTGAGTTTACCCTTAATATATTTTAAAGAAGCCTTGAAATTAATCTCTTTTCTCTTGTTGTTTGAGACAAAGTCATCGTGGCAGAACCATAAGGTTCACCTAGTTCCTCTTCCACTCCTCCATCTGAAAGATCATCTGAGGAGCCTCTCCCTGAACTCTCGTAGTCACTTGAGGATCAAGGTGTTGAACTTGGAATTGTTCTGAGTATTCAACCTTTTTCATCCCGTCCTCCTCCATCAAATACTAGGTCACCTTACGAATTTGGCCTGGAATCTCTGGATAACCCTATCCAGACTCCCGAGAGTCTGCCGACTCTTGAAGGTCAGCAAGGACTGGTTTTTCACCCTCTGAATACTTTTTTCAATCCTATTGTGATATCACGTAGCATTTGTACAATCTATACGATTAACCAGGTATTAATTTGGAATTATCCCTTCAAACATATTTGGTTGTCCGTCACCATTTGTTTCCACCCATGGAATGAGAAAGCAAGATTCCAGTCTCCTCTCTAGGTCACACAAAGGTTTCTGCTACACACACTCCTCACGTAATTAATGAATAGGGATACCCATTCATGAAGGTTTCCTCTACATGGGAAGAATTTTGACTAGCGTTTACCCTGAGTATAGCGGGCCTTCATTGCCGCATGGTTATACCTCTCTAGCTCAGTTGGTTTCGGGCACTCTTAGTGCCTTCTCATTATATCACAACCCTATTTGGTCATCTAACGTTATGCCTACCTTAGGTCTGTTCGTTCAAAACCTGACCTCTCACCCGATTATGCATACTGCAGTCACTTTAGTTCCAGTGCAACCAACCATTCTGAATCCACTCATTTTTTCATTTCAACCAACTCTTCTGGTTTAACTGACAGTCTTAGGTCAAGTCTCTGTAAGTTATTTTACCCCTCCAGTAAGTGGATATGTTGTAACACCGCCTGGGGGGCAAGATTCGAATATATCTATGATATCTGGCGTGACCAATGTGAGTAGCTCACAAACTCACATGGTTAGAATGAATCAGCCCTCTTACGGTGCTATTCTAAACCTTGCCGGTCCTTTTGGATCGAGTAATGTCTAATACCAGCAACTGAACCCTACTGGTCCTTCTGGTTTAAGTAACGTCCCGTACCAATAGCCAAATGTGGCTCAAGTTATGTTTCAACCTTCTTATGTTCCATATGGTTCACAAGCGATGGTAAATATGCCTTATGTCCCTGAAGTTGGGCCTTATGTTCAACCTAGTCCATTTTCTATGCCTGGTGGACATGGATAGATCTGATTCGGGAACTTTCAGTACCCTGAGGGTGTCACTCCAGGAACTGCCCAAGTACTCATGCAGCAACAGGGGAAACCCTTGTCGCAGCAGGGGTACCCTTCGCAGTAGCAAGGGTCATCCTTGTAGCAACAAGGGCAGGTAGTGCAACAATAAGGACAATTTCAACAACCTCAGGGGAAACCCTTGTAACGGTTGCAACAAACTTTGCATTCGCAGATGCAGTTTGTTCACTAGCTGTCCCAAGCTATGTCCTCACAAGGTCAATGTCTATAGCCGCAAGGACAACCTTTACAGCAGCAAGGCTAGCCCTTGTAACAACAAGGTCATCCCAAGCAGTAGCAACCCTTGTATTCGTATCAGTAAGGTCAACCTTTGCAAGTTCAAGGTTAAGTCCTCCAGCAACAGGCTCAAAATCCTTATGTCCAAGGGTGATAGGTTTAGAATCCTTATGTCCAAGGGTAGCAGGCTCAAAATCCTTATGTCCAAGGGCGATAGGTTTAGAATCCTTATGTCCAGGGGAAATAGGTGAAAAATCCTTATTTCCAAGGGCAGCAGGTTCAAAACCCTTATGTCCAGGGCCAGCAGGTACAAAATTCATATGTACAAAATCATATTCTAACCTTCTCTAGGCCTTAGCTCTATGTAGGGGGAAGCATTTATGATCCATGGTTCAAAGGAGGCTACTAGAATAGAACTAGATAAACCCCTAACTCCATTTGTGATATCCATTGCTCCAGGTTCTAAGATTTAATTCAGACATTACATATAAGTATTGTCAAGAAAAATGTTAATTTTATTGTGGTGTTCCTTGTATAATATCTATTTTTTTATTTTTATTTTTCAGGGATTCTAAATTATATTTAAGCATTTTTAGCATCTTACTGGGCAATGACACAAAAAAATGTTGGGCTATAGAAATACAACAACAACGTAATAAACTTCATACCTCACTTTAATTATCAACCATGTTGTTAGATGAACTTCAAAAGTGTTGTGTATTTTATGTGCAAAACTATATATATTAACAAATGTGTTGTCCAAATTTTTTTTTTTTTTTGAAAATAATCTTAAAGGAAATGATCATATATTTTACCCATATATATTAACAAACGTATACCCACATTTGTGTAATTGTGCGATATAGCATAAACACCCCCAAAAAACACATTCATTATTTAATTTTTCTTTTTAACTATAACGACCACTAGTCGGTGATTTGATTAAAAAACCAGAGCAACACCATCTAGTAGTTGAGCTGGACGACCCACACGACTTGAGTCAACCAAAACGGAAAATCCACGAAAATTATGCGTCACCGGACACAGTTATCAAATCTTAACGACCACTAGTCGGTGATTTGATTAAAAAACCAGAGTAACACCATCTAGTAGTTGAGCTGGACGACCCGCACGACTTGAGTCAACCAAAACGGAAAATCCACGAAAATTATGCGTCACCGAACACAGTTATCAAATCTTAGGTTGAAATCCAGAATGCCATCATTACGCGGATAAACTTATAAAGCCGAAACGGATCGAAATTTTCTATTTCCTTGAATTTATCGATTACC
>APFE031425959.1:55301-139117 GCA_000404065.3 Pinus taeda | reverse complement strand
AAGCAACCTCTTAAAGCTTTTTGTCGTTTGGGGGTGTTGTTTGTGATTATTTTATCTTCTTAAGATGGAGTGATGTATTTATAAACAAATGAGTGATGGTGTGTGTAGAGTGAATTCTAAATGAGTGGGGGTGTGTGATTAGTGGTTTCTAACTATTTGCTGAAAAAGAAGACTTTGAAAGAAATGAATTAAAATAACTGAAAGCAAAGAACCACTTTCTAATGGTATTAGACACCATTCATGCTGCTGCAAAAATAAGAAAATCACTTAAAAGACCAATGATAATGTTCATCTCTTCCTAAATCTCTGCCTCTAACACATAGTACTGTGTAAGACACGATTAAGAAGTAGCTAAAAGTAAGTCTAATAACTCATAAAAATGAGAAAATCTACTTTAAAGACTAGTGATAATATTTTGCTCTTTCTAACTCTCTGCCTATATCACATAGTACTGTGTAAGGCACGATTAGAGAGTAGCTAAGGATTAGTCTAGAAAGCACCCAAAGCCAGCTGCAAGTGATTAGTATTCTGATCTCTAAGAGATAAACAATTTATAGTAAGAGACCATTCATTTCATATATTAGCAGACAATTTTGAAAATTAAAACTAAAAACTAGCTATGGAAATAAAGTAAGGAGCAGCAACTCTAAATCTGTCAACTGAAACTACCACTAGATGCAAAGCAAACACATAAACACACAAATAATCCCGGGTCAAAAACCTGCAAAAGAGCAATGCTGATCAGCTTAAAGAAAAGATCCAAAACGAATTAAAATGAAGTGAATTATGTTGTACATAGATCAAGAAAAGAAAATGTTGAACATGAAAATACTATACAAGGCTAGTATGAATAGGGGCCCTCCATTCACATAACCCAAGAAAGACTCAAAGTGTTGAAAGCTCCAAAACAACACTAGTTCTATTACTCCATATGCAGAAATTCACAGTTAAGAGTGCTAGAACAGCACTATAAAAACAGAGTTTTAGGAATGCTCAAAAATTACAACAAGTTCACAACATACAGCAAGTAAAAGTCTCCTTAAGCGTACGCAGACGCAAGTATTTATAGGAATCTGAAGGATAGCCTATGCGTGCTGCTAAAAACGGAAAATAACAAACTATCATGTGTAATTAAAACTGAATTAACACGTCATGAGCCTGCGTGGGTGAGCCGGAGGTCCTGGTCGTCATGGGAATTGAATCCAAAGTTGGATTATGTTCCCCACGTCCTGCGAAACACGGGCAAGCCACCATCTGAGCTGACGTGACCAAATAGCTTACGCATCACCGTTGAGCTGCCTTTGTTGACCGGATCTTGCCCCTGTTTGACCGGAGGTATGGATGACGTGGATGATTGAACAAATGGCACAGGAACCTCGAGCACCTTGATACCTAAGTACCCATGTGTCTTGTTTGACAAAATGGCACGTGGAACTTTGAGAACAACAAAAAGGCTGCGGAATCTCCAGATGGCTGCGGAATCATTAGATAGCTACAGAATCGGCAGAGAGCTGCGGAATGCTTGTAAATATGTCAAAATCTAAACAAAACAGTCACACATTAGCAAAGCTCACTTGATCATGCTTAATGACATCTAATGTAATGATCTGGGCGGTTTTACAGGGAAAATGAGGTGAAAGAGAGAGATAGGTGATGAAAAACAATAGATAATAGTAGATGATGAGGTGTAGGTTAGAGGCTCTACAGTTCTCCCAAATCCTGCTTAAAGTAATGAAGGCAACAGTAACATTCAAACTCTAACAAAGCATGTTATTCCAAGTTTTGAAGCACAGGCATCTTGTGAACCTGATAGCTCCCAAGGATAGATCGACTTATGTTTCTCTACAACTGCAAGTTAGTAATGTCTTGGTATTCAAAGATTCAACTAGATTTGAAAAATCTCTAGTAGGTAGGCTTCAAGGTCCAGATTTTGAACCAAGGCTCTAATACCATGTGTAAGAGACCTACCCTAGGGTCCGTTAACAAATATACTTTCTTCTAAAATTAAATGTGATCAAAGGCGATAACTTACTTACTTGCACAGCTTTTAAACAAATACAATTTTATCATTTCATTCTAATCAGCCTAACTAAGGTGAATATTTCCTTCTGATAAAATTTACAAGAGTAGTCTATGGAGGAATGCCTGTATCGGTGGTTGATGGAGATAACTTTGTCTTGTTGCTCCTGTTGAACCCTCCTCTTGACCAACCCAACTGGATTTATTTCCCAGCCAACTAGGAAATAATCCCTAGCCCAAGAAACCTCCATAGGTTCCCTAGCCCTCTGAGCCCAAGTCCAACCAGATGTAGTGTGTGTGTATCTAGGATGAATGATGCAGACCAAGATAACAATACTTCCCTCCTCTCAACAACCCAAGAAACCTCCACAGGTTCCCAAGGTCTCCAAAAACTCAACAAGTCCAAACAATCACAACCATCCCCACAATCATAAGCAACCCCCAACCCCCCTCTTTCTCCCTTCCCCCTTCCTTTTATACCCTCCTTCCCTTCTCCATCTCAACCACCTCTCATTAATTTCATTAACTTCTCATCCATCCTTACAGTTGACTTCTCTTCTCCCAAGTAAAACTGGGAGTACATTTGGAAATGTTACATCAATATAAAATTGGGAATTTAATGGGAAAGGACCATGTCTTCTCCCAAGTAAATCTGAAAATTACATTTGGGAATGTGTGAGATATATAATATATTATATATATATAATATATATATATATATATATTATATATATATTAATGAGTTAGAGAGGACCATGCCTTCTCCCAAGTAAATGTAGGGGTACATTGGGGAATGTGAGATGTACTTACATGGAGAGGACCGTGTCTTCTCCCTAGTAAATGTGAGGGTACATTGGGGAAGGTGAGACGAATACATATATTACTTGAAATAATGGAAGGAGACCATTTCCTACCCAATATTCAATTTGAGAAGGTAAGTGGGGAATTTGAATAATGAAAATCATGAATTTTATATTAGACCAACATTTCTCAATATTTTCAGATAATGCAAACATTAACAAAATTTGTAGGATAATATTTAAGTGGGGCATTACATTGAATACTTCCCCAATAGTTTTTAATATTGAGAAAAATGATTCTATCATATAAAGTTTATTCTGTTGGTAAGGAACATGTAATTGAAGGATTGGTTTTTCCTATTTAATATGAAAATGTATGGAATCTGTTGATGTATGAAAGATCTTTTTTCATTAATATAAAGTGGCTTACTACAAAGGAAACAATCCTTAAGGGTGAAAATATTTATACAATTGTTGTGATGCATCCAAGGGTTACTGTGACATGATTTGGTTATGACACTCATATTATGAATCATGATGGTACATATGATTGGTTTATTGAGTGGATACATTCTTGTAGGAGACAACCAACTATATGATTGAATGTAATCAAAAGAAATAACTCCTAATAATTTTGAGGAATTTTTCGGTAATGGAATGAGTGGCATGAATCACTCATATTGGAAGTAAAAGTGAAAGCTAATTAGTCATGAATTTATAGAAATATATCTTTTAGTATTGACCCTTTTGTTGTTAGAAAAAATGTTTGAACGTGTTATGGAGTGCTTGGAATGATTGTGATACAAACAAATAATTTAATGATAATTTCATTCAATTTATTTTTAATTTAATTGGAAGTGATTGAATAATAAATTTGAGATCACTTTAGGGATGTTAAAAATACTGGAATGAAAATATTTTATGTATGAACACTTAATGCTATTTGGCCAATTGAAAGTATAGATTGTAGTTGAATTAGTCATGGTTATGATAGTCGAGCCTTGGTGTTACCATATGAAGGAGTCAAACATCATGAACATAATCTCGTATTTATGAAATCTGATTCCTATATAAAGTAAGCTTGGAAAAGAAAAGAAAAAGATGAATATTTTACTTAAATTATTATGATTAATCTCATGGAAATAATATTTTTATGATATAAGTAAGATGATGATATATCAAGGAAGGATGTATTATGGTTGTGAAGTTGAAAATTCATAGGTACAATGCCATTTGTGGTGACACTGCAACCCTATAACATACATTGATTACAAGGATTTATGTTATGAAAACTATGTTTCACTATTTAAACAAATCCAAAGGGATTTATTTATTGTAAGACTCCATAAGTCTCAAGACTATTCGTCTATGAGGAAGCCTTACCAAGGAATGGATTTTCTAAGAGATTGAGGAGGCAGAGACATGGATGCTTGAACTTGGAAGGTGTGATTCCAAGGAAGGGGAGACTTGAATGGATTAATTTTCAAATATTCATGTACATAATAATTGGAGTCATGAAAGCATTAGGCATGTCAATGAAAATAATGAGTTGAACTTGTTTCGTTCGAAATCCTTTTTGTAAACACCCTCTCCCACATTTACCCAATTTCACTTTGTTTCTAGGGTAAATATGAGACAAAGAGTTACTATGACATGACCTGACCTCCAAGCTTTAGGTGTGGAAGTAGGGTTAATAACTCACAACTTATAGATATCCCTCAAAGGCTTACAGTACACTTAGAGGTCAAACAAGCACCCCACCTGACCAAACCCTAAGTTGAATAATGTTTTTGATGGCTTGGGCCCACAACTACATGCACATGCCTACAAGAGTGTTTTTATAGGCTTCCAATCACATACATAAGTGTATATCCCTATGGTTATCACCCAAAATGGTGAGTTTAGAGGTTGTGGTCCTGATATCTAAGCCACTTTTCTAGGCTATCCTGTAGACCACTACCCAAATCTGCCTATAACTTCTCAGAGTGATAAATGACATAATGATAATTCTATTACAAAACTTGAACAAGAACTTGACTTAATAAGACCTAACCATGATAGTCATTTCATCAAACACATGGTAAAAAAGTAAGCTACATGTCATGAATGCACACTAATCATATTAGTCTAAGATTCATCTCAGAATCACTAAGAAGGATTTATTCTATCTCCACATAACTACAACAACAATTATTAGTCCATACATTAATTAATGAATCAATAACTAAATGATTCATGACAAGAGCCATAGATGGCACACACCATATAACCGGAATATAATGAGAAAATAACCAACATAGAAACCATGGAAATGAAACCATAATATTACCAATATAATAATACAAAAGTTAATAAATCACAATAAGGAAATGTATCATATTAGCATATGAAAATACCAACCACGTTAGGGACTTCCATGTACCACCTGACCATATATTGCGCTAAACCAAATCTCTCTTTTAGTCAATCACTCTTGCACCATATTCTAACCATGAATGTGAGATATGATGAAATAAACCCAGACAAAACCAAACCAGGGCTTCTAGAGGCCAAACCACCTCAACCCACATCCTTAGTGATTCCACCTCACCGATTTGAAATCACTAACACAAACCAAATTGGTCTCTACCCAAGTTGTCCGGGGATCCATGAACTAGTAACTCAATGCACAACCTTCCAGGGCTCTAGAGTAATTTTCCATCCCAACTCCAGGGTCTAGTAACTCAACCCACCAAGGTCTGGAAAGAGTTTGTCCCAACCTAGGCTCCAGTACTAGTAACTCAACCCAAGTTGTTCCAGGGCTTCCAAAGCATTCTTTCCAACCCACAACCATAAGGAATTATGAGCACCAATTAGAAAAAAAGCAAGTGGAATAAACCCACAACACCATGACTATCCAGGAAATGGAAAGGTAGGGCGAAAACCAGTGCCAATCCATGCAATTCTCCATGCCAATGAAAAGACATAACCAAATAATCACATGCATATATAACTCATCCATAAATCAACAAGGTAATGACACATGAAACCTATTACCTATAAGGAAACTTAGTTGTAGATGTTGGTTCCCTTTTCCCTTACGCTTTGACATTTTCCTTTGCCTTTGTTCTCCAAATACATTATATTCCAAAGTGCTCCAAGAATACTCTAAGGGTGTAATAGTATGCGAGAATAGAAGAGATCTCCAAAAATTGACTAATGGAATGTAAAATTGACAAAAGCTACAAATTGATTTATCATTGAGGCCTCTATTTTCTTCATTTTCCTCCATTTTCCATTCAATTTCCCTCATGAAAATTTGTGTATCTTCAAATTCCTTCTCTCCTATTTTTTGTCATTTCATAAATAAATTGCCAATTATTGCCACTTTTCCTTTGCGAAATCCTTTGCCAATTTCCATATGCATAAATTAATCACTAGTGATACCCATCATTATGTTTTTCTCAACATCTAGCTTAGAATACGTTTCATATAGCCTTGGTCTTCTTTTATTTACATAGAAAATCAACCAAAGGTTGCTACAAAGACCATCCCCTTGGGTGAACACCTTCCTCGGTGCCCAATGAGACCTATGACTAGAAAATTGCTGAAAGAAAAACATACTACATGTGGGGCTTTATAACATATCTAGATGTAGTATTTACAATGAACAACTATGCAAACTATGACCAACATGAAAAACATGACAACCCTATCACTTATCAGAGATTTATAACAGAAGTCGTTGCGGTATGTACAAAAACATCCATATACACATACATATACATATACAAAAAAATCATTTTCTCAAATGAAGAAATAATTAAGGATACATAGCCCACATTTTACCAACCATATTGCATGTGGCTTCATCGGGTCAAAAGTGCTTCCACTACACTTTAACCCGCTTGATTTCTATGTTCTGGAGTATGAGTTAGTTTGTTCTGCAATATGCATTAATTTTTTGGATTGAATTCTCCCTCTAGTTCCAATTGCAATACAGACCAATCAATCACATGATAAACATATTGGAGATACTTATTAAGCAATGAAACATGGAAAACATCATGCAATTTCGCTATAGGAGGTAGTGAAAGTATGTAGGCCACTGATTAAGTCCTCTCAATGATCTCAAAAGGGCTACAATATTGAGGTTCCAGCTTGGCACATGGCCTAATCCTTAAGGATCTCCTCTTGGGCTTGATCCACAAGTACACATGTTCCCCAATCTCAAACTCCTTAAATACCTTGTGTTGATATATATAACTCGTATGCTTTTTAGGTGTTGCCTTCAAATTCCTTTTAATAACATGGATTTGCTGTTCCATCTATCCCAACATATTCAGTCCAATCAATGCATGTTCACTAAATCACTCTAGATGATAGGAGTATTAAAACTCGACCAATAAACTTCATCAAACAAATCATTTTCAAGGAATATTGATATCGTTTGTTATATCGAAACTCTACTAGTGAAAGATACTCTTCCCACTTCCTCTAATAATGCATGACATACATTCTCAAAATGTCCTCAATAGTCGTATTAACTGTCTCTGTCTATACATCTATCTATGGATGATAAGTTGTACTAAAGGCCAAACCTGTCCCAAAACTTGCAAACAATTCCTTCCAAAACCTAGAAGTGAACTTGCCATCTCTGTTAGAAACAATATTCTTAGGAACACCATGCAATCTCACTATATCCTTGATGAAAATATGAGCTACCTTAGTAGATGCATTTGTAGACTTAATTGCAATGAAGTGAGCTACCAGGTGTCAACCACAACCATAATAGAATCATGTTTCTTTAATGTCCTCGATAAGTCGATAATGAGTTCTATGGAAATGATCTCTCATTTCCACTCAAGAATTGGAATCAGTTGTAATAAACCAACTAGATGCTTAAACTCTGATTTTGCTGGTTGACAATCCAAACGTCTTTCAATAAACTCAACCACCTCTTTCTTCAAGTTCATCCAATGATAGAATTTGTTCACAACTATCAATGTATTCTGATATGCTGGGTGACCTAAATATGAATTAACATGAAATTCCTTTAATATAAGATTCTTGAGCTCACTATTGTCTAACATATAAATCATGTTCCTAAATCTGACCAAGCCATCTACTATGAGAAATTCTACTCATTTCTATTATCTATACACTATTGTTGTAACATATTCCTCAATCACTAGTACCTATGATCCCATTGTCTTGCCTTCAAGATCTGATCCTACAAGTTTGTACCATAAGAACTCACTACTACAATGTGATTCACCTATACTCTTCTACTAAGAGCAGCCACAGCCTTTTTCTCATTTCACTTGTCCTTCCTATATGAGTACTACACTGACTACTCTCTTGTAAGTATATGTGTATACCACAAAAACCTTTACCTGGATTTGGAATCTGAAAAACCATAACATTTGTAAGCACCCAGTTGAACTGCTCAAAACTAGTTGCACATTCATCTATCCATGCAAACTTCTTTCCTTTTCTCTCCAATGGTGTAATAAGATAGGAAATCCATGAGAAGTTCTTGATGAACTTCCTATAATAATTTGTTAGTCTTATGAATGATCTGATCTCATCAACATTCATAGGAGTTTTCCATTTCATGATAGCTCTAATCTTTTCTAGGTCCAATACTATACCTTCCTTGAAAACGACATGCCCCAAGTAATGAACTATTATATGAAAGGAAATGCACTTACTAATATTGGCATACATCTTATTCTCTCTTAGTAATGTTAACATTATTTCTAATTTTTTTTCATGCTCTTCGTCATTCCTAAAACATATCAATATATCGTTAATAGACACTATCACAAAATTTTCTAGATAAGGATGCAAGACACTATTCATCAAACACATGAAAGTAGTTGGAGCATTAGTCAACCCAAAAGGAACCACAACGAAATCATAATGCCCATACCTAGTTTGCAATGTGGTTTTGCATATATCCTCTTCTTTGATGGCTACCTAATTATATCGTGATCTCAAATCAATCTTCAAGAACATTTTTGGTCCCTTCAACTAATTAGAAAAGTCATCAATCCAAGGTAACAGGTGCCTATTCTTGATTGTCACCTTATTCAAATTCCTATAATCAATGCACAACCTAAGAGTACCATCCTTATTCTTCACAAGCAATACTATTGCACCTTAAGGTGACACACTTAGCCTTATGTATCCCTTGTTAAGAATTCACTTAAGCTACAACTTCAACTCCACCAACTTTGAAGTGCTCATCTGGTACAATGCCTTAGATGTTGGTGTCACTTCCTAAATCAACTCAATAGAAAAGTCCATGGTTATAACTCTAGAATAACTACTGGGAATACATCCTGAAACTACTGTAAAATTGGATACCTTTTCTAGACTTCAACATCTTCAACATCCTTCATTTTGTCACTAGAAATATTATTTGCAAACAAGATATATCCTTTCCTACTACCCCACTTCTCTTGCATAGTTGTAACCAATCTCATTAACGTATATTTATTCTTGGCCTGCAATATTCTCCTCTCCATCATCATCCAATCAATCAATATCCTTATCATAGAAATATAACTTAGTTCTGCAAGTCTACAACCAATACATACCCAACATATTATATGATCCTAATGAAATCACATATAGATGTCCTAATGTAGATATACAATTCAAATCAAATGCACAAGATCTTACCCAATGATGAACTCTTTTCTTAGTACATGTAACCAGTTACACCAACCAAGACTCTAGATGCACTTATTTATTCAAGTAACACATATCCACTAGGTTAGGACTGATATAACTATAGTTGGATCTAAGTTCAATCAAAATAAAAATAACTTGATCACAAAGCTTTCCTTCCATGTCTATAATTGATGCTTGATGGTTAAAATTTCTATTTTCCAATGATGCATAAACCCAAGGAATACTTTGTCCAACATCCCCAACTGTCTGTGCCTCCCGAGAACTGTAAATATGAGGACTACTACCCTAATATGTGGACAATTTCTTTGCCATGATCCTTGCTACAAGTCCAACACTCCAAAGGTTTCCTATAATCACCCTTATTATAGTCCTTATACTTAAATCCCTGTCCTCTAGCAACTACATTGAATTTCTTATATGGCATCACATTCTCCTTATTACATGTATCTTATGGTCATCCTCACTTATTATCCAATTTTCCCTTCGTATTTTCATTACCTTTCCAATCCTGTTTAGGCTTTGACTTATGCTTATATTGGTCATAACAATGCTTCAATTTCCCATTTACTTCCTGCAATGTCTAAGGCTCATTGTTGGGTGTGTGTTATATTCTTTCCACAACTAGGCCCACATGCGGGAGGCAAATAGGGACCCCCTTGTTCATTGCAATGGGCACAATAGGGGGTTCATAAGGGTGTGGTAGCACCCATTGTCAGGGGATTTGAGGGGGATGGGGGTAGTGCCCCAGGGAATTTTTTCTTTCTGACCCTATATTAGGTAGGTGGATCTACCTATGGTTTTGTGCATGGTTTTTCTCACATGGTTTTGGGCATGATTTCTTTTTACATGTTATTTTGTAGATCTAGTGAAGGGAACTATGGTTATGTTCTAATCCAGGGTTAATGGATTGGGGTTTATGGATGCTTCAAATCATATATATATATATATATATATATATATATATATATATATATATTATTATATATATATATATATATATATATATATGAATTGTAACATTAGAAGGAATACAATGAAAAATCAATCTGGTAGTCCCAATTTTTGGATCCTAGGGAAACTCTTTGTGTATATCTATTTTATGTTCTATGCTCTTGCCGTTATTTATTTTATATTTTTAGAATCCATATGGAGGTAATTTTTTTATGGGGTTAAAACCTACACTCATCATACTCGATCTGACCCTTAAATTCTAAAGGAAATCCACTAAGAAATATTTGAACATTCATCTTCTCATCCTTAAGGTATTGTACATAGCTCAATAGCTCCAAGAACTTAGTCATGTACCTTTCATCCATGACAGATCCCATCTTCAATTCGTAGAACTCCTTAGCCTTACTGGCATAGTATCTCTCTAACAAATAATTCTTTCTAGAAAGTCTCTTTAATTCATGCTAACTCAACTCCTTTATCTTGATGCTTTTGACAGGTTTCACATCTTCCCACCAGATGTCTGCTTTAACTATGAGACTAAAAATAGTTATCTTTGCCTTCATATTCCCTCTATAATCATGCAACTTGAAGAACATTTTCATCCTAATAAATCATGCTTCTAAATCTTATGGCTTCTTCAACTCTCCATCAAATGTAGGATGCTTGGATTTCATGAACTCATCTGGTAAGTATTGCTTCTTGTTCATCCTGTAATGATGAATATGGTGGTGACCATGCTACCTATATGAACTAAAAATAGAATAGAATAGAACCCATAATCTCTACCTCTCTTACCAGGTGTATCCATAAATCTAAAACCTCTTACTTTGTCATCCCTCTCTGACTTGTTCTCACCATGATACTTTCTACCATACACCCCATTAGTCCATTCCTCTTGTCCATAACTAACCTATGGTTTCCCCTGTCTCTACAAATATGGTAAACTCTAAAGGATGACTACATTGACCTGTACATTTTTTTACTGTGCCCTGGCTAGTCTTTCATGTGGCTAAATGATCCTGTCATTATCTGCATTACAAATTATTTCTTCAACTTTTTGTTTTCTTTCCATAGGGGGCCACAAGAGAGCTTAGTCATTTATCTAGCCCTAAAATGCCCATTATTTCTCTACACCAAGAGAACTTCTCGGGGCTCACAGATTTTGTCAATACATTTGCAGTATTCTTCAAAGTGTCCACCTTTACCAGCAACACCTTTTTGTCTTCTATCATATTCCTCACAAAGTGATACTGAACATCAATGTGCTTTGTCTTTGAATGGTAAGTAGGGTTCTTTTCCAAGGAAATTTCACTTTGGTTGTCACAGTCTATCTTTGTAGTGCCCTGTACTAACTCCATACTTGAACACAATCTCTGCAACGAAACTGCTTCCTTGGTTGCATGAATGGTTGCCCTGTACTCTACCTCTGTAGTTGATAGTACCACTACAGTTTGTTTCTTACTCATCCAACTGACTACATGTCCAAATAGGTTAAAATCATACCCACTTGTAGATCTTCACTGATCCAGATCTCCAACCCAATCTGCATCAACAAAGCCATGGATATCCAAAACTCTGTCCAATCCTGGTCTTCCTTGGTAGCAAAAACCATAATCACTAGTGCCACACAAATACCTGAAAACCCACTTCACTGTTGTCCAATGCTCCTTCCCTCATTTTGACATAAACCTGCTCAATACTCCCACTGCATGTGCAATGTCTGGTCTAGTACAAACCATCGCATACATCAAGCTACCAACTGCACTTGCATATGGAACATGGGACACATCCTCTTCCTCTTCTTATGTCTTGGGACATTGTTCAGCAGATAACTTTACACCTACAGGAATAGGAACCTTCACCGGTTTACTATCCTGCATATTAAACCTCTGTAATATTGTCTCTACATACTTCCTTTGGTTTAACCAGAGCTTCCTCTTTGCCCAATTTATTTTAATTTCCATGCCCAAAATATAGTTTTCAGCACCAAGATCTTTCATGTCAAATTTGGAGGACAATTGGGTCTTCAAATGCTAGATAATTTCTTTGTCATTTCCAATGAACAACATATGATCCACATATAAGACCAGATAAATAACATATTCACCAATTAATTTAAAATACACATAGTGATTTTCTTTTCTTCTGGTGAAGCCAAGTCTCGGTATAAATGAATCAAATTTATGATACCACATCCTTGGTGATTGTTTTAACCCATACAGAGACTTATTTAACTGGCATACCAGTTCTTTGTTACCCTTCAGCACAAAGCCTTCATGTTGCTTCATGTAGATCTCTTCTAGATCCCCGTGAAGAAATGTTGTCTTCACATCCATATTTTCTACCTCAAAATCAAAAGTAACAGCAACAGATAAAAGTAATCTAACGGAAGCTACCTTGGCAATACGAGAAAAAATATCACCAAATTCAATTCCTGGTACCTGGGAATAACCTTTTGCTACCAACTAAGCTTTGTATTTCTCCAACTTTCCTTCTGCATTTGTCTTCTTCTTTAACACCCATTTGCTGCCAATGGGTTTCCTTCTAGCCGGCAATTCCACCAGTTCCCAAGCTTCATTTTTGTGCAAATATGCCATTTCATCAACCATGGCCTCTTTCCAGAGCTTTCCATCCTCTGAATCTACTACTTTCTTCACAGTTCTGAGATTATCATCAGTAATAGATAAAGAAAAATTTGAACAGAAAGTAGATGGACTATACCTTTCTGGTTGCCTTCTTTCTCGAACTAATCTTCTCACACCCGAATTTTGTGGTTCTTTATATTCTAATTTCTCCTTTACCATAGACTCTTATTCTTCCTCGTTTAGCTCAAACTCTATATTCTCAGGTTCCTTTGGTTGGACTTCATGTTTAATAACATATTTCACCTCTCTAAACACCACATCTCGGCTGTGCACAACCTTCCTTGTTACTGGGTTCCAAAGATTGTAACCCTTTAAACCAT
The DNA here is from genome assembly GCA_000404065.3 of Pinus taeda. Lineage (NCBI taxonomy): Eukaryota > Viridiplantae > Streptophyta > Pinopsida > Pinales > Pinaceae > Pinus > Pinus taeda. The sequence goes on along the minus strand of APFE031425959.1, from coordinate 125,701 downwards.
CCTTCTACCCAATAAAGATGTACTTTTCACATTTTCTATCCAACTTGGTTAGTTTCTCCTTTGAAAAATGTACATATGCATCACCTCCAAATACCATAAGATGTGAAAGAGAGGGTATGTTACAAGTCCATACCTCTTTTGAAGTCTTATCCTCCAACGCTGATCAAGGTGATCTATTGACCAGGTAACATGTTGTCTCCACCACCTCTGCCCAAAATTCCTATCCTAACTCAACTCCACTAAGCATGCTTCTTTTCTTTCCATCAACATCTTGTTAATTCTTTCTACAACTCCATTTTTCTAAGGCTTATATGGAGTAATCTTCTACCATGCTATACCACACTTCTTACATAATTCTTCAAATTCCTTACTACAAAACTCCCCACCGTTATTTGTCCTCAACACCTTTATCTTCTGCTCTATCTGGTTTTCCACCAGAGCCTTAAATTCTTTAAACTTGTCAAAGACTTTAGATTTATTCTTAAGGAAATATATCCATGTATTCCTTGAGAAGTCATCTATAAATAATACATAGTACATACACTTACCCAGTGATGGAACCTTCGCAGGTCCAAACACATCACTGTGCACAAGCTCTAATATCTATTTTGTCCTCTTACAATTAGAGGAGAAACTCACCCAATTCTACTTCAAATATACATAATTTTCACAGGAATCAAAATCCAAAGAACTATTACTCATACCTTCGACCATAAATTTACCATGAAGTATTTGAACACCCCCCTCTCCAATATGTCCAAGCCTTTGATCCACAACATGGTATTTTGTCTGAAGACCACTAGAATTTCTGCTCCACTTTCAGGAACTACAGAATTGTTGCACCCATCAATAACAATGTTACATTGTAGCTTGTATAGAGTTCTAATCTAAAGTCCCTACATCAATACCAGTGCTCCCCGAACCATCTTGTAGGTATCCTTCCCAAACACTATTTTTACACCTTCATTATTGAGCTTTCTTACATAAATAAGATTTTTGGCTAATTCAGGAATATGAAGAACACCTGAAAGTGTCCTAACACTTCCACCTTGCAGCTTCAGCTTTACTTTTCCATGACCAAAGATTCTAGCCTTCCTGTCCTCCCCCAAGAAGACATCACCACCATCATATTTCTCATACTCGAGAAACCACTCTCTATGGGGAGTGAAGTGAAAGGATGCACCAGAGTCAATCCAACATGCCTCATGATCTACATACATGTGTACTTGAAGAAGCCAAGTACACATCCCCACCTTCATCTGAGGTGGTTTTCACCTCTGCAGAAGGAGCATCATCAGATCGCTTTCCTTTATCAAGAGCTTTACACTTACAGTCCCTTTTGTAATGCCCTTCCTTTTCGCATTTCTAGCACACCACCTTTATAGGTTTTCCTTGAGATTCAGATCTCCCTCTAGATTTAGATCTCTCACTTGATGACTTATTTATGTTTTTGTTCTAGGACCATCCTTGTACAGACAAGGCATCACCATTCTGGCACTCCATATTTTTCCATCTCATCTCCTCCATCAACAAGGATGAGACTATTTCAACAAATTGCAAGGCAATTCTATTGCTACCTATTATAATAACCAGACTATCCCACGAATCCGGTAGAGAACACAACAAACTAAGCACATATATTCATCTAAAATTTTGATATCAACATGCGATAAACGACTTACCACAATATTAAACGCATTCATATGCTCTGTCACTGAGTCTCCATCTTTCATCCTCAGGTTATACAACTTTTTCCGTGGGAACAATTTATTCACTAGAGACTTATATTGGTATAAAGTCCCTAACTTGTCCCACAAAGCCTGTACCATATCTTCCCCTGATACATTCAACAATACTGAATCTAAGACACACAATCATATTGTGCTCTTTGCCTTTTGATCCAACTTCTTCCATTCTTCATTAGACACTCTAGTTGGTTTAGTACCCAAATCTACCATGATCCACTGATCTTTATCCACCAACAGATCCTCCATCTTGAGTTTCCACAACTCAAAACTCTGACCATTAAATTTCTCGATCTCTATCTTTCCACTGCTCGCCATCTTCTTTTATCACCAAAATCAATCTTGTAGATCTCCCACTAAATGGGGTCTACCACAGGCCTGAGAGAAACTCCTCAACAACAAAGGTGTCCCATTGAACCCAAAACAACTCTGATACCAAATGTAAGTCTTAACCCCATACAAAAATTACCTACATACGAATTCTAAAGCATAGAAAATAAATAATGCGAGAGCATAACACATAAAACACATATATGCAAAGATTTTCCTCTGGATCCCAAAACTGGGACTACCAGCATTACTTTTCATTATGTTCCTTTCTATGTTACAATACATATTTATACATGTCGAAGCATCCAATATCATGGACCGAAAACCATCGCGTCTAAAACCATGGACCGAAAACCATTGCATCCAAAACCATATAAAAAAAACATGCACAAAACCATAGAGTGCGGTTACTTGCACCCCTCAAACCCCCTGTGACTCCCCCTACTACTCAATCGTCGCAACGAGGGGGGGGGGGATCTACCCCCCCTCTAACCCACTTGGTTAACTACATGGGCTAGTCCTGGAAAGAATATAACATAATCCAACATTATTATCTCTTCCTATAAACTTCTCAAAGTATTTATTATGTCAGGACAATACTCATCACTTTATTGCTCATCTGATCTATAAGGAGAGTCACATGAATTGATATCCAACATTTTTTTTTTTGTCTTAGATCGTCTACTTCTTGCAAACATACCATGTTAGATAAACCAAATATAAACATAATCAACATACCTTAATGAAGTTTAGGGTAGGATAAAACATCTGCACATCAATATGGATTAGCGCAACATATATATATCTATATATATATATATATATCTTATATTATATATATATATTATATATATATTATATATATATATATATATATATATAATAAAATCAACATATCAACAGTCCCAAACTCAACATCATCAAACTATATATGACAACACAACTGCAAGAATGACCATCATAATGCACGCATAAAATGCACATTGAAAATTGACATACATGAACAAAAATCAAATCCCACCCATCTATTCCAAGTGTGTGAACCTAGAAGCTCTGATACCACCATGTAACCACCCGCTCCCACATTTACCCTATTTCACTAACCTTCCATTGTAAACATGAGACGGAGAGTTAATATGACATACCTCGACCTCCAAGCTTCAATTATGGAGGTAGGGTAAAAAACTAACAATTTACAAAAATACCTCAAGGCTTAATGACAATCAAGGGCCAAAGAACCACTCAATGTGACCAAACCCTAAGGTGAATAGCTTTTTTGCCGACTTGGGCCCACAACTGCATGCACAAGCCTATAAGAGTGCATTTATAGGCTTCCAACCACACATATAAGCCTAGCTCCCTATGGTTATAGCTTAAAATTTCCAATTTAGAGGGTGTGGTACCGAGATATGAGCCACTTTTTTCAGGCCAGCCTCTAGACCATTGCTCAAAGTTGTTTATAACTTTTCAAAATGATAAATGACATAATCATAACACTATTCATACAAAACATGAACAAGAACTTGACTTGATGAGGCCTGACCATGACAATCATTTTGTAAAACAGATGTTAAACATGTAAGCTATAGGTCATGCATGAACATTGGATATTTGACCATATTAATCTCAGATTCATCTAAGAATCACCAGGAAGGCCATATGCCCTCCCCACACAGCTACAAAAATGATTATTAGTCTACAGATTCATCAATCAATCAATAACTAAATGATTCATGACAAGATCCATAGATGGTAGACATCATATAACCAACATATAATGATAAAGTAACCAACATAGAAACCAAGGAAACTCAGCCATATATTGCCAACATAATACTACTAATTCACATAGATCACACTAAGGAAATGTATCATCTTAATATAGGAAAATACCAACCAAGTTAGGGAATTCCATGTACCATACAACCATAGATTCGACTCAAAAAAATCTCTCTTTTATCCAATCACCCCATGCCGTATTCCAAGCATGAATGTGGGATTTCATGGAATAAACCAAGAGAAAAACAAAGACACCAAACCACCTCAACCCTCATGCACAGTGATTCCACCTCCTTAATCAAACATCACTAACACCAACTAGATCGATCTCTACCCAAGTTGTGCAGGGCTCCACGAACTAGTAACTCAACCCACAACCTTCCAGGGGTCCGAAGCATTTGTTCAACCTGACTCCAAGGACTAGTAATTAAACACACCATGCGATACTAAGTGTTTGTCCCAACCTAGGCTCTAGGACTAGAAACTCCAGTGATGGGCCTCTAAATTAGACATAAATTAAGGCCCATGCCTCTAAATTAAACATAAATTAAGCCCTATGACCATCCTTCAACACATTAAACCTCTCTTTTTACATTAGATAATGTATTTTTAACTTTAATATATTCACTAGGAAGGTTTATGAATAATTTCATATTTGTGCCTAATATAATTTATTCTTATTGAATATTATGGGAATATTGGGTAGATTATGAAGATTTGGAGGAGGAGATAATTTAGGGACTTTCTCTCTACTACATGAGGATCACTATTAATTAATAAATCAACAAGATATTATGGAATTTTGGCACAAATTGTGGAACTCCAATGATTGAGAAAATCTAGGAATGTGTTCGCTGCCATTTAATGCAGATTCCTAGTATTGGGAACCAAATCCACTAATCAAGGGATTTTGGTGGGGAAATCTTCCTCCATTCACGAGGAATGATTCCTAATCATTTTTTATAGGTACCAAGTCAAATTTTCCTCCAGATATCGATTTTCATTAGTGTTCTTATGGGGATAACTCGTATTTCTATAGTTCCATTGTATTTTCTTGCAAGGATGTAATTGTATTGATTAAAATAATGAAGATCGATGTCTTGTTCAGCTTCTAAATATTGTCCTCCTCCATAGGTCTCTTCGTTTCCTTGGGCTTCACCATCCCAGGAGCCTCATAGCCCTTTTATATCATTTTCTTTTCTTCTTTTCGCTTCTTATTCACATGCATCTCTTGTTTTTTCTTTCTATTTCTGCATTTATTATTAATGATTTCTTGTTGTAGGATTGGGTAAAATGGTTTATGTAAGTTATTTTTTAGGATCAAAAGTATAATTTAATCATTTTAAAATCTTTGGAACGTCATAGTAATCACTTAGCTACTTGGATTAGCTTTCATATTCCCAAATCTAGATTTCTGGAACTCCTTTGTGGCAAAGAACAATAAATTTCTGCTATTTTTTAGAGCATGATAATGAGCTTCAATTGAGTTGGTTCCACTTGCATTAGATCACAAAAAAATTCTACTTAATAAAAAAAATACCCCACTGCATTTTCACTTAATTAGGTTACACATTTTATAGATTTACTAGCTAACCAGTTCTTGAATTTCAAGATTTTCGACTAGTAATTTTATGCTAGTTTTTAGCATGGGTTAACAAAGGTTGTTTTGAGTGATTCCACTTGGAATGGGGACCTAAGACGTCCTGTTCAATAAGAGAATTTTCCCATCCAATTTGGATTTGATTTTCTTGGTCGTTCGATGAATTATAATTTCGTATGGTAAATCTTTAACATCCTATAGTAAATCAGGGGATCTGGTAGGAGAACTAGGAGACGATGTAGGAGAAGTAGCACATCCTGTAGGAAATCTTGTAGTGGCCTGTTTTGACCTTGAATTGAGAAATATCATTATTGAAGCTAGGATTAGGCTCCTAATTGACCTCAAGACATTAAAATTTTTGTACCCCTCTTTCTCCACACTTGTTCCCCTGCCAAAGATCAAGGAAATATTAGCATTTGCATTATAGAGAAAAAAGTTTTTAAAAATGAGTTCTTTTATATTTACACATGCACACATCAATTAGTACTCTCTAGATCAGATGTCATGCTCAGATAGTTTAAATCATGACATGTGATAAATAGGGTTAAGCTAGGTTTCCTTTATATTTAGTTCATGATCTTTATGAAATTAGAATATGTTTCTTTCCTTGTACTTTCTTTCTTACAATAGGTTAAGTTTTCATTTCTAACATTTCATTTTCTGCAATTAGTTTAGGATTTGTCTTCAGTATGTGCACTTAATTACATAATGACAACAAAATAAGGACACATTATATGCTACACATATAGTGTCCATACCTCTAAAGTTTATACGAACCCCTGGTTGATAATTAAGGCCAGTAGCCTTGGGAGTTTCAACATTCTTGTTGCAATCCCGAGGCTCATCACTTTTTGGTTCCGTTTCCGAGGAGGTGTCAAATTATTATTGTTTTCTTCCCTAGTTGATTCATTTCCTTTTAATTTTTTGGAAAAACAAAAAAATATTTTCATTGCACATATTTAAGTTGAAAAGTAGAAAATTTTATTGTGTTATAGTTTTCATTCAATCATAAAAAGAAAAACAAAAAAATCTCCAACACCAGACCACCCCCTCATTTGATCACATGGTGCAATAAAAGCCATATCACCATCAAGTTTTGCAGGTAGAAGAAGAAGAAAAGATGGAAAAGAATGTAGAAGAAATGGATGGAGAAGATAACAATGAGGAAGATCCTCTCAGATCTCCCATTCAAGATAGTGATATCAATGTGCACATGAATAACATCCCTCCATCTTTTCTTCCAAAATTTCATGGTCTAAGGTTAGAGGATCCGGAAACCTTTCTCTTTGAATTTGAAATTGTTTGTAGATCTTATGGTTACTTATTAAAATCTCAAAAACTGAGACTTCTACTGGCAACATTGAAAGATAGAGCTCTTAAATGGTTTATGAGTTTAGGGACTAATTCAATAAGATCATGGAATGATATGCAAAGTATATTTCTAGAAAAATATAAAGATCATGATCTTAAATAATAAATCTTTAGAATGAATAAAAAAGATTAGTCTAGAGGCTCTAATAGAAAGGTTCATATATAATGTTAAGAGGGCAAAAATACATCATTTAAGATCCAACCCACTAAAAACCCTCTTGGAATAATTAGGGATGAATGGATTGATCTCCTTGATCTCATGACTAGAGGTGATGTATACCAATTATCATTTGAAGAAATTTGTGAAACATGAAAACACATAACAAGAGGAAGGGCAAGAGTAGGTAAATCAACATCAAGATTGGTAAGTCAAGCTAAACTTGGAAATTTGTTTGATGATTTTAAAATAGAAATTCTTAGCAATCTAAGCAAACAAGTAAAAATTTTAAGAATGCAAGATGAAGGAAAAGAAGATGTTGATGCTTGTGCTATCCATGTAGAACCACATGATGTTAAACATTGTCCATGATTACCAAGGTTGAAGGAAGTTTACCAAGAGGAGAGTGAAGCAAGTGAATTTCCAATGTAGATATGCTATGTAGCTCCAGGAGGACCATGGAAGCATAGTCAACCTAGTATGATGCAAGATCCTAATTCACAATTTCAAGGTTATGCATATCCACCTCAAAGTAATTGTGACACACCCTTTCCTGGGCAACATTGGTCATCTCAACCCCAAACTCAATTTTAGAAACAAGGTTGGCAAGGATCTTATGGGAGTCATCCACAATATCCTTAATAGTTTCATCAATATTATCCATACCCAATTCTCCATACCAAACTCCATGTTATCCCTACCATTCACCTCCAACACAACCACAACCCCAACCACATCCATCTCAAACATACACTTCCAGTCAACTACATGCACCACCATTTCGAAACGCACACATTGAAGTAGCTCAACCCACTTACAATGCTAAGGTATGACACTTCCAAACATCTCCTCTTGAGTTTATCTTGATATCATTGAAGGACTACATCCAGAAGAAGAATATAAAAATGAGAAGACCAAAGAATCATGGGTTGCACTTGCCGAAGAGCAAACATCAAAATCAGAGATTAAGAAAGATCCCTCATGGTTACCATCAAATCCTCCATGTATTCAACAGAACAATCGACAGAAAGAGGAATCTTTGAAGGTCATGGTATAAGAATATGTGAAGAATGATCCAGATAAGCAATCAAACCAAGGGAATGAACATTATATTGAGGTTTGGTTCCAGACAGTCACGAAGTTCTAGAAATACTCTCTTCTTCAATTGTGCTTGATATCATAAAAGTCAAAGCATTCGATCACTCAAATCTAGGTACGTGCCAAAGCATACATTTCAAGCCTCCACATCACTTTGTTTATCATCTTGATGTGCACATGGATCCATTGGAAGTATTCTTATACTCGAAAGTGAATTTCTTTTTCAAGCAGGGTAGGGTAGAGTTTTTTTTATTTTTTATTTATCTTTTAAATAAGAGAAGAAAATAAAATCTTAGGTGAAAACCTCCTTGGAGGTTCCTCAAATTGTTTCATTGATTGAAAACCTCCATGAGACAATCAATGGGCTGGAAGAAAAAATAAAAGATTCTATGTGAAAACCTCCTTTGAGGCGCCTAGCTAGACCTATTAGTTGAAAACCTCCTTGAGGTGGCTAGTATGCCTAGAAGAAAAAAGAAGGAGAAAAAATAAAAAAATCCTTGCTCCATGTATCTCTTTGATGATTGTAGGTGCTCTCCAACATCTACAAGGAACAAAACAAGTTGCTAGCAAAGAAAGAAAGAATATGTCAAACCTAGTCAAAAGAAGTCAAATGTGGAATTTAACCTCCTTTGCTCAAATGCTCCAACAATTCCAAGGCCATTCCAATCTATAACACTCATCTATTTCCACCATCCACCCATCATTCTCAAGATTTTCCCATGAAGTTTTCATGTTGTCCTAAAAAAATATAGGAAGGCTCTATTTTACTACATGAAACAAAAATATATAGATCACAAATTTGTTTTTGCCATAACTTTAAAACCATGCATACATTTTCCAAGTTGTTTAAGGGGGAGATGCATATGGATGAGGGTAACATGCTCAATCAATTTCAACAAATTCTAGTGCACAATTTTCGATAAATCAACCTCTATCTCCTACAACCATATTTGAATGTCCTCGATATTTGTGCATCCATTTAAAAATATGTTTGGTAGGGAGATGCATATGGATGAGGGTAACATGGCCAAGGAATTGAAACCAATTCCAATGCACGGTTTCCAAGAAATCAACCTCCATCACCTTTAGGTAGTTTTAGTATTTCTCGATATCTGTGCATCCATTGGCCAAATTGTTTTATGGGGATGTGCATAATGATGATGGTAACATGGTCAGAAAGTTCTAGGTCAATCCATTCTACCATTTGAGAGATATGGACAAAACAAGTTTGCTACAAGAGATTGTCTTGAATTACTACAAGAGTTTACATGACGTTATGAAAATCTATAGGAAAGGCAGTTTGATGAAAAAATTATGATGTAGGGATATTTTGGGATGGAAAAAATGACATTTATTTAACTTCATCTCATCCAACACCCATCATGAGCATGTCACTCTATGGTCACACCTTCCACTCATTCTAATACCTATTTACACTCCAATAGAGAAAGTACACAAACATTCAAAAAAGGGGTAGCTACAATAGCCTATTTGGAAGTAACAGCAGGCTCCAAGCCCAACCTTTAACACCATGATTGAAAGAGGAAAATAATAACTATAGGAAAAATGAAAATCCTCCAGAGCTCAACATCAACAAAGGAAGCCATCACTTGCACATCAACAAGAAGACAACCCATCAGCAAAATAAGATCAACAATAAAGAAAAAGGTAGTTAAGAAGATGTACTAGAGTCATGAGAAGCACAACAACACCAACTCAGCAATAGCATGCATGTCTCTCTGACAACCATCGGGTAGGTACATGTATTCAATACTCTTGACCTCTTCTCTTGAACATATTATAGTTAGAAATTTGTTGTCAATGCATGAGAGATGAAATTTTATAGGCTAAGGATGGGTCAGTAGTCTCAACCACCTTCAACTAGTTAATTTCAGCTCACTCCTTCACTCATGCAATGATGAGAAGTCAAATTATGAAGGGTGATGATTTGAAGGAATGAGGACAATAGTTAAAAGAATAAATGTTTGCAAAGGCTAAGTCACCACAACACTCCAAGCCCTTCATCCACTTCATATTAACTATCTATCCATCATTCGTCCATCCCATTTCATAATTTCAAGAACAAACCCTATCTTACCTTGAAAATTTGTTAAAAAAACAAATAGAGCATCCTATCCATTTTCACAAACCTACATCATTTCTCATCACTCCCATATAGCTAGAAGACTCGAAAGGAAGAAGGAACAACTACTACAGGAAGGCAGAATGCTGCTACAAGAAGGAGTAAAGAAAAAATTGTGCTAAAACTCAAAATGAGAGTGACTAAGAGAGACCTAATCGAAACAAATAACTCCAAGGCCAGTAGGCAACCATCTAGGCCACAGGAGAGAAGCAAAAGGCAAGAAAAGGAAATGAGACATCCACCATCAAAATAGAACTCAAACTATAGCGATAAAAAGAGAATTTCCAAGAGGTCTCTAATCTCTTTCTAGCTTTTCTGCAAGGCCTAAAATATGTTATAGAAATGAGAGAAAGGCTCAGACTATCATTTATTCTCAAAACTGGTTTCTTGTAGTTTTAATAGGGTTTCTTGTAGGGTTCCTGTAGTTTTGATAGGAATTACTGCAAGATGTTCTATTTCTCATCTAAAGGCGTTTTGAAGGTTTTAGAGGTGTCCAAATGATGGAACAAGGTAGCAAAAGGTGTATAAGGATGTGTAAGACCTTGCTAAACTGAAAAAGATTCAAGAACCCATCTTGACTTAGGGGAAGAAGGAAAGCTAATGTTCTCAAGAAAAATGATTTTTCTTTGCACAAATATGTTTTTGTGCTTGTCTTTGCAGAGCTTACAGCCAAGATTGTTAATGGACAAGAGAGAGGCCACTAGGGCCATGAATGAGGCATAATGAGGTCACTATGTTTATGAGAGGATGAGAAACACTTTTAGGAGGGGGTATGATGGGCCTCCAAATTAGACATGAATTAAGTCCCATGCCTTTAAATTAAACATAAATTAAGGCCTATGACCATCATTCAGCACATTAGACCTCTCTTTTTTCATTATATAATGTATTTTTAACTTTAATATATTCATTCGGAAGGTTTATGAATAATTGCATATTTGTGCCTAATATTATTTATTTTGTGGAATATTATGAGAATATTAGGAAGATTATGAAGATTTGGAGGATGCGATAATTTAGGACATTCTCCCTACTACAGGAGGATCACTCTTAAATAATAAATAAACAATATATTATGGAATCCTGGAATAGATTGTGGAACTCCAATGATTGAGAATATTTATGAATGTGTTCCTTGCCATTCAATATAGATTCCTAGTATTGGGAACTATATCCACTCAAGGGATTTTGGTGGGGAAAGATTCCTCCATTCATGGGAATGATTCCTAATCATTTCTTATGAGTACCAAGTCAAATTTTCCTCTAGATATAGGTTTTCATTAGTGTTATTATGGAGAGAACTCATATTTCTACAGTTCGATTATATTTTCTTGCAGGGATGTAATTGTATTGATGAAAATAATGAATATTGGTGTCATTTTCAGCTTCTAAATCTTGTTCTCCTCCATAGGTCCCTTAGTCTCCTTTGCCTTTGCCATCCTAGGAGACTCAGAGCCATTTTCTATCATTTTCATTCCTTATTTTCACTTCTTATTCACATGCATCTCTTGTTTTTTTCTTTCTATTTCTACATTTATTATTAATTATTTCTTGTTGTAGGATTGGGTTACATGGTTTATGTAAGTTCTTTTGCAAGATCACAAGTATCATTTCATCCTTGGAAAAACCTTGGAAGTTCATAGTAATCATTGAGCTACTTGGATTAGCTTTCGTATTCCGAAATCTAGATTTCTAGAACTCCTTTGTGGTAAAGAAGAACAAATTTCGACTATTTTTTAGAGCAAGTTAACGAGCATTAATCGATTCAGTTACACTTGCATTAGATCAAAAACGGTTTCTGGTTCATAACGAAAATTACCCCACTACATTTTCACTTGATTAGGTTAGGCATTTTATAGATCTACTAGCTCACTAGTTCTCAAATTTCTAGATTTGCATCTAGTAATTTTGTGTTTTTTTAAGCATGGGTTAGTAGACATCATTTTGAGTGATTCCACCTACAATGGGGACCAAGGACATCCTAGTAGATAAAAAAAATTGTCTCATCCAATTTGGATTTGATTTTCTTGGTCATTCGATAAATTATAATTTCTTATAGTAAATCTATAACATCCTATAGTAAATTAGTGGATCCTATAGGAGAAATAGGAGATCCTGTAGAAGAACTAGGAGATCCTATAGGAGAACTAGTACATCCTATAGGAAATCCTGTAGTGGCCTATTTTGAGACCGGATTGAGAAAAATAATCTTTGAAGTTGTGATTAGGCCCCTACTTGACCTCTAAGCGATCGAAATAAGTGTACCCCTCTTGCTCCACACCTGTCTTTCCTACCAAATATCAAGGAAAGATTATGCATTTATAAAGAAAAAATATTTAGAAAATGAGTTCTTTTGTATTTACACATGCACACAATAGTTATTACTCTCTGGATCAGATTTCATGCTCAGTTATTTTAAATCATCACATTTGATAAATAGGGTTAAGCTAGGTTTATTTTACATTTAGTTCATGATCTTTATGAAATTAGAATATGTTTCTTTCCTTGTAATTTCTTTCTTGCAATAGGTTAAGTCTCCATTTCAAACATTTCATTTTTTCAATTAGTTTAGGATTGAAATTTAGTACATACACTCCGTTACATCGTGATAACAAAGGAAGGACACATTGTATGCTGCACATATAGTGTTGATACCTCTTAAGTTTGTGCGAACCCCGGGTTGATAATTAAAGTCGGTAGCCTTGGGAGTTGCATCATTCTTATTGAAATACTGAGGCTCATCATCAAGCCAAGTTGTTCCACAACTTCTAGAGAATTTGGTCCAACCCACAACCATAAGTAATTATGAGCACCAATCATAAAACAACAAGTGGTAGAAACCCACAACACCATTTCTATGAAGGTTAAAAATCATGTCAATCCAGGAAAATCTTCACACCAATGACAACGAATAAACAAATTATCATATTGATATACCATGCATCCTGAAATCAACAAGGAAATCACACATGCAACTTGTTACTTGCAAAGCAATCCAACTATAGTTGTTGTTCCCCTATTCAATTGCGTTTTCCTCCTTTCCTTTACATTCTTTCTCCAAATCCAATGTCTGCCAAAGTGCTCGAAGAATACTCCAAGAATACTCTAAGTGTGCCAGAGTATAAGATAATAGAAGAGAGCTCCAAAAAGTGAATGACATAAGGTAAAATTGAAAAAAACTATGAATTGATCCTGATAAGACTTTTTATCATTGAGGCCTATATTTTCTTCAGTTTCCTCCATTACTCCTTCAATTTTTGTCTCATGCAAATTTGTGTCTCTTGACCTTCCTTTTCTCCTATTTTCCATTATTTCAAAAATAAAATGCCATTTATTACCACTTTTCCTTTGCTAATGTCTTTGCCAAATTCCATAGCCATAACTTAATCACCAATGATACCCATCACTATTTTATTCCCAACTTTCATCCTACAATACATGTCCCATGACCTTGGTCTTATTTTATTTACATAGAAAAACAACCAGGGGATGTTACACTTTTGAAGCAACAAACAACCATGCAGGATTGTGCTGGAATGATTTGCGGTCTAGAGGTAGCTAGACCATGAAAAATGAAGGACATTGCTCAAAGTGGAAGCAAAGGACATAAAGAATGTCGTTGATATGAAATTGGTGTATCCCATATTCTACATAGAATGGTTTTACAAATAGTATAACATTAAGGATGATGTTCCTTAAAGGGGGAGGGGATTGTGACACTCTTTTCATTACCCCAAATTTTATAATGTAATTAAGAACATATAATTCTAGGGTGTTAAAAATGATGCTATGATGTCAAACTCTATTATATGATGTAATGTTTATTTTTATTAATTAAAAATGCTATAGTTAGAGAATGGAGACAACCAACAAATTGTGATGCCTTGGGGAGGGGGAAAGCTTGACTTAAGAGGAAAGATATAGTTTGTTTAAATATTTCCTTTTGATGTGGTGGTTAGTATTCCAAAGAAGCCAAAAAGTTTGGAAAATGAAGTGGAAATGTGTAATTAGGGAAAATTTTAGCGGCTAAATTTTGCAAATAGGCTAATTTTTATATATATCTTTTCCAAAAAACATATTGAAAAAATTTGTTTTATCCTAAAACTAATTCACACAAACTTTATAGCATAAAATTATTTTACCTTAAAAATAACCAAAATATTAAAGGTAATATATAAATACAATGAAAATTTAAATATTTTTATATAAATATCACAAAACATTTTATATTTTGCATATAAAAAGCTAGTAAAATTCCCCTATATTTCAACACTTTAAGATAAATTTTCATCCTTAAAATTTCCTTTTTGTGTGATTATAAAATTATCTATGAGGACAAACCAAGGGATTCTTATTATTGGTTCTGAAGATTATGTTTTCTCTCCCTTCTATTACTCTCACATACGGCACTCTCTCTCTCTCTCTCTCTCTCTCTCTCTCTCTCTCTTAGAAAATTTTAATTAGAAAAAGGATTGGTCATAGAACCTAGAGAGGTTTAGAAGTTATGAATTGTTAAGAGTTATTGATGATAGCACATGTAATAATAATCAAATGTGTTGTAGCGATTTTCCTTGGAGTATATGGCTCTAAAGTTTGGGAGTTATCTAATGTTTGTGTGGCACAAAGAGCACTGATGAAGGGAGAGATGAGGGATTGCAGATATTAGAGAAAGAATCCCTTTGTGTTGTGCATACATGCAATGTCATGTGTGAATGCCTATAGGCTTGGTCAAGGAATGGAAATTTTGAACATTGATATTCTTTCATATGTATGGAGGAGAGTGGCCTTCACTTTTATGTTAAAACTTGTTTGAAAATTATATGCCAAATCACTAATCTTAGATTTTTCCTAAAGGAATCAAGATTTCGCTCAACAATGGAAAACACAAAAATTGTAGCATAGATTAACTCATGTTTGGGAGGATATTCATTCACCCTTATTCAGTCCCTAATGGAAAAATATTTTACTGAGGGATAAGTATCTCATTTGAATGATTATTTAGTTTCTCCCTTCAGCGAGTATATATGTACATGCATTTACCCTTCAATAAATTTATCATGGTTGTAGTTTTTATACTATTTGGTTGTAGCTTTTTATATATATCAAATTTTGTAACATCTCTAGTTGAGGAAGAGAGGCTTCTTAAATTCATATTTAAATAATTCATTTTGTCATTTCTGCATTAACTTTTCTTTTGAGAGGTTGTAGAATATCGAACTTGGACCACAGTGAGAGGAAATTCCACTAAGCCTCTGCCCAATATTGAGGTGTTGTTCTATGAAATTTTAAGAAATATGATCAAATGAAGTTGGTATTTTTAAATTTATCTTTAAGTAGGCCGCGTTGGGATTTATACTATAAATTTTCTTTTATGTAGTTCTAAAATATGAAGCTTGGACCATAGTGAGGGGAAATCTAGATGATCATTTGATCCAATTTTTAGATATTTCCTTGTGATATTTTAGGAGATATAACTAGAGGAGGTCAATCTTATTTGATTCTCCTAAAATCATGCACCAAATAGGTAATGATATAATTGTTTCTATAATGTTTCATGTGGGAGGTTCCATAAGCTAAAGTTTGAACCATGGTGAAGGGAAACCCTGTTGAGAAATCTAGGGCATTAGGATTAGGATGCTTCTCTTCAATGGTTACTGTTTGTGAATGCTTTTAATTTCTTTAGATTAGGCTATTCTCTTTAGTTATATTATTATAGTGATATTCTTCATAAACAAATTACCAAATCATAAACAATAAAGAGACAAGAGACACGTGATGTAGGCGATCATCCAGGGTCAAAACTTCTCCAATTTGAAAGGAAAACTAAAACAAATTCTTCTTCTTATAGAGATTTCAATTGACAAATACCAAGACCATGACCAAGACCCTTGACACAACAACCTCTCTAAGACCAAGTAACAAGATCCTTCCTTTCACTTCTTCTTCTTCTTGCCCAAGTCAACACTTATTCAAAATGACTTCTAGCACTCTCAATTTTGGTTACTATGATCTTTCAGCCTCCAACCACAGTCCTACAATTCTCGACCTGACTGCACTCCTACAATTCCGATGTGTGAGCTTCATTTGAGATATTGTCGAGACACTTTCCTTCTTCGCTTATCTTGAAGACTTCTATAGGTGATGTCATCTAATAAGGGAGTTGGAATGGAGACCCTTTAGATGAATTTATTTAGGATTGATATGTTACTGCTACACAAACCCTATTTTTTTCCATATGTGCGAGGATATTATTCCTAAAATAGTGCCTAAAAACTTTGTTCTTCCTCTGCTTCTTCTTGCTGGTTATGAGGGTATCTTTCTTGTAATATTTGTACCTCTTCTTGATTTATATTTTTTCTTAACAAAAATATTGTCTCCAAATGAAGGTCAATCTACCTATATATAGTGGTTTCCTCATCAAAATCAGCTGACATCTCTCAGTGACAAGGCCAACATGCCTCTCTAGAGTTATCTTAAGGCTGACTTCAAGGTGACCTTGTGACATAGTCTTGGAGGGTTCACAAATTTTCTTTTACAATAAATTACATGCCCGAATGGGTCTTTCATCTTCAACATTGAGTCTATATACTTTATGACATGATGTCTAATCCTAAAGGCTTACAATGGGAGCCTTAACTATAAAATAAAATTCTTTGATCGTGACACCCATGAATCAAGCATTACAAAAATAAATTTGCTTTCTTCTTTAAATCAATTACATAAAATCACAATTACACATGTCATTATGAACACTGAAGCTAGTTACAATTTTCAACAAGACCTTCAACCATTCGCTCCATATTTGATATATTCGGTCATGATATTTTAGGAGATATGATAAGAGGATATTGAACTACCTATATTCTCCTGAAATCATGCATCAAGTAGGTCATGCAGGATATTCTATTATAAATTTTCATATGGGAGATTCCAAAGGTTGAAACCTCGACCTAGCGAGGGGAAATCATAGTTATTGTCTAGTTTGGTTTTTAGAACATAGATTACTACAATTTAGGAGATACCCCTTAACAAAGTTGCTATATTAGTTTACATGAAAAGTGTTTGAATAAATTCCTAAATGGTTTAATGATCCATTGTGTACAAACAATTCGATCAATTTCACTAATGAAAATGTTATTTTGTGGATGGATATATTATTTTGTATGTTAGCATTATTTTATGATAGCACATTGTAGCTTATCTGTGCCTTTTTCATGGAAAGTATTTTAATAAATGTGTTAAAGGTGTTTTAATACAATTTTTCATACAAACTATTTGATAAAGTACCTTAAAGACATAAATCAAAAGTTGCATGATTGAGTGAGATATTTTATTGAGTATGTTACAAGTAGAATTAGTGAATTGTTTCCTATTTTATTTCATACAAAATGTTTGGAAAAATAATTATAAGAAAAAGATAACTTAATTGGTTGTATACAAAGTATTTAAGGAAAGGTTTACATGTAAAATTTTATACAAAATTTACGAGATATGAAAATCAAGTTTTTTCAATTGTGGTTAGGATAAGTTTAGTATGAGTATTTGAAAAAAGTAATATTAAAGCTTATTTCCAAGCTAGTAAAAACAAAAAAGAAAATTTTAGGTACCCCATAACCACTCTAAGCCTTTAATAAAACTAGGTATGGGATAGTATACTTAGTTAACAATATAAAATCTAGTTATGCTTTTTACCTTCTATCACTTTGACATTTACATAGCAAACTATGTAACTTTCAGGCCTCATTATTACCATAATATTAATTCAAACCAATATTGTTGTTGATTTCTTAATTCTTAATCAATGTTATATATAATGAGTAATCCAACATGTAACTACCAATGTGTGTAATAGGAGCATTGAATAATCAATCTTATAATTGTTCAACTTACATTGTTGGTGTAATATTAACACTTGTATGACATTGCATATGTAAAATAACTAATATCCAAGACATGTCAACTATATCCCAAATAAAATACAACGATTTTTTTTAATAAAAGTGAGAATATTAAATTACAATCTTTAGTTCCTCATTAAGGATCCTTGGTTGCATTAAAAGTAAATAATTGTTTTTCTCCACTAAGGACAACCTTTTCTCTACCAAATTGAATACATAAGGAGATCTGAATGTTATTATATGTGTTATTGTTAAGTTTTACGTAATCATATTCCTTAATGTTATTTGCACATAAAAAATGTCTATGTCATTGTGTTAGTTCAAAAGGTCTCATATAATTTGATATCGATGAGCATGCTTCTGCCAAATATTAATCCTATTGTTCTTCTCGAGCATATTCTAGATAACGAAAACTATATTTGTCCTTCATGTATGAACTACGTAGGGTGAACGTAAAAAAGTAACTTATGAACCATATATGAGGTCACTTTCATATTCTCTTGCACAAGATCCATAAGTTATTTTGTTGTAACCTAGGGAAAAGGTTGTTTGATGATGTTTTCAAAAATTTTAATTTTCAAATTATCTCTTTCAAAAAACCATTATAACACCCTCTGTTATTGGGGATTCTCAAATTTAGATGAAACTGCTAGAAAAACCTAGAAGGAATACTTGATAAAATTTTGAAAATCACCTATAGATGCATTATATACCACTAGAAGAGATTCTTAATAACTACATATCTAAATAATACCTAGGTGTATCAATTTGAATAGATGTATAACTAAAAATGAATCTACTTGTAAAATAATATCACTCTTTTGAATAGATAATCAGACATTGGATTTTGTCCTTCATGTAGGTCCTTTATATTTTGATATAATATATATCGTGCTCCCATAGCTCATATAAGGAGTTCTCAAATGGCCATGTTTCAAAATTTTAAAATTAAATCATGTTTAAGTAGATTTAATTACTACCCTATTTTTCTTTGATTTTATTTTATTAATAGGTTAATATATATGGGCACTCTAGTTATGACTCGGACCTAGTTGCTTGATATATACACTTTAGAAGATGTTATCCAATCCTCTAAATATATTTTTTAAGAAATTCTTGATGTCTATGTTTGTGTAATGGATATAATGGTATGATATTATTATATCCTACTTATGATGTGATGAGTTAATATGGCTTATGAATAGGTTGAGTCATATCTATAAGTATATGTGTATAAAATTTTGTATGTGATATCAAAATTTTAGTGATAGGTGATGTATGAGATATTAAAATGAATATATGTTTGTATGATTGTACTTATTATATTATGTTATGATATTGATGAATTATTCATATTTAATAGGAAGAATCATATATGCATATGATGCTGGATTAAGTTAAGATATTTGGACATATGATATAGTTAGGATATTGAAAATTTTCAAGTGTATAATTCTTCTTATTTTTTATTTATGATTATTGGATGTTACTATATTATGTATTTGTTTCTAAATATGTGTAGATATATAACTAATATTTTCCAATTAACCTTACACATGGGAAAATGGTTATGAAAAATAATAACATAATGAGTACCATTAGGCGGGAATAGGTCTAGCTCACCAATTCTTACCTTGTATCCTACATGTTTTTTAATAGTTTGAAAATAATATGTTTTCATATATGCATTACAAGTTTATGTTCGTTTGGGCCATAGTTTTAGTTATTGCCAAATTTTCTATCTAAACTTGTTCAATGAGGTGTCAATCCTTATTCCTTAATGACCATAGGTGTCACGCTAATGGTAAGTGGGTTGGATTAAATGAGGTCCCAACCATGTAACTATTTGTGTAGTATGAAAAAATGATACTTAAAGGTGTTATGTCTACTCACTCTTCCACTTGATATAATGCACCTCATAAGCTATAAATATTATGTCTAGATGTTGGTGCAAGGTACTTGAAGAATTGTAGTGATCATCTCTAGCTCTTCGTATGAAATGTTGGATGGCTTTGAGTTAACACAATCTAGCTATCGATATTAACGTTAGTTTGTAAATTTATATACTTTTGGTGGAAGGCCTCATTGGACTCAAATATTTATTTGCATAGAAAGAAAGGAAAAAGTACATTTATGAATTCATTTCTCATGTACGATTGATATGAACATTTTATAGAAGTGGAAACTGATATTAGACTCACCTTGATATTTGGAAAAGTAATTAAGAGTTGGAAATAAAATAAACATAGTGAATTTTAACTAGAAGTTTTATTTAAATAGAAGAAAAAATAATTTAATATACACTTGCTCAAAAAGGAGAAAGAAAAAGGATTAAGTGAATATTCATGTGCTAAAATAGGAAATATAATTTGAATTGTGGAGCATGTTAGGAGTTGTTGCCATTGATGTCAATTCTCAGTCGTTAATGTGAAATAATTATTTGTGTCAAGTTTAAGGGGATATTTGTATGAGTGTTATAATTGATGTGTTAATGTGTGTTGATTGCTAGCATGATGTTAAGGATGAAGATAATATATTTGAAGGTATTTCTTACATAGTTCCTCGGCTCAAAAGAGAAAAATAAGTATTTGGGTAGATATATTTCTTAGAAATATTTCCAATGACCTATGGAACTTTGACTAACTCGCAAGGGATTAGAAAATATCTTTAGTTGAAGATAATTCATGGTTCAAAAATTCTTTTCATTACAAAAGGATTGTTGTTGTGACAAAATATAATAGAAAAGTCATAAGTAACACAATTATCGGTGGCAATAAATCAAGCAATAAGTTGTTGGACCTAGACCTTGATCACAAGGATATGGGTTAAAATGCTTAGGCACTTATCGCACCACCTCATTCTTCTTATATGCAAAGAGTAGCAACAAGGAGTGATAAATGAGCAATGGATGACACATGTGGTAGGACAAGTGACACCTCCACATAAATGCTAGGTGGAAATGATTAAAAGGCATACACATTTAAACAACTAATAACCATTGATCATGTTTGGGATCATTATTGAACAACACTGGTTGATCACAACCCCCATATCATAGTGTTAATATTTAATAGAAAGCTAGGTCAATAAGGTGGATTCACACCAGTCTTCCTAAAGGAGATCATTGGCCTAGACCTTTATAATATTAATTGTTGGGTTTAATATAAATTCCTAGGGTGTATAATCATGGTCAACCATGGTCCATTAATTATTAATCAACTATTCATGGTCATGGTAAATTAATAACTAATTAATTTTTAATTAATTAATTATTTAAAAAGTAATTAAATAAATAATAGTACTAGTTATTAGTATTTAATAATAATTATTTAATCAATTATTATAGACAATATTATAGTTTTTATTACTATTATTATTTTCTAAGCTTAGTAGGACCTTTCATTCATAAATTTGCAAATGCAAGTCATACATGAGAGTCGTTATGTGGCCTCAACATGCCTAGTGGGAAACTAGGTTCATTGGCCATTAGAATGCATTATAAGCCATCCAAAATCTAAGGTTATTAAGTCTATCATACTCGGCCTTATAGGCCTGAATGTTTATATCCAGTTCGTCATTAACATGCTAACATAAGTACTACTAACTAACATGAACATCATGAAAATTAATAAAAAGGAAACAGCTTACTACTATTCATCAGAGGACTCCACCAGACTAGAACCTAGTAGTTCTGATTAGGGGAGGCATAGAATGTGCTTCTCAATGAGACTAAGGTGAACATTCTACCATTGAATTTGAAATTGGACAAGTTGGAATTCTTTCATAATTTCCTAGAACCTGAGATCATATTTAATGGAGCTTGTAGAGCTCATAATAGCTCGAGCTACTATACTTTTCATTAGCCAATAAAGATGCATTGTCCACTTATACTGAGTGAGACTGCCTCGGGTATGACCTGGGTCAGGGACCAATAAACGTGAATCTTCAATCTTCACTTCATGCTCAACCCATTGCTTGAGGTCTGCCACCCAAGACACGATAATCTTCCTTACCTACTTAGGAGATCCTTTAGCATACGCTCACGCCACTACATTGATATGATGGGTGTCCATTTTTCCACCACTCCACCTCTACGAATGCAACGAGGAGGCCACTTGTCCACCCCAGTGCCAAATCTTTCTATTGCGCCCCACACCCCTAGTTCCCAATGGACCTACACCCAAAGATGGTCAAGCCATATCTCTTAATCTCCACTTCACCACAATATACTTGTCCACCCAAACCAACCAAACCCCCGATCGAATAGAGACCAGTGGCGAGTAGGCCTTGTGTTCACCCCAACTAATTACACTTGACACAGATATATATATATATATATATAATATATATATATATATATATATATATATATATATATATATATATATATATATATATATATATATATAGATATATGGCAAGAGCATGAATCAAATGGCATTAGGCTGGGCCATCTAATATCATAGCATGTCAAGAGGGCCAACCATCAATGGGGCTTTTCTCTAATCATCATCACCTTATGCTCAAACATCACTTGTTATAGAAAGAAACCAAGGAGGGTATGTCTCCACAAAAGGGAAGAGCGACAAAATGGATCCTCTAGCCAATTACCATATAGAAACACACCAGAAAAACATAAAACTCGTAACGACGAGATAAAATATATTTTAAAAAACCACTCTATCGAATCACAGAAGCAACGATTCCCATCGAGAAGATATTCCTTCCAGAAAACATAACTATCCTAAATTATTCCACACATTCCCATTCGAAGCAGTAAAATATCATGAAAAGATGGACACTGAAATAGAAACAACAAATTCAAGATAAAATTTAACCACACAAACATACTCACCTAATGAATAGGCAATTCTAGGTTGCACAGTCACCCAATTATACGATGGGTTGACTATCTTGCATGAAACATTCACAATTATAGTTTTTTGTGGTCGGGAAGGGGGCAAAAGAAACATAACATACCTAGTTACCAATTCCATCAGCCAAAAGTTGTTGTTATACCATAGATGAAGCCTCCCTGTCGAGCTTGCCACTAGAAAGATACCTAAATACCTCAAATTACCACTTGAAACCACACTATACAACATAGTGAATGCAGGGAATGGGATGCATGCCTTCACCACCTACAAGTTAAATGCGCGAAATCAATTTACTCCTACCTCAAAATCTGCCACACAACCTACCACCTTGCCAATCTGATCACACATACCATGTGCTGGTCAGAGCTACCCTTCTGCATTATGTCCCATCTTGTCACCTTTATCGAGAGTACCGAGAGAGACTATGAGCTAGAACACACCCCAATTGGGGAATTGTTGCTACTATTAAAATATATATGTATGTTAAATTAAAAATTAATTATTTCTTATAGATTAATAAATAAATAAATTTATATAAAAATATGACTTAGATATATTTTAATATAAATAAATAAATAAATTATTAATAACTAATGTTCATCAATACTTTATTTAAATATATAATTAATAAATATTATTTAGTTATTAAATATTTAATTATTAATTATTAATTAATTATTTAATACTTAATTTGATTTAATATAGTTTAATTTTAAATTGTTTACTAATAATTGTGTTAATAATGATAATTATGTAATAAATAATAATTATTTTAGAATAATTATAATAAAATTTAGATAGGCATTTTATTTTTAATTAACAATAATATCTAATTTTTAATTATTATCTTCATTGTTTTAATTATTTACTATATTTATTTATAATTAGTAATAATATTAGTATTTTTATAATGTAATTATTATTATTATATTACTATTATATTTATATATCTATTAATATTAATATTAACATTAAATTTATATTTATTTCACATTTTTTCATATATATATCAATTATATTTATAAACGTGGTTGTACTAATATATTAATATATCTAGAAAGCTTTCTCATTTTCATTCAGTAAATTCCGATATAAAATTTTATTTGTTTTTGTTTATTAATTGTTAATAAACCATCATTGCGAATAAAGTTACATAAACCCTTTCTCAAAGCTGTCACTAGCAAACTTCGATATGAAGGACATTAATCTTGTAAAACGTGTATTTGTGGTTTGAACTCTCTAGCACAAGAATTTGTGGTACAAATAGTGAGTCCATTATTTTAGGCTAATGAGATCCATGCAATTCGTCCTTCTATAGTCTTCCATGAACTGTTCTCTTACCATCTATGAAGCAACTCCATGATGAAAACGATTCGTTCTGAGATTAACAAGAGTAATTATAGGAGTAAAGGTTTGTAATCCGATATAGATTAACATTAATAGTTGGAACAAAAAAATAATGGTTGGAAATAACAAATGTTGTTTTATTTGGATTAATATATTTTAGTTTTATTACATTAATAAATTAAATTTAAAATATAAAATTTATATTTATTTTTTCCACATTTATTATGATATAAATGATTAAAATAATAAATTATATTGGGATCAAATTTTAAATATTATTTAAAAAAAAGTAATTTACATATATCAATTATATTTATTATTTATGACTAATAGCCATTTTTTTGGAATTGACACTTTTAATTTTTTTATTAATTAATTTTTTATGAGATGACATAAATTGAAAAATGACAGTATATTCATGTCATAGTCACTATATCAAAAAAACATAATTGAAAGTAATAACTTCTTTGCGTATATGATTTATATTCTTATCATAGTCACTATATCAAAAAACATAATTGAAAGTAATAACTTCTTTGCGTATATAAATTATATGTTTAAACCAAACATAAATTATTATCACAAAACATGATTAAAAATTTATTATGCCTATTCCTAATAGCCACCTATATTAATGGGGGAAGAAATGAATTTTAAATTGCAAAACCATACATTGCAACCTGTATTGTGAATTGATTCAAATATTCTCATATTCTAAATCGTATACTGGGTCATCCAAGTGGCAAGTAGGCATACCAATTGAAAAACGTTGATGAAGTGAGTAGTTGCCTATGCTTTCTATTCTCATAGAATGAAAATTATTAATGAAACCATCTCTTCGTGAACCGTATTGCCCTTTCTTCATCCCATTGTTGGGGTTTTATTTTGTGCATTTTTAGATTTTCTTTCCCAATGTTTTGTTTTTTAGATTTTCTTTCCCAATGTTTTGTTTCATAATATTTTAAATTGAAAAAATTCCATAAAAACAACTCAATACAAAAACAAATAAACACAACTGTGAAATGAATTACCATATAATTAATTTTAAGTTTTTTTTGCATAGCGCAGATTCACCATCTTTTTCCCAAATAGATACCGTTTATAAAAATATTAGGTTCAAAATTTCAATCTTCCAACATTTTTAATCTTCCAACATTACTCAAGTAATTCCGGAAGGAAAATACTTCAAACGTGTAGGCTCCATTTCAATTCGATGCTACATCAGCCGATTTTAAGCCATTGTTATGAATATTTGCGCACACGGTCTTTCAAGCTTTCATTAGGTTGACGAAGTAATTAGACACATTGAGTTGACTACGTAATTTGTATTGTTTTAATTATCCTTAATTTTTTCCAAATGTGATTCAGTTTATAAAAGTATAGGGTTTTAAAATTTAATGAGTACTGTTTTAATTATCTTTCAATTTTTTCTAAATTTGATTTAGTTTACAAAAGTATTAGGTTTCAAAATTTAATTTTTTAACTTTGCTTACTTTATCGGTTTAAGGAATCGATCAACTCATGATATTTGTGCACGTTGATAAGGGTGCGTTGTGTTTTATGGATCATAAGAGTTTCACGTGAAGTAGTTATCTTGGGTCAACTTCAAAGGACCATAGCTCAACAAAAAAAACTTATTTTTAATTTTTTTAATTTGGTCATAAAGTTGTTAGAATAATTAAATATCAAGTTAATTTTGATTTAATAACAAAATCATTTGGGTAATTTTTTTTCAAATTCATTCTAGATGGTTTATGGTTTCATGGTAATGATTAAGTAATGATATTTGTTCATTATGATAGACGATTGTTTTGTATTTATGACATGTTTCATGGATATGATGTTATTCTAAGTTTAAAGGAGGGTAGTTAACCTAAGGTAGGAGTGGAAGTTGAGTTGATTTTGATTTAAACATGAGGGGCATGTGGTATTCCAAGATAATAATAAAATTATTTAAGTGATTTTTATTCCATTCATTATAGACGGTTTATGGTAATTATTAAACCATGATATTTGTGCATTGTAATGGAGGTGTGTTATGACTTGTTACATTTTTTTGTGGATAGGATGTTATTATAAGTTTCAAGGAGAGTGGTTAACCTAAGTTAGGAGGGAAAGTAGATTTGATTTTGATTTAGGCATGAGGGGCTACAATTTAATGCCACATATGAGAGTTGGGAAAAAATTAGCGAAGTATCACCATGGAAAAATGGAATTAAAAATATAAAAAAATATTTAAGATTGGTTCTTTGTTATCACGTGTATGTTACATTACAAAAGTTGATGTAGCTTACAATATAAATAGTTCCATTAAATAATCTAATTGGAGGTTTGCATGCAACCAACATCATGGCAATATTTCATTGTTGGAAAGGCCATTAATAATAAAGTGAAACCATAATTATAATATACTATATTAACAAAACAATCACTTCATACCATATTACATTACATAAATCATATCATTAAATAATTAATAAATGTGAAATAATGAATTTTGATATGAATAATAATATTTATTTTAGGGTTTGAACTATGCAATCATGAATAATTTTGTGTTTTATTTCACAATGTTGAATTGAAATGGTTGGTGATTCAGATTCCACCAGTGCAACTTCATACCAAATGAAATGAATGTAGTGCTCAAAAGAAATTCTACACATTTCGGCATATAGGTGTTCGTCAAATTTCATTTTGATAAAGAAGTTCTGCTTCACTCGTTCTCTAGGTTTAGTAGATTTGATTTGATATGCATGTTTGCAAGTTGGATTTGATAAAAAGGTTTGCTTGGATGAAGTGCGGGGTTGGTTTAATTTGATGTATGCTTGCTTCTCATGCCAATTGATTCCTTCATTCATTTCTAGGTACTTTTAATTATAATTTTAAATTAATCTAAAAACCAGAAATCTCCTCCATATTTGTTTATACTTTTTTAATTGTTAATTTCAACAACCATCTATAGATTAGTTAATTTATTGTTAATCTTGAAATTAAGATTCACTTTTGTTTAGATCTTGTATTTTCTTATTTTTACATCCAGGCTTTCTAAATAACAGATTTTATTATATTTAAATGAAAAGAATTTAATAAATAAATTTAGATTTTATTAAATTTAAATTAATATATTTATTCAAATAATTTATGAAATTGAATGGGATATTATCGCTATGCTCAATTGGAAAGGATTAACGACATTCAATCAACAACATCATAAACACAAATATTGTATCAGATGATCAATACCATCCCCACTCCCCTTTGCTCTTTGAAAGCATAATATTGCAGGAAAATCATTTTCTTCTTGTAATTTGATGCAATAGGAATCCTCCTATTCAAAATCTTTTATTCCTTCATGTTTTGCTAGATTCGTAGAAGCCCCAGCTCCCACTGTCGAGGTGGTCCAGGCTTCACTCGATGAGGCTTTGAAGTTCTCTGAGAGTGCCCTAATATGCCGATTCAATGGTTTTTGGTCGTGGCTCACAGCTCTCCATAGTTGGATCACGGAGGTATGGAAGCCTCTAATTTCTGATGCAATTAATATCTACCCCTGTGCTAGGGGTTTCTTTATAGTAGATTTTGAAAACCGGGAAAGCAGACAATGTATTCTAGATTCTGGCCCTTGGTTTTGGGATAAATCAGGCCTATTCATGAGGCCATGGAACCCATCTTTCGATCCCTCAACAACAGTCATAACCTCAGCACCAGTTTGGGTGAGATTGCCAAATCTACCCTTGCATCTCTCGAATTTCTTTTCACTAGAAGCCATTGGAAATGCAATTGGAAAATTTTACTGCAGGTGCCCAGAAACAGAGGAATATGCCAGAACCACATATGCACGCATCTGTGTGGAAATGGACTTCAGTGCCGGATTCCCAACGGAAATACACCTAACAAGTAAAGACTATGTGTGGAACCAGAAACTCGATTATGAAAGTGTCCTCTTCAGATGTCGGTCTTGCTTTGAGACAGGCCACCTAGCCAAAAATTGCCCAAAAGCCTCCGAGAAAAATTTTGCTAGAAAAACTCACCACAGGTCTACATGGTGGGAAGGAGCACAAAAAGAACACTACACTGTCATGCAAGAAGAATACTCTCCAGAAAACTCTGAATTACAAGAAATCGGGCAAGATAGAAACAACTCTCAAGACAAGTAGGGGGAAAGCCCCACCCAACAACAAAAAGGTGAATTCAACAACCCCTCAAGAATCGACAGTGATGAGGTTCCAAATAACGCGCATTCTCCAACTATCTCCAAAAGGACGAACACAATAGATCGCGAAGCTAAGACACCAATGTCCCGAGAACCAGAAGAGATGAAGGAGATGCAAGATAAAGGAAGTTGGAAGACCATAGAGAAGAAAAAGAAAGCTACACCACCAATCTCGCCAATAAAGACAAGGAGTCAGACAATTAGAAATTAAGAAATTATAGGTCTGATAGACCAATTTGGTCTCAGTGGACGTTAACCACCATCATCATCATCATCATCATATTGTAAATATTTTGTGTCAAAGTTTCTCTAATAACTTATTTTCTCAGTTGAAAGTGATAGAGAAATAATAAATGACTTATATAAATTGATTAAAAAATATATTTTTTTTCAGTAAAAAAAATCAATAAAATATAATAGAGTAACTATAAATGAGATGTGTTTTTTATTATTTTAATATATCAATATTTTTCAAAACATTGTTAAAGTTAATTGGCTTACCATGGCTTTGCACACTAATTAAAATTAAATTATATAGATCATATTAAGATTATTTTTTCAAATTATTTTGCTTCTCATGATAAGGAAAAGTAATTTTATATGAATCTTATTAAAATTATTTCTTTTACCGAAAAATGGATAATATTGATAATATTGATTGAACAATAATCTATTATCATTTCCAAACGTTTTTTTATTTCATTTCATATTCATTTAAATGTTAAAGTTTGTTTAAATGAAAAAATAACTTTCAAAAAAAATTACATTTATAAAAAATTATGTATGTGGTTAATAAAGTTAAATAAAACTTATATAAATTAAAATAAGTTATTATTTGAATTGAATAAGATATATTCATAATGATTTAGCATTTAATATTAAGCTTTATAATATTATGGTGATATATATATTTTCAATTTAAATTTTAAAATAGATTTTAGAATAGTAAAATTATTGTAATAAATTCTAGGAAAATAAAAACAATGTAATAGATTCAATGCAAAATCAATGTTATAGATTTTATATATAATAAAATTTATTTTTATGTAAAAATCTATATGATAGATTCAATATAAAACCAATATTATACAACTAAATGAAATCTATATTATAGATATATTGAATATTAAATCTATGTAATAGATTCTAGAATATTTTAGAAATTTGGAATGGATATAAAATCATAAAACTAGGTAATCGAGCGTAAATAAATAAGAATGCATATTAATATATTTATTCAATACAATCTATTGCACAGTAATATTTTATCCAGTCAATACATTAGATTTGTATTAGATTTATTATCTTTTATATAATATATTTATCTATTAAATTTAACTAAAATCTAATTTATGTAATAGATTTATTTTATGCCATTACAAATGTGATTTATTATATGTAATAGGTTTATGTAAAATCTATGTCATAGATTTATTTTAGGTAATCCAAAAATTAGAATGAAAAAAATAAGACCAACCAATAGAATATAAATAAATAACCATGTATATTAATAGATTATTCAATATAAATCTATTGCATAATAATAGATTTAGACATAGTAAAATCAAAGTAATATATTGATTCAATATAAAATCAATGTTATAGATTTATTCAATATTCAACATAAAATAATATAATAGATCAAGTTAATAATAATAGGTAGAATAATTTATTTAGTAAAGTACATCAAATAGGTCCACTTGTTTATGAAAGAAAATATCCCACCTTTATAATGATTTCACTATTTAATTCATAATAGTGTGAAAATCATAATCCCATCAATTTAAACTTATAATTTTCTTGTAACAAAAACGTTCCTATACATTTATATATTTCATAAATTTATTTTATGTAATTCATTTATATAATATATTTGGTTTATTTTGATTTTAATATAAATTATGTTTATGCTAGAATTTAATTTTATATTGTTGGTTTTGATTCAATAGATTTATTACATAAAATTTAAAATGCACTAAATGTAGTTAGGTTTTTTATTCAATAAACTTTATTTTATTTAATTGATAGGTTTTTTTTTGTTTTTATGTTATATATATATATATATATATAAATATATATAAAGTTGTAAATTATATATTTCTTTAAGTTGTATATATTTCAAATTGTATGCAAATTCAATTTATTTTTTTAATTTATTGGTGTTAAATTTTATAGAAAATTCAATATTTATACTTATTATTAATAAATATAAATATTTAAAATTCACATAGAAATGATTAAAATTAATATTAATATTTTTATTATTCATATTAATATTATTAATATTGAATATGGAAAATTTACATTGATATTATTAATATTATCAATATTGATAGATATTGATATTAACATTAACATATAATTATTATTATTATTATTTCGTCTTCTAATATAATTTTTTTTTTTGTAAGCTAGGATGGTACTCATTCTATTACTTTGACCAACAGAACATTACAGCATTTCTCAAAAACAGTTGCAGCTCGCCCTCAAGGGGAAACCGGGACATAGCACCATCTATAGTTTTTAATAGTAGCCCAAAAATAGTAGGTCCAAAGCCTGGCCGACTTAGCTAAGTAAACTATGCAGTCTTGAAACTTACTGAAACTATTACTAAAACTACTGTTCTGTACAACTTGATTGTTCCTATCTTGCACATGTACAAAACCAAAACAAAAAAACCACTTGCAGTTTCTAACCATATTTTAACTCAGTCGATGCCGCCATCGGGTTGCTAGTTCGCTGCTCCCGCTGGTCCAGAATGGTCCCGATTCAGCATTTGCTGGATAGCATCCAGCTGCTCCTCCTACTTAGTCATAGCTATACGCAGGTAGCTCAGTTCTCTGCGGATAGTTTGATCACCTTGGGCTAGCTCCACCATCTCTTTGGCCACGTGCTCCATGGCCTTGGCTAGAAGCCCCTTCATCACCCAATAAATATGCAGCGACTGTTTGATTAAGGACATCCGACCTCTGGTATGACCCGGGTCGTGAAGGAGGAATTCCAATTCTTCCATTTCGTCATCCGACTAATTCTGCAACGCTTCCTCCTCGAGGTAATCCATGATTCTACGCACGGCCGGGTGGGAGTGACGGAGAAAGGCTTGCTCAGCCCTTCGAACACGGAGGTTGATAGTTTCCCTGGGTTTTCTGCCTTTTCCCGGGCGCCTGGAAGTTTCCCCCTCCTCTTTCACGGGCTCCCTCTGCCCTTTGCCCTGCTTACCCGACAGGTCCCTTTCTCTGTCCGGAGTAATGCTGTGCTTCCGCAGGCCGAAGCGTCGGGTCCCTGACTCCCGGAGTTCAGGATGATCTGTCCTCGCCTGCTGATTAGCTTCCTTAGCTACGTTCTTCTGAAGGTTTCGGCGATTGCTTGTAGCTCTTTTATCCAAATCTTCGTCCGGGACGTCCTCCACCTCGTCAGGCGTTGAACGACGCTTCCTCATTCCATAGCGCCGGACCTTCGAATCCCGACAATCAAACTGATCTGCCTTCGACTGCTCTTGACTTTCCACCGTCGAGTTCTTATGATAGCACCTACCATCACGCACAGCCTCCGGGATCTTGTCCTCATCCGAGTTATCTTCGACCTCCCACACAGTGAATGGCGGTTCCTCCTGCTTAAAAACTTTGCCTTTTCGGCTCCTGTTCTCCTCCCTTGCACTCTGTTGCTCCTCCACCTGCTTCAGTTTCCGTCTGGTCTCCATATTATCCAAGGGCCTGCCGTGACGCGTTCTCTGTTTGTTTGAGATTGTAACAGCTCTCTGATACCGCTCAATGGAAACCTCCGCTCTTCCCCGAATTAGGAGCTCACAGAATGTTTTAACATTCAGCCAGCCATAGTTATAAAGTGGATTCCTATCTTCGGGGATCCAAATTGGGCCGGTTTTCGTAAGCCGTCGGTAGATCTCCGGCAGTCCCCTGCTCCCGACCATCATTTCAGTATTAATCTCCTCAGCTGTGCGGTCAGGCGAACCGCATCCACCACCTCTCATAGTTCGGGCATTAATTAACTTACCATGTGTGTACTTTCGTCTAACCGCTCCACCCGCCGCCACTGTACTGCCACCGAAATTCTGATCCGTCATCCTGTAGCCAACAATGATGATATTATCACATCCCAAATGCCCCATGTTCTTGAATCGGGATCTCCACTGACCCCTGTTAGTCCAGCTCACTGCTCCGTGCATTGGTATTTGCGGCTTGCTCATGATCAGCTTTGATAAGGTCCGCCAACTCCTTCCACTCCCCGTTTCCCTCCACAGCTCTCCACTGACTATCAATTGTGCTGCCACGTCCTCTGCAGCCCCAATTGGCCAGCCAATCCGCTGCGTGATTCCCTTTTCTGCGAACATGGCTGATAATGCTGTAGTCAATGCATTTGAGGAGGTCTGCAATTTCTTTAACAATACCCGCAGTCCGCCAACTTTTAGTAACCTTCTCCCATCCCTGCCCATTGTTAAGCCTCCACAGCATGTCCACAGCAAGTTGCGAGTCCCCTATAATTTCCAACTTAGAATAGTCGTTCCTGATGGCTATCTGTAATCCTTGATGCAGGGCCCAAAACTCGGCCTCGTTATTGGTCATCTGACCTCCCCAATCAGCGAAAATCCATCTGACTCGGTTGTTGTTGTCTCTAAGAATCCCCCCGAAACCAGTGTCGCTCGGGTTCCCCTTCGAGGCCCCGTCGAAATTGAGTTTAACAAAGTGGTCACTTGGGTAGCTAAACTTTTCTGGGCTTTGAGTTCGCATATCATGGCGGGCCGAACATTTAAAGTGGACCATATCAGGTTTTAGATTTATCTTATTTAGAATTTCTTGTTCTTCCGGATTTGCCTTCCAGTCATCACTCTCCCATTTATCAACTAATATAGTCTCCCGCATACTTTCGACCACCCGATCCCAGATTACCTCTGGTTCTTTGGCAGAATTCTGAAATATCCTCCTATTTCGCTCCTTCCAGATCATCCAGATAATGAAGGGAGAGAGCAGATTCCAAGCTCTCTGGATCACCCTACAGCTAAAGGTTTCCTTACGCCAGTTGAAAATCAAATCATGAAATTCCCTGCTGTTAGTTCCTGGTTTGTTGAACAGTCATTTAGCAAGCATCCAGAGTTTGTCTGTATACGGGCATCTAACCAACAGGTGATCTCTAGTCTCAGTATCATTGTTGCACAGGTAACATCGTGAAGGGCCATTGAATCCCTTTTTTTGGATGGGGTCCCAGGTTAAGATTTTATTTTTAGTTGCCAACCAAATAAACATTGTCGCCTTCGGCCACCAGTTGCTCTCCCATATTGTTTTCCATTCCACATTTCCTTCTCCTCTGTCCTGAGGATCCATTAGATAATAAGCCTCTTTGGTTGTAAATGTCCCCTTCATAGAATTCCCCCATCGGAGGATGTCTTTCCCCTGGCGAACTCTATTTTTTCTTGATCCCATTTCTTTCCTGTAACAATCTTGGAGGTCTGAGTTAAGCTCCCGAACCCATCCTGTCGGGTCTTCCCAGACTCTCCATCCCTCCGATATATCATTTACTTTCCAATAGTCCTTTACTCTGGTTCTATTTCCTTCAAGTCTGCCACAGATCTGGAGGAGGTTCTGAATGCTGTTCAAACTTTCACGTTGTTGCCACCTGTCATCCCAGAAGTTGGCCTCTGAGCCTCCCTGGATTTCCCAGAAGGTATGTTTGCCAATCAGATCGCGGTTTTGAGAGGCTAATTCCCAAATAGCAAAGCCTTTGGGGATTTCCTGTTGCCTGAGGATATCGACCTGAGACGCTGGCATTCTGTATTTTGTCCTCCATATAGTTTTCCAGAGATCATTTCCACCACTAAGCCATCTCCACCACAGCTTGGCCCCCAGGACCCTGTTAAGAGCTTCAGGGTCCCTCAAGCCTAATCCACCTTTCTCTTTCCTTTCTGTTAGCTGACTCCACGAGACCAGGGCCCATTTTTTCTTCTGATCCGATCCGCTCCATATGAATTTTCTGATGATTTCCTTGATTTTAGCACAAACCCCAGCAGGGGCGGCCATAATCGAAAGAGGGTAGATAGGGATAGCTTGAAGGACCGACTTAGCAAGAACAACTCTGCCAGCAATGTTGAGCACTCTGAAGGCCCAATTTGCAACCTTGTTGCTTAGTTTGTCCAGCACTCCTTGCCAGTTCTTCACCCTCTTAGAAGTGAAGTCTAGAACATTACCCAAATATTTAGTAGGTAATTCCCCCCTTTTGAATCCTAGAATTCTGATTAAGTGGGATTTGATCTGGTCTATTGTGTTGAAGATAAAGATGCAGGATTTGTCTTTATTGATTTCTAACCCAGAAGCCTCTGCAAACAAATCTAAAATTCTTCTGAGATGTCGGACTTCTCTTACTGTTGGTTCTCCAAACAACATTATGTCATCAACAAATTGTTGATGGGTTAGGGGCAAGTTGTTTCCCCAAATTTGCAACCCTTTAATTCTGTTTGCTGCTCGTTCTTGTTTGATGAAGCGACCTAGGCCCTCAGCGGCAAGAATAAATAAAAATGGAGACAAGGGGTCTCCCTGTCTAATACCTCTAGAGGCATTGAAAGTTTCTGAGGGGCTTCCATTAACCAGAATAGAAAAGTGAGGGGAGGAGATCAGGTTATGGATCCAAGCAATCCATCTTTGGTGAAAACCAAATCTCTCCAGGACAGTTACCAAATATTTCTAACTTAACCTATCATAAGCTTTGGATAAGTCTAATTTAATCATCATTCCTTTCTGCTTTTTAACTTTTAAGGAGTGGATAACCTCCTGAGTTACAACAAAGTCGTCAAGTATCTGCCTGCCTTCCACAAAACCAGTTTGTTCAGCTGAGATTAAATTGCCCAAGAGAGGTTTTAATCTTTTGGCAATCAGGGATGTAATCATTTTGTAAATAACATTACACAGAGCTATAGGTCTGAAGCCATTAGCCTCTTCTAGGTTATCTCCCTTAGGGATGAGGGCGTAAAAGGTAGAATTGAGAGCAGGCCATACATTTTGGTTTATCCTGGATTCTTCCACTAGGTCCAGTATCTCTCTTCCCAAGAAGTGCCAGCCCGCTTGGTAAAAGTCCACTGTGAAACCATCCGTCCCAGGAGCTGTCCCCTTTTTCATTGCCTTCACAACTTCCTCCAACTCTTCTAAGGTCACAGCCCTCATAAGAGCTTTGTTTTGATCCTCAGTGACCAAGCTGGGGATAGCTGAGCAGATCTCCTGAATGGCTCTCGTTCTGTCAACTTGCGGCTCTGCTAAAATCTCTTTATGGTGATCTAACAGGGTTTGTTCAATTTCGTTCTGCTCGACCACTCTATCCCCATTCTTGTTTTTGATCGATAGAATCCTATTTCCTTGCATGTGCTTGATCATAGCCTGGTGGAAGAATTTAGTGTTTCTTTCCCCCTCCCTTAGCCACTTTATCCTGGATTTTTGACGCCACAAGATCTCCTCTTGCTTTCGTCGTTCTTCTAATCTGCCAAGGATAACCCCCTCTTTGTAGATGCTTTCCTCAGTTCTACCTTCTAATATTATCTTCTGCTGAATATCCACCATTTCCTCTTCTAGTTTTTGTTTATCTTCCAAGATGTTACCAAATTCCTCCTTGTTCCATCTTTTTATTTTGCCTTTCAACTCTTTCAACTTTAGTTGGAACGTGTGCATCCTACATCTGCCCTGGCTGGTGCATTTTCCCCACCATTCCTCAACTTTCTTGATGAAATCAGGGTCCCTTAACCAAAAAGCTTCAAATCTGAAAGGCCTTTTCCCCTATATCTTCTTAATATCAATTTCTAATCGGATCGGCCAGTGGTCCGATCCCAAAGATGGAATGATCTTGGCCTCCACAAAAACATCCATATTCATGATGGCTTCCGAGACTAGGAATCGGTCCAGTCTAGATGCAATTTGGTTTTTACCTCCCCTTCTGTTGTTCCATGTGTAGATCCCATTGATAGTATGGATATCCACAAGCCTGAGTTCCTCAATCATTTCGTTGAAACTATCCATGAAGTGATCCCTCCTCCTAAGCCCTCCTTTTTTCTCGTCCAAGGATTTGATCAGGTTGAAGTCCCCACCAATGATCCAAGCAGCTTCAGGGTAAAGTCTGCGGATGGATTTGAAGCTGTTTATGAACTGCTCCTTTCTCCCCGGGGAGGGTGGGCCGTAGACCCCTGAAATAACCACCCGTTGAATAGTTCCTACAATCCTACCCAGTCCAGTAAGGGTTCCATTCATGCTGGACCAGTTTTCTATGATGATTTCATTGGGGTTCCACAGGATTGCAATACCTCCTGCAGACCCTATTGCATCTTGCCCAATCACTTGATATGGAAGATTACTTTTTTCTATTATTTCTACGAGCTGTTGAACCAAAATTTTTGTTTCCTGTAGGATCATAATACTAGGTTTCTCCTTTTTCATCTTGTCCTTTATATGCCTCTGTTTACCTCTACTGTTCAAACCCCTAATATTCCAACTGATAACTATCATTTAAAACTTTTTGTATGAGGGAAAAAATACCTCCGATAGAGGTATCACTTTACCTGAGTTTATCAAAATCTCTCCCACTGTCTGGATAGTTTCACTCATTGGTTTCCGGCCTCTTTTTATGCTATTTTTGCCAGAGCTGCCCATTCCTTTATCTTCACTGTCCTGCTCGCTTTCTGTCATAACTGGTTTGTCTGGGGGTTCTCCTTTTTTCTCTTTATATTTCTGAAAGGCTTCTTTATATAGTTGTTTTTGTTTTTCAGGTATGAATCTGCTGTCTAGATACTTCCATTCCTGGAGTAACTTTCTCATGATTTTCTCCTCTTCAGCTTCATTTTCTGTCGGGTTTTCCACTTCCATCCTAGATGCCAGTTCTGTTTCTGTTTCCTTTTCCTCCGATTGATCTTTTCTTTTTTTCTTTAAATCTGTTTCTTTTCCTTTTTCCTCTCCACCTATGTCCATAGGGGTATTCTCTGGGTCCTCATTGTCTTCCAAGTTTACTTCATATTCTTCATTTTCGCTTTGCAGTGCCTGAAATTGATTTTGATTGCTTGTTTGACTGGACTTCTTCTGCGATTGGGTCTTCGGTCCTTCTTTGTTCTATTTCCTCCTCCTTACAACCTGTTGAAAGCCTCCCTCCGAGTCCTCCATTCTCACAGTATTTCTCTGTTGCGTTGCCTGGCTTTTCTTGGACTCTTCCTCTTTATTTAGAGGGAATTGCCTGTATAAGTGGCCATATTCGTGGCAGATGCGGCAACGGAAAGGGATATGCTCGTAATCGATTGGCTGTTTCCAGATTGTATCATGATACTCTACTTCGACATTGTCTGGGAGAGGATCTGGCAGATTTATGTAAACACATATTCTCGCATAAGCATTATACTTACCTCATTTCGCAGCCTCTGCAGTTTTAACAAAGCTCCCAATCGTGTTGCCGATCCCCTCCAGGATTTCAAGGTCCCAGAACTCATCAGGTAGCCCAAACAATCTAACCCAGACTGGTGCATCGAGCATTGTTTCCTTTTCTGGGTTGTATCGCTCTTCCAAAAATTTCATGAACAGGCCAGCATTGTTCAGGAAATATGGTCCCTCCTCAAAGATCCTGTTCTTATCTTCCAAGTTGGAAAAGATTGCTGTGAAAAAACCTTGGGCTCCAAGTTTGAGGTCTACCTATCCCCTAGGTTTCCATCTCTGATCGATCCATCTATACAGTTCCCGCTCAGAAGGCCAATACCCAACGAACCGACATATTAAGGCATGGTCTTTCATGTAACAGTTATATTCCTCCAATTTGTTGTTTGGAACAACATACCTTGGTTGTTTTTGAGCCCTGGGTAGGCATTTTCCTCTCATCCTTTTCTGCCACAGGTTGCCCATCATTGGGGCATGATTTTCCTTCCCATTATGTTGATCTCCTCCTATGCTTGTCTCACCTATTACCACATTTCTGAAGGAGGGGGTCTCTCCCCCCCCCTTGGTTCTCCCATTCCGTTCAGGGCGGTTTCTAATGTTAAGAATCTGGTTTGCCGTTGATATCTCCTAGTACCGAACTTACCTGCCAACAGAGATTCGCTGACCGACTGAATACCTGCTGCTCCCCTTTTTGCGTCGATCAGTCTGCTATAGCGGGACCTCCCGCATACGGCACTGGCCTGACAGCTACGACTCTGCAACCCTGCAAACCCTAGTAGAGCCTCCTCCCGCCGAGAGCGCGTAATCCTCGGGTCTTCTAATATATTTATTAATAAATATCTAAATTGATATTTAATATTAATATGAAATATCAATAACAATTTTAATATTAAACATCAATATCTTGGTTAATGTTATAATGAATTACACTCATTGATTAAATCTACCAATGTGTTTTCTCCTCAAATGGTTTCCAAATTTAAATATTAATCGTATAATAATAATATTATTATTAGAATATTAATATTAATATTAATATTAATATTAATGATAAGTATAGATATTAGTGTTAAACGTAGAAATTTATATAAAAATATATTTTGCATTTATACATTAATGTGAATATTTTTGGATGTAAATATTTTTATTTAACATTAGGCTTGATAACCTTAGGTTATTTAGGTTCAGTGACGTTAGGATTAAAATATTTTGTATTGTTATATCAGTTGGCTCATGTATCATTAGGTTATTTTATAACCAGAGGTTTTTAAGATTAAGTCTTTTAACATAAAAAAAATGGTTTAATGTTAATTAAACCATTAACAATGAAATGGTTTAGTGCTAATATTTATATTCAAAATAAAAATTGATATTAATATTCAGAAAACATTAATACAAATATTAACATCAATATTAAGCATATAAATTAATATAAACATAAATATAGGTTTATTAACATTAATAATATTTGATTCTAAATATTAGGTTTATAAATGGTGTATTTTTGTTGACTATTGTAATAATGTTCTTATCACTCATTTGATTTTATGAAATGTGTATATGTGAATTTTTGTGTATGTGTAGATGGAAAATTATGTGCCTCTATTACTTTTAATTTTTTTCAAATTTAAATTGTTTTGTTGATATCAAATGCAATTTTATTTTTTTAATAGGAAATTTCATTGTTTGATCACGGATCCATCTATTTGGAGCTGTATTCCATTTGAAATTCTTGAAATTTTCTTCCTCTAGCTCCCTTTATTGGTTGTGATAAAATTCAGCGGTGTTTTTAAGCAATGGAAGAATGTTCTGTAAAAATCTTCTTTCTTATTGCATTGCAAGCATGTATCTATGAATGAATTTGGATTTATGGTTCCTTTCCTCAATGATGAATATGATTATTTTGTTGTTGAATACCTTAATCATAATGGGCACCATATCTCAATTTCATTTACGATTCATAGATTCAAGATATAGAGTAGAGTCTATTGCTTGACAAATGGTAGTTTTATCCTTACCATCATACTTATCCCATTCACACAACTATTTTGTAATGAATCCATTTACATTTCCCTTTAAAAACATAGGGCCGGAATGAATTTGGAGATTGGGGATTATTTTCATTATTGGATAGTGTAAGTAGCATAAAATAGGATTGGGTTTTTCTAAAACATATGTATGATATAATACAGTCTAAATTTTATGTTCGCAGTAGCCTGGATAGGGTATAGTGAAGGACTCCTCTTCCATTTGGTGGCACTTCACTCCCCAAGAATGGAGTGTTTTATAAAACTAAATTGTTTTGTCTCTACCTCAACAATGACTATGAATATTATCCTCCATATGACTATCCAATCTAGCAGTTTGATGTAATAAAAAATGAATGGGGTTTTACATTTGTTCCAATCACTAAAAAACATTGTATGTCATTAGAAATATATAGGAATCAGTTGATATGCCCTGTCAGTGCTGGCTCCACTTCTAAATGGCTAATTGAAGAATTAGATAATTTGCAATTTGGTCAACCGTGCATTGAACAAAGAATTGACTACTTTGAGGATGACTGGGGCTTTAGATGGAAGTTTTTGGAATAAATTTCTACAGATATAAATAGAAAATGTCATGGCTATCTTCCATTTCAGACAATCCATGGTGTGGTTCTTATTTGCAACTACAGTGAAGTTCCTTTCCTATTATATGACATGATGTCTTGCCTCCTCTTTCCAATAGGTATTGATAATTCAACTAATAAATGGATATTTGGGTTTTGATATCCAATGTTGGTGGATTTAAATTATTTGATTGAGTATGGAAATGTTCTTGCAATTTCTCCCCGTATGGATTTTGTTGATGAGATCCCACCATTAGATATGCATATGGATTAATAGGCTATTAGTCTTATTAGGAGCTCTCATAAATATTTTGATTTTATATACTCCCTATGGTTGTGGAAAATATTTCCATTTTTTTTACCTTACATACTTTGGATGTATATGCGAATATTTTAAAATTACGATTGTATGGATATTTATATAGCTCTCGCTAAAATTTCAGTAATATGTGTA
Source organism: Pinus taeda (assembly GCA_000404065.3). Lineage (NCBI taxonomy): Eukaryota > Viridiplantae > Streptophyta > Pinopsida > Pinales > Pinaceae > Pinus > Pinus taeda. The sequence continues at coordinate 84,680 of APFE031425959.1, read as the reverse complement.
TGTATTAGATGTTGGATATTTAATTTCATTGCAATTTGCTGGAAAATATTTCATATTGTATCCCCTTAAGTTTTCTTAATTACATGTCAATGCGTTTAATGATATGCATTTTTCATTGTTTGTATAATTATAATTACAATGAGTTACGTTATACATGTTATTTGTATTAGTTTTTTCTCATTGATTCTCAAACAATGCTATATCTTTATGTACATTTTAATATTTACATTTATGTTTTGATATTATATAGTTCTGGTGGGAGCTCTGGAGGAAACCCTCGCTGAGAGGTCCTGGGGTTCGTTGTCCTGACCGATGTCAGCAAGCATCCATTACTGCCCACCTGCTCCTGGCCCCATAACCTGCAACAGCCCAAGCTCCCCACAGTGTTACCTTTCTCTAGTTGACTGTTTGACCATCTATAGCTGTTGTGATATCCCTCTACCTCTCAGGTTTACAGTTTTTTTCCCGGTTACTAACCTCCATAGTTTTTTGTAGTGTTTATGTCCTCTTCTGGTAGCCATCATAACATTTCCCAATAGTCATGGATGACTTGGGTGACTTTCCGGATCCTTTAGAGGATGTGCCCATATGGACACCCATGGGATCACCACTGCCGGTTTCTTCCCATTCATATCTAACCTCACCGACAAGATAGAAGCTCTCCCACCGTTATCTCACCCTCACATTTCATCAGTTTCTCTCCCCAAAGATGTGGCCTCCCCTCCTAAGTTCATCTCTTAGCCTCTCTCGCCACGCTCCCTGGCTCATATCGTCCCTTCGCCTAAGCCTGACTACCCTACCCTCGATGCCGTTTCTACTCATAACCCTCCTTCGGTAGTGACTAGCCCTATTCCCTATGATTTCCTCCTGGGCTCAGGAGTCCTTGGTCTAGTCCTTTTTGCTCTGTAGATCTCCTCATCTCCCTCTCGAGGTCATTTCACAGGCATTGGACTAATTTCTGGCATTTTTGCAACCATTCCATAGGAGGTGACTGAAACCCTAGGGTTTCTCCATCACCATGACCTTCACATCCCACCTCGACTTAGGAAGCATCAGTTGCTGGGGGCACTGGCCTTTCGAGAAAGAAAATGGATCCAAAGCTTCCAGCCTGTGCAGCACCCATCAACATTGCAGAAGATATTAAATTATTAGACACCATGGACGTAGCAGAGAAGGTCTTAGTTGGTCACGTGCATGGTAGACACTACAATGTGGCAAAATTACAACAATGGGTCTCAGAGGTTTCGGGAAAAAATCTGAAGGACATCCCGAATGTCGAAACCCTAGTCAAATGATGGTTTGCTTTGCATCTTAGCTATTTGGAGCACACCAACTGGGTGTTATCCACGGTCTGGCACCTTGACCTGGCTCCCACTCTCCTCAAAATATGGACTCCCCTTTTTGACCCAAAGCGAGAGAGGGTCGATGCAAGAACTATATGGGTACGTTTGCTCGGCTTACCCTTGCATTTCTGGATGGAAGATGTATTCAAGTGCATTGGAAATGCCCTCAGTGTCTACTTCACATTTCACGATTCATTCCAGACTTCAGGAAAATTAGCATATGGCAGAATTTTGGTTCATCTGGACCTTTCAGAGGGCTTGCTTGAGTTCATAGACATCTGTTGGAGGAACCACACCAGAAATAAATTTTTGGACTATGAGGGCATCCCATTTCAATGCCAAAAGTGCCATAAGGTTGGGCATCTCTATAAGGACTACCCCTTGCTAGGAAAAATAGAAATCAGGCCTCGGCTCCGAATATCGCCTCGCACCCGAATTTTCAACAGGATGCTTTGCCTAGTAGATAGGCTCCTATGGCCCCACAGGACTCGGCTGCTTTTGAGATCCTGGCTAGCTAGTAGAAGAGCATAGCAGAAGAGATAGTGGCTCCTCCACAGCTGAAAAAGTGAGGGCAGCCTCCCTACCATTGTCAGCTGCATCCACCATCTCAACCACAGTTGCCATTCGAGTGCCTGCCCTCGTCGGGTATGATTACTCCCTCCATCCCTATTAACTCTTGCTGCACATCTCATTTTAATTGCATTTTATCTAGTTCTTTCTCTGAACTACATGTCATGAACCCTTCATCTGATCATCTGGGTTAGGGTTTGGATTTTGCCCCCCCTTTCACTGGTCCACTCACCTGCCCGATTTCATCTACCCCCATTTTCTCACCTGCACCCTCCTCGACTTCTCCCTCTCACCTCTCTTCCACTACTGTTATGAAACCAACTCACAAAAGGATAGAAAAGATAGTTGAACACCTTAGAATTCAGCTTGTTCGAGGGGGAAACCTCCTTTACATTACACAAATGAAAAATTCTTGGATGATTCAAATGACAAAACCTCCTTTCTATATATAGGAGTCTGACGAGTCACAATATAACCCAGCTGACCTAACAATAATAATATAAAGCCACAAAAATAACAATAGATGGATTCTATGGGGCACAGTAATAACAATATGGGGACAATAGGGGAACAACAATATTAATAAGGGATACAACTACAATAGTAATGGGGTAATCACTAGTATTATAGGGACCTAACAACTACTCCTTCCCTCCAGGTCCCCCCATCTAAGAGATACTTGACTCACTGGAAAAAAAAGAGATAAGCCTAGGACCATATTGGGCTTGAGATACTCTGCTCTCCCCCCACCCAAACTCCACAAGGGTTGACCTTCTAATCTTTCTATAGCCCAAGGCACAACTGAAAATGAGATTTCTTTGGGGGTTCAATCTACCATCCCAGGGATGCTTAGAGTTAGAGAATCCTAGCCTTCCCACCCTCCATGAAGATTTTCTCTTACAATTGTAGAGGGCTAGATAGGCTGGATAAAAAACTAGCTCTTCGATGTATGTTAAAAATTGTTCGTCTTGATATTATCTTTCTACAAGAAACCCTAGGACCTATTTTAGACATTTAACAGTACCTCTAAAACATTCTTCCTGGTTGGATTTTTATTGGACTTGATGCTCGTGGGAGGTCGCGAGGTTTAGCTTTGGGCTATAACTCCCATACCATAAAAATGCTCAACTACTGGGGTGGTCAGGGACATCTTGGAGCAGACATTAGATCTTCCAACCTGGGGATGAATTTTTGAATATTAAATGTCTATGGCCTGTGCTAGAACAAACCAACATTTTGGTAGAACCTCCTCAGTTTTGGTTCATTTTTGACTGACCACCTGATCCTAGGTGGGGACCTTAATTTTTCCATAGGACATTCTAAATCCTGGGGTCACAGGGCATAGCAAGACTCCCTTTTAGATTACTTTTTATCTAATTTGGACACTCACCATATGATTGATATCCCCTCTGCAAAACTCCAAGCGACTCGGAGGAACAATAGGACGGGGGAAGATAGTTTGGCCAAAAGACTTGACCACTTCCTTGTCAAAGAAAAGGTGTTCGACTTGGGTCTACATATTAGACAGTGGGTAGGTTCTGGTGGGATCTCTGATCACCTACCCATTTACCAAGAAATCAAAGGTGGGCAAGGATAACCTAAAGGAGCCCTCAAGTTCTGTTCAGTCTAGCTCAAGGATGACTCATATAAAAGATTGGTCGCTGATTTCTTGAAAGAAAACCCCCCTAGGAGAAGAGAAGATAGTACTAGAAGATTTATACAAAATCTTACAAACCTTAAGAGGATGTCAAAACTGTGGGCACATAACAAAAGAATATAGGAGGAACAAACTCTTTGTAGGATTGAATTTGAAATTGCGGCATTTGAAAATGATCTTGGAGGATTATACACCTCAGAAGATCATAAGAAAAGGATGGTTTCTCATTATGTTGACAGGGCAAAAATACTCAAGGATAAGGAAGAAACCTGGCGCCTAAGAAGCAGAGCCATCTGGATGATTGAAGGGGATGAAAACACTAAAATTTATCACAAATTTGTCAATGGAAGAAAGGCAATCAACACCATTTGGTAGGTACCGAATAAGCAGGGGTGAATTGTTAATTCATTCTCGCAACTTACTGAACTCGCCTCCTCTCACTTCAAAAATACATACTGAGCCCCCAGGGAGACAAACTTAGCAGAGATTATCAAGGTTGCACAACTCTTTCCTAGATTTGTGGATCCTGTGGAAGGAGATGAATTAATAAAGGCAGTCTCTCTGGAGGAAGTGGAACACACCTCAAAGTGGTTCAAAAAGGATAAGAGTCTGGGGCACGATGGTTGGTTGATTGAATTCTACTTGGCCTTTTTCTACATCATGGGGGAATACCTACTCAGATTTTTTGAGGACTCAAGGATCAGAGGTTTTCTTGAAACCTCAATCACCTTAACCTTCATTGCACTCATACCGAAGAAGGACAACCCAGACTCATTTGGGTACTTTCATCCCATATCTCTCTGCAACTGCATATATAAGATCAATGCTAAGATCATTGCAAATAGGATGAAACCTATTATTTCTAAGCAAATTTCCCCAGAGAAATTTGCTTTCCTATAGGAAAGACAGATCCATGAAGCCGTAGGCACCGCTCTGGAAGTAATTCATACTCCACACTTAAGGTAAGGAGAAGGTATGATTATGAAGGTCTACCTATCAAAAGCTTTCGACAGAGTAAATTAACTTTATATTATAATCTTGTTAACCCATTTAGGTTTCACTTACTTATTCATCAAATGGATCATGAGCTGCATTACTAATATCCCTTTCAATGTTCTGGTGAATGGAAGTGCATCTCCTTTTTCGTACCTCTAAAAGGCGACTCAGATAGGGATGTCCTCTCTCGCCATTACTCTTCTTGCCCATTATGGAAGGTCTCAACATTCTTATCAAAGAAGAGCATCAAAGGGGCAGATTAAAGGGTATAGAGATAACAAAATATTGCATCCTGACTCATCTTCTATTTGTAGATGATATCCGGGTTTCAATCAATGGTAGTATTGGGGACATTAGCATCATCAAAGCCAATCTCACCCTCTTCCAAGAAGCAATAGGTATGATCATAAATGACAGCAAGTCCACAATAACAAAAACTGAATGTACTCTGCATGAGATCTATTTTTCACTACTGTGTTTCCACTTCACTCAGTTGCAATTAGCTAATGGTTTAAAATATCTAGGGTACAAGTTGAAGCGACTTGGATACAAAATTGTTGACTACACTTGGCTCATTTCCATGATGGAGAAAATATTAAACACCTAGTACCTCAAATATCTTTTGTGGGCAGGACGACTCACTCTAATAAAAAATGTCTTGGAGGCCACTCATGTATATTGGATGTCCCTGTCTTGGATACCCAGAGGCACTCTCAATAGAATACAAGCCCTCTGCTGCAGGTTTCTTTGGCAAGAGAACAAACATGGTAGAATATTTGCTTGGGTCAGGTGGGAGGCCTTGAACCTACCAAAGAAATGGGGAGGTTGGGGCCTAAAAAAGTTAGAAGATTTCTCATTAGCACTTGCCACAAAACTTGGCTAGAAAATAGTATCATCAAACAACCTTTGGATGAGGGTCACATATGCCAAATATACTGCTCCAATGCACATCATGGACTGGATTAGAAGAACCCATCTAAGTACCTCAGGCATCTCAATTATTTGGAAGGTTGTTCTAAAGGCTTTGAGCCCAATCAGGGAGGGCCTCACATGAAGAATTCAATCTAGGCACACTGTTCACAGTGGCCTTAATCCATGGGTGGGAAGTGGGGACATGCACCGACTACCCAGGGATCTCGCACAATATCTATAGAAACAGAACATCTCTTATATAGCACAAACTGCAAACCCGAAGAATTCCTCCTTCCTTCAACAAGCCTAGAAATTTGCACATTAGTTAAACCTTCCTCCTATCTGGACACATCATTGGGAGGAATACACTGAAGCCCTCACTAAATCCCACATCTGTATCCTTGATGGTGATGATGAGATTATAATGCTCTTTCAAAAAATGGCAGGTACACACCAAAATATGGATATCTGACATTGTCGGTGCCATGGAAGCCTCTGCTGCTTGTTGACTGGTGGAGACATGTTTGGAAACTCAAGGCTCCCCCTAGAACTAAACTCTTAATGTGGACCATCCTCTAGAACAAAATCCCTACTTGTGAAAACATCCTCAAATGAGCACATTATGGTCCTCATTAGTGCAACTTCTGTAAGTAGGCAAACGAATCCACCTCTCACCTTTTTTTAGAATGTATAACAATTTGTAACCTATGGAACCTTATCCTACTACCCATTGCACCCTCTGCAATCTGGGCTGGAAATTCTATACTTGCAGCTTGGTAATCCTAGTTTTACACTTCCTCATCTCAAAAACTTCGAAACTTGTCCCTTCTGATCTACTGGACAATATGGATTGCCATGAACCACATCATTTGTCCGAACACAGTGTTGAACTGGGTTGTGCTAGTGACTAAAGTCATGGCTGATTTCTCCCTCATTCCGGATGATCCTCCCCTGCATAATCCACACACTCCCTCTCCTATTCAAATAAACTTCAACAAACCTTGGGCTTTCTTTGACGATGCAGCTCAAGAGCAAGGTTGTGAAGGGGTGGGCTATACTTCACATATCCCATCAACATTCCTATAGCATGCTCATAGGATTTCATAGATGCACAAACAATTCAGCCGAGTTCCTTTCCGCTAAACATCTCATACTTTTCGCCTTGGAGAAAAATTGCACGGATATACAACTATTTGGGAACTCTAAAATGATTTGTGACTGGCTGAACAGGAAAACTAGATTTTATTCATATGCATTAATGCACATCTTGGAAGAGACATTGAGATTGATCTCATATTTTGATACATTTACTTGCTCACATATTTACAGGGAGCAGAACAGAGTTGCCGACAACCTATCCAAAGAGGATGTGATCGGGGAGACAGGCATCTGGTTGATTAGAGAATAGAATGGGGAATATTTATACCAATATTATCATCAGCCTTTTATGGAACTACATGTATAAATTCATGAAATATTCTAGTTATGCTTTTGATCAAGCACAAGGCTTTTTTGTTTGTATATATTATCACTGAACACGATAAAAAATTGTTTATTATATGGCTCATAGTTTTGTGTTTATTATTGTTGCCCCTTGCATGGATCAAAGGCAACAATACTTTTTATTCATGACATGTTCATGCACTCCATATGCACTAGCATCTATAGAATGTATTTTCTTCTTTTTAATGAAATTATGATTTTTCCTTATGGGAAAAAAAAGATATTATATAGTTCTAACAAATATTTAGCTATACTTCAAAGTCATATAATTCTTATAGTATTGTGTTCCAATTGTATGGGTTTTCGATTATGATTCTAATATGAAACACAAAAATTTGGCCTTTGTTATTTTATCCATTTGGAGAAAGCTTGTTTTGTTTTTACCCATTTGGAAAAATCCTCATACATTTTTATAAGTTTATATGGCTGGAAAAAAGACCGTATACGCTTTTCATGTTTTTATATGGTTGCCAAAAAACAAAACTTGTGCCTTTTTCATTCTTTTGTGTTTGTTTATATTAGATATATGTTATCTTCCTTGTTTATGGTTCCATAATAAATATTTTATTATTCATTATAGATATATCATATGAAGGCCCAAGAAATCACACAAGAAAAAAGAATCTGTCACTAGCATCACATGACATGTCTAATGAAAGTCGTCACTTATGGTATCAACAAAATAAGGATGCAATAAATGAGCATAGGAGAGCTACATATCATAGAAGAACGAGTTAAACCACCCTTCAAAATGATTTTATAATTACTTGTAAGTATCATACTATGGATGATATCATGGAAAGAACATTTGTCATTGATAGTTCATTGTCATAATATGCTCCTTGTCATTATAATATTTTTGTTCGATGGTCTCCTGAAAATGTTCATAATATTAGACAAGCATCTTGCAATCAAGAAGAACATCATATCAATATCATGGATGAAAATTTCCACCCTAACCCTTATATTTTTTCAATTTCACATTTCGAACAAGGCCAAAGGTTGCAAAACATCCATGGTGGAGGCAATGATGACATTATAGGTGATGATTTGGATGATAGTTTAATTGGTCATTTGTTTGATAATTTCGAGCCAATTTCTTGAAGCATCATACCTTCTATTTCCCCTTCTCAAATTAATGTTGTACCACCAAGAGAATCAATCATCTCTGATAGCATTTCACATGGAACATTAGAGGTAACACAATGATATTTTGATTTTTGCTGCAACAGTGGTTGTTTTATTACATTCTTCTATTTACAAACTTTTTAAAATTAAACTTAGAAGCTATTTTATTATCTTGGAATAGGATACAAATTGTTTTAGTAGAGGTCTAGAAATTAACTCCCCAAGTGTTCCATCTACTAATTTTAGAATTCAAGATGAAGCATGTCATAACCTTCCTCTCCATTCTCCTCGATGATCAAATTCCCAAAATAAAGCAAATGTTCAATGTATTTGATTTATTATTCATTTTTTCAAAATTTTAGTTCATTGGAAATTGAATTGCATATTTTATTTTTGTTGAAGAGGACACAACTCATTTCAATAGAGGTAGACAAATTAACTCCGTAGATGTTCCATCTACTAATGTTAGAAGTGAGGAGGAACCATCTCATAACATTCATCCACATCGCCAAACAAATGTAAATGTTGAATGCACTTTATATTTTTCTCATTGTTTCATTTATGGTTAGTTGGGCATTGTATTTTATAACTTTTTATGGAAAAAAACATGAGTTCATTTAATCAGGTTGGAGAAATGGAATCCAAAACATCAAATTGTCAAACTAATGTAAATGTCCAATTTATTTTATTTTTTTTTTCATTTTTAAATCTTTACTAGTTGGACATTTAGTTTTATAATGGATTTTATTTTGTTGAAACAAGAAACAACTTATTTGAATACACACATAGAAACTAATTCCCCAAATGTTCCATCCACTGATGCTAGAAGTGAAGAGAAACCATCTCATAGCCTTCATCCACATCACCAAACAAATGTAAATTTTGAATGCATTTGATTCCTTGTTCATTTTTTCATTTATAATTAGTTGGACATTACACTTTTAAAAGATTTTATGACAAAGACATGTTTTCATCCTCTCAGGTTTGAGAAATGCACATAATAAATTTGGAAAGGATCTATCATATATACATTTCACATGTTTCAAATTTGGGAAGGGAATCTAATGTTGTTGAAGATGAAATACATTTTAGAAGAAATTTTACTCTTCCAAATGGTTCCTAACTTGGTCCAAATAATAGATATTTATTCATTTTGATGAAAACATGATTGCAATGCATAAAATATTTCACGCAAAGATATATAACTTGTTAGTTTTCCAAATCTGCCAAATTTTCAAAGAATCATATCATGAAATTGAGGATTTGAGATATTTTGAAGGACCTGTTTGCATATGATGTAAGAATGAAAGAGGTGCCCATCATTTTTGTTGGTATAATAATATGGATCGTAGTGAGAAACATCATATTTTAAGAGTTATTACTCAATTTGAATAAATGCTAATAGCATGTGTGAATCCTATTTTTCATGCGACACATGCTCGAGGTGGGCAATATAAGTATATTGCCCACACAATTAGATTTCCTTGAGATATTTCTATGATTGTACAAAGTTTTCCTCGACATGTTGAAGATCTTGACTTTATAATTGTGAGGAGACATGTCACTTGGTATAAATATTATGAATGTTATGTCAAAATATATCGCATGATGGCTACATTTAAAATCCAACATGATCAATATTATCGAGATGTTGTAATTGACTAGATTTATGGAATGATTTTCGTCAAATATCTACAAATGTCTCCTCTAAGCTTAAATTTTTTGACTGTGATATTGAAGAATATGAGATCAATGCAACTAATAATGAAGGGTTTCCTATTGAGCGTTTTCCCTCTCATCCTTCTCCTTTTTTTCTCACCTACCCAATGAACGAAGAGATGTGGAAGAAATTAGAGAATTTCTTGATAATGTTGATTATTCACATGTTCAAGAAATTGGTTTACCGAATATTGGAACCTCTCCGATGAATGAATATAATACAAAGGGGTTATTAGATATGTTTTTCCCAACATTGTTCCCCACTGGTGATGTTGATTCGTTGCAACCACACATTTGTAGCGTTGAACTTCATGAATATGCATTACCTATTCCTAGACAATATGATCAGATATTTTGAAGCCATCCTTCATCTACATTACCTATTGAAAATGATAATGTGACATTGGAGCCATGCAACTATTGCAGTTTTTGTAAAGAAACATTTACGTGATAACTCCCCTACAAAAATTGAAGAGTTGCATGACCAAATTTTTGATTTAATAGATAATCAGTTTCCTGAGCAGCATATGCAGTTTAGTTCTTCTCAGAGATGTTTAAGGGCATATCAACTAAGTGCCAGTTTGAACTGACTCACATGATTACTCAGTGGGGATGTCCATATTTATTTTTGACTTAAAGTGCAACTGACAGAAAGTGGCCAAAGTTGCATAAACTCATGCTCGTACATTCACATTCCCGTTCTTTAAATTAGCATCATACATAAATTGAGGATGTTATAAAGTCACCTCATATTTTAGCCACATTTATGCACCATAGATTGAATATATTTTGAGAGGAAGTTATCCCAAAATATCTTAAAGCTAAAGAGTTCTGGTACATGTTTGTGTTGTTGAATTTATTTTCTATACTTTGTCAATTCCTTATTATGATTCTATTTATATTGTTTGTAATAAATATATCTTCATTTTCTTCCAATATGAGTGGTAGAAGATAGGTTCAACACATATCCATGGTTTCCTATGGTTGCAAGGCACCCCTAACATGGAAAGAATTGATTGGTCATATGCTTCTGATGTACAACTTGCAAAGACATTCTTTGGCAAGTATGTAACTAAATGGAATCCATGCGACATACATTGTCACAATAGAATGGTTCCGTGAAGCTTGAATGACGACCCTTTCCTATTGAATACTGATCATATTTTCTCTTGCAATCCTCATAATGATTATGAATAATTTTTAAACCATGTCCAAACGAACACAAAGTGTAGTTTATATTCTTGTTTGCACAAAAAGGGGACTATTCTCACATGTTGGTACAATAATCCATGGGATCTTTATGATGAATCAAGATTGTTCGTAGATGATCAAGGAAGAAAAAAATATGATCCGTCAAGAAATAATGATAGGCTCAATGTACATAAGAATGACCTTCTAAACATGTGGTGCAAAAATGTTGATTGCCAACCAGTGCTTCGTCGCTATGATGTCTTGAAATATATTGCAAAGTATGCATCAAAAGAAGAAAAAAGGTGTAAAAGTAATCATCATATGTTAACTAGAATTTCAAATTATATTGGCTCTCAATATCATGCATTTTTTGCATATAGAAAGTTTCTTATAGAAACAATTGTTAACCGTGACAATGGAGCACAAGAAGCATGACATATGTTGCTTAAGCTACCTCTTATTGTTTGTAGTCGTAAATTTGTTTCCTTAAATGTTTAAAGAAACGTTTTAAGGAAAATCTCAAGGGATGCCCTGCAATGCTCATCTGAGAATAATTTTGTACAGCATTATCAGAAGAGACCTTTTCTCCTTAAACATCTATCTTTAAAAGAAACAACAAGATCTTGGACATTTGGTAACAAGCATAAACAAGATCGATCGAAACCTACATATGTTCATGCTATTGTTCAAGTGTGGCTACGATTTTATTCTATTCCTAGTGAGGCTTCAGACAAATTTGAAAACTTTTGCTGGACAAAATTGCTCTTGTACAAGATATTTTGTGACAAACCTTTAGAAATAAGCCTTTTAGCTGAAATTGTTATTGAAAATTGGAGGAATTTGAAAGAATTGTGAAGTCTTTCCTTATCCATTGTATTTTTGAATCTCTTTCTAAGTTATCAAGTAATGGAAGAAGTCATTTTCTTCTTCTTGCCCCAACATGAATAGTTTCTTTTAATATACATGAAAAAACAATACAGTCGTCTCTAAAAATTCCAATTAAAGATATGAAACCACTACAGGGGAAACCACTAGCAGTATCTCAAGAAGAAATGAGGCATATTCGATTATATTGATTAATGAAATGAGTTTTCTAGGATCAAGCTTATTCACACAAATAAATGCTCAATTATGAGGAGCATTTCTAGAGAAAATAATCATCCTTTTGGTGGCAAATCCATCATCCTTGTTGGTGACATTGGATAACTACCTCCTATAAGAGATAAGCCTTTGTATGAAACTAATACAACAGGTAAATTCTTATGGAAAGACTTCAACATTGTTGTCACAATTAACACAATATTTTGCCAATAAGGAAATAATGAGAAACAATCTTGTTTTGGTAGAGTCATTAACAACATAAGAAATGCAGAATATCTTCTTGAATATTGGGAGTTCCTTATGTCATGGGATGATATAAGGTTTCATCCTATAGAAAGGGATTTATTTAATGTAGAAGTTAACATGTTTCCAACAAATAATTTCGCCTCCTTGTATAACAGGAATATGTTAAAATCATTAAATTTTCTAATTACAAGATTTATTGTCGAGAATTGAAGGTGTTCATAGATCATTGTTTATCATGATGATTAATTGGACCATGAGGTTTTTTTGTGTTGTGGTTATTATGTTATGCTGACATGTAATTTGTGGGTTGAAGCTGGCTTGGTGAATGGTTCACTTGGTTATTTTAGGGATATATTTTATACGCCTACCTCTAAGCCACCTCAACTTCTAATGTTCACAACTGTTTTACTTTTATAGTATGTTGGTGTTCCATTTGATGCAAGAAATCTAAACATTGTACCTATGACACCAGTCATAAGAGGGAATCGAAAAAAATTCCTTTGATGATGGCATGTGCTCTTACAATCCACAAGTCATAGGGACATAGGGATTGACTTTAGAACAAACATCAATTCTATCGGTAATCAAGAGTAGCAGTGTAACCTTCACAACAATATAAAGACTGAAGTCAATAGATGTTTACGCATTGCACCACCTTTCTCTTTTCAACATTATGCCAAGACGAAATATAGTGCATATGTTACAACTAGGAATAAAGAATAGGAGTGATTAAAGTCCATATCGCTATGACATACAACTAATAATATTGTGACCTATTTATATAATGTTTTTTGAATTTCTTTTATTGTCCTCTATATTTACTTTTAATATAAGAAATATTTTCATATATTAATGGGATTAATACATTCATTATATTCATAGTAATATTTGACAAGGTTGCTTACATCGTTTTTCATGTTGTTTGATTTATTTTATTTTTTTTTATTTTTGAAGTGGCTATTGTTATTTTGTTTACAATGAACCATTAAGACATAAACAATCCGTTATATGAACCAATCATTAAAAATCAATTTTATAATTGATTCATATTGATATTAATATTGTGAATTCATATTATATCATGAAATACAAAATTATGGGCTAAATGCTATTAATATTAATATTACCAATGATATAAGGTATTAATGAAATATTTGGCCACCATAACCAAAATTACCAATACAAATATTGGTAATTATTATGTCCATTAATTAACATTGATATTGATATTGATATTAATGATGTTTAATATTAGTATCAAACAAATATTGTGTCTATACTTTAATATGAACAATACATTAAATGTCAATGTAAATATTTTGATTGGAGATTAGGTTTAATAACCTTAGGCCTATTTAGGTTCAATGGCGTAGATTTATATCTCTAGATATTTTTTATATGATTTGGTTCATGTAAAATTAGGTTATTTTATAGCATTAGGTTTATAAGATTATGTTTTCTTAATATTAATAAAAAAAGGTTTCATGTTGATATTTATATCGAACAAAAGAATTGATATTAATATTAAACAAAAATATTAATATAGACTTTAAAATTAATTTAAATACAAATATAGGCTTACTAACATTAATAAAATTTTGTTTTAAACATTAATTTTACAAAATTGTGATATTTTGTGGACTATTGTAACAAGGGTTGTATCACTCATTTCCTGTGTATAATATGTATTTCTAATGAGCTTTATATTTGTAGAAATGTTTATATCAATTGATTCATGTAGCATTAGATTATTTTATAGCTTGCAGTTTATAAGATTATTATTTTTAACAATAATAGAAAAGGGGTGTTATGTTTTATGTATATATATCTATATATGTGTATGCTTAGGTGTTTGTGCGTGTGTGTATTAATTTTGGTTTTGTCTTTCAAATGCAAATATGGAGAATAATGATGTCATCTATTATACCAAAATAATGTGAAATATTGTTGGAGCGATAAGTTTTCTTTCGTATATTTGGAACAAGTTTGATAGAAAACATGGGATCCATCCTGCTTTTATTGATGGGCATCTTGGTGTGGTAGATGAAACAAAAATGAATGTAAAATACTTGTTGCATGTGCACCAGAGGGAGTCTCGGTAGAAAAAATAAGGGATTGGTTGGAAAGTGTTGAGTATCATGATCATTATCCTATTGATTTGAATTAGTGTTTCTTTTGTCATCAGTCTGGTTGTGTTTTGGAAAAGGTTATTCCATAAATGAATTTTGATGAAGTATTTCAGGTTTAGCTTTGTAGTGGATATATTTGATGTAAATAAAACAAATAATATATGTTTATTTCAATTTTCTTTCTCTGTATGAAATGTTGGTGAAATTCAATTTTTGTTTTTCCTTATTGTTGTTGTTATGTAGAAAATTGTATATCTCTGGTCTTAAATGTCCTATCATGTTGTTCTTCTTTTAATCTAATGTGTGCAATTTAGATATATATTTTTTCCTTTCTTGTTCTGACTTTGTGTTCTCTCAAAATACATATTGCTCATTTTTTTGCATTTATATTCCATTTCTCTAGTTACTATTTTATTTGTGTCTCTTGTGTTTGTAATTGTTTTGGATTTTTTGAATGCATCCCTTTGCTTTGTTGATGTTTTCCATAAATGAAAATATTATTGAGGTGTATAATATTATTGTTGGGACTTCATGTTCTTGTTTTTTATATCAATATTCTCGAGATTTATACTATTAATATATTTATGTATTGATATTAATGTTTATATGCTTTAAAATTTTAAAATTATTTATAATCTATTGATGTAAATGTGTTATTAGTAATTTGTTGATGATTTATCATGTTTTAATTGTTTGTAGTGTATTATTATTAATGTATTCATATTATTTTTTTGTATTGATGTCTTAATGGTTTACAATGTGGTTCATATATTGATTTTGGTTTATGTTTATTATTATTGTTTTGTATTATTTCATTATTTATGTTTATAATATTGATACTAGGGCTTTAGACTTAAGGGGTTTAATATATTTAATATAACATATATTCTTTCATTTTCAAAACCAGCCATCGTGAGCCTTGTTTAACGTTGCGTTATAATGAAAATTGTCTTGATATGAAACCCATAATCAACCATGGCGAATCATGGTCAACAATGGTCCAACATCACATTATAACAAATGTCTCAATATGAAAATCAATAATGCTTAGGCATGGTTGTTAATATTTATATTTTGATTTATAATATTTATCTTGAGGTTTAAACAACTTGGGTTTATAATAGTAATCCATTAGGGTTAATATTATTCCCTCGATTTTATAATCTCTTGGGTTTTTAATTTTTATCCATTGGGTTTATTACTACCTTGAGTTTATTATATCAATCCCTTGTGTTTATTGATCCAAGGGTACATATTTGTAAGGTTTATAATATTAATCTTTGGATGTAATATAAATCCCTTGGGTTTATAATGATGGTCAACCCTTAGGTTTATAAATCGCTTGGATTTAAAATGATGGGTGAAATATTAATTTCTTTTGTTTATTTATCTAAGGGTTCAATTTCCTAGCTTATCATATTATTCATAGGGTTTATAATATTAATTTTATGGTTTAATATAAATCCAATGTGTTTCTAGTCTTGTTAAACCATGGTCAACCATGGTCCAATCTCACATTGTGACAAAAATTATGTCAATGTGACAATCAACCATTGTGAACCATGGTCAAATTGAGACTGTGACAAATATTGTCTCAATATAAATATGAATCATGGTCCAATGTCACATTATGACAAAGATTGTCTCAATATGAAAATCAACCATGGCCAACCATTGTGAACCATCGTTAACCATGGTCGATCATGGTCTACCATTGTCGAATATCACATTGTGACAAAGATTGTCTCAATATGAAAATCAACCATGGGAGACCATGGTCATCTTTGGTCATCGAATGTCACATTGTGACAAAGATTGTCTCAATATGAAAATCAACCATGGGCAACCATGGTCATCTTTGGTCCAACATCCCATTGTGACAAAGATTGTTTCGAATTTTAAATCAACCATGGTCAACCATGTTTATTTGATAGTTTATAGTATTTATCTAAGGGTTTATATAGTTAGGGTTTATAATATTAATCTCTTAGTTTTAATATTATTCCCTTGTGTTTACCCAATGTTCTTTAGTACTAATCCCTTCAATTTAATATTTCCTTTGGTTTGTAATATCAATTTGTTGGGTTTATTGATCTAAGCATTCATTTTCCTACAATACAAACAATTAATAGGTTTTATAATATTAACTGTTGGGTTTAATATAAATACCTTGTGTTTATAATTATGGTCAACCATGGCCAACCATGGTCCAATGTCACTTTTGGACAAATATTTTGTCAATATAGAATTAACCATGGTGGAATGTCATAATGCGAGAAAGGTTGCCTTAATATGAAAATGGATCATGATAAACTACTGGGTATACGACCAAAGTCCCACATTGGCTAGAAGTGGGGAGGATCATGGGTATATAAGGATGGAAAAATATCTCCATTGGTATGAGGCCTTTTGGGGTAAAGCCCAAAAACAAATCCATGAGGGCTTCGGCCCAAAGTGGACAATATCATACCATTGTGGAGATATATGGTGTCCAGAGTTCTTACAAGTGGTATCAGAGCCAAGTCGCGAAGTTAGCCAAGTGGATGAATCCTCGGAATGCCGCACGAAGGTGGTGCCGAATGAAGGTGGCGGGCCCCGGTAATATCACGATGGGATCCATGGATGAGCTCGGTTAGACAGGCGGTGTGCTCCGGATTCTTCATGGACGCGTTCTAGTCCCAACACAGTGAAGAGGAGTTGACTTGGGATAGAGCAAGCTCTCGAGGCAGGTGGTGCTCCATGTAAGGCGTTTGCTTCCAATGCATTGAAGTGGAGAATCCTGGTTGGTAGAGAGTGGACGGATGGATAATCGTTTGAGGGGAGGCTCGATGGTCCTTTGTTCGAGGGGAGGATTGTTGGGTATACGACCAAAGTCCCACATTGATTAGAAGTGGGGAGGATCATGGGTATATAAGGATGGACAAATATCTCCATTTGTATGAGGCGGGGTAAAGCCCAAAAACAAATACATGAGGGCTTAGGCCCAAAGTAGACAATATCATACCATTGTGGAGATATATGGTGTCCAGAGTTCTTACATCAACTATGTTTATTTTAGGGTTTATTAGTTCCTTGGGTTTATAATATCAATAATCCCTCCTTTTATCAATCACTTGAATTTAAAATATTAATTCTTACAGTTTATTAATCATTTCGGTTTTTAATATTAGTTTGTTCAGTTCATTGATTCTTTGGATTTATTAATTGCGTGGATTTATTAATTTATTTCTATTTTATAATATTAATTTCTTAGGTTTATAATATTAACAATTACATTGGTTTATAATTTAATCCCTTGGATTTATTAATCCTTGAGTTTAAAATATTAATTGCTACACAGTTTATTAATCATTTACCTTTATAATATTAATTGCCTTGGGTTATCATATTAATATGTCTTAGGTTTATTGGTCGTTTGTATTTATAATATAAATAATCCCTTGGGTTAATAATAATAATAATAATAATAATAATAATAATTCCTCGGGTTTATTAAACCCCAATATTAAATGTTAAATATTAATCCTAGTGTTTAATATTAATCCTTTGTTTTCTAATTATTTTGGTTGGTAATATTTTTTTTTTGTAATTCTTGGTAGGACCATCCATTTTATATCATATGTATAAAACTTACACCACACAGTTTTACTAGGTGGCCTCAACTCACCCTGAGGGGAGACCGAGTCTGTTGGCCACCGGTTAGCATTATACGCCATCCAAAAACAAAATTTCTTCAATCTTTCTACCAAGGCTAGGTAAGTTTCAGTCTCATGTCCAAATACTGTATAACTATGAGAACTAACATAAAAAACTGGAAATTTAAATGCTATCCACATAAACAAAAACTAAGCATAGGGAGACTAATGTTTCTTGACATTTTTCTCCTCAGAGATTGAAGCTACAGGGGTAGGATCTCCATTAGTTTCTTCTATCATTCCATATAGCTCCATGATGCAAGGGATGTGACGGTCAATACAGTCCATCTTGATGTCTTGTTTGTGCAATTGAGATAGGATTTTCTCCATGTATTTTTTGTAATTGGGTAGGCCCTACATTATAACTACCATCCCCACATAAATTTTCTCCATTGCTTCACCAAACAAACATTTCATCAGGAAATACAGATACAAGGTATGTTTGAATTTCATAATTCTACCTCACGCATTCCCCGGGTGAGGAACCATCATCCTCCAGACTTCTATCTCATCATCTAGTTCCATTTTGTGCTTTATCTAATCTTTCCAATCATTAATCATCTTATGGATACCCTCATCTATTTCATCCTTATATGTTGTGGCTACCTCTGCTATGAATTGCTCAACAAGCATGCAACCCATGTGGCATTCTGTCTCGCTTGGTCTTTTACCTACCTGGGAGTCTGGGCCCTTGCTGCCACAACCACGTCCATGTTTTGTTGGAGCCATGCCCTATTCATTTGTTCCCTGTAGACATTCCAACATCTTTAGCTTCATTTCTCCATCCATCTCAAGCCGATGCGACTACTCGTGCCTTGCTTCTTTACCCTGCCTAACCTGTGACAAGTTAAGGTATCCCTATGCCCAATAGTGGCCAAGGGAATTGGATTATGAGAAAGGTTCACCTAGATTTTCATCATGCCTCTCCCCCTTACAAAGGTGTAGTGTTTGGTCATCCCCTTGTGGCTGTATCCATCCTCTAGACCCATCTGGGGCTAACTATTGCAAGTGTTATCATACCCGCATGCCCCTCCCTTTGCCAACAATGTCTTGCCTAGGTTCTACTTGACCCTCTACCACTCATGGCACCTGAGGTCCCTAACTGCAATCTCACTACCCTGCATATCCAGATGCTATGGTTCACTCAACAAATTTCCCACACTGCTAATGTCCCACCCCGCTGCCTGTAGCTCTTCCTTGCCTCGCTCAACTTTGCTCAGTTCCCCCAGTGTGACTTGCCCTTTATCACCAATACCCCTGGTCTGAGCATGCAGGTAGGGTCCTGTATCTCAGTTTAGCTTAGTATTCTTCACGCCAATGCCAAAAATTTTGGTTGAAAAAAATATAAATATGACACAAAGCCGAGCCATGGATCCCCCTTGCCTCTCCTGGTTTCTCCCTGGCTGAGCTAAGCCCCATTGGGGCGGCCTTTCGTCTCTCCCTCCGCCCTAGTGAAACTCTCACCATCACATGTAATTACCACATGAACCTGACTAGAACATATGAATTAAACGAGGATGAGACCAGAGTACATACCACAGAGCCATCACTAGCCTGCAGATGTAGTTTCTCCACCTCACTTCCACTCTGCAGTACCTTCTGTCTCCACTACACAATTCATCTACCTAGCATGTTGAATACCCTTTCCATATCTATCACCCTTCCTTATTCCTCCGTCTGGCACCTTTACAGTCCACCTCCCATGCATTCAAGGTAAAGGACACTGCACTCCCTACCTTGAGCATGTGGGGTGCACCTGTAATAATCACAGCAAGACTAACCATGTCATGTCAGGCCTGTCACCTTTGACACCCTCTGTCATCCCGATCGGGAGATTTGGGTTGTTAATATTAATTCCTTACGTTTTTACTATTAATAATAGGTTGGATTTATTAGACCATAATATTAAGGGTTAAACATTAGTGCTAGGGTATAATATTAATCAGTTAGGTTTATAATGTTTATCCCATTAGTTTATTAATTCATTGGGTTTATAATATGAACAATCCCTAATATTTCTTGATCACTTGGGTTTATAATATTAATGATCATGTGAGTTTACTAATCCTTTGTGTTTATAATATTAATTACTAGGCTTTACTAATCTCTTGTGTTTTTAATATTGATCCCTTGGGCTTGTTGATCCCTTAGGTTTTTAATATTTCTCACTTGGGTTTAGTAATTCTTTGGGTTTATGATATTAGACACTTGGGTTTATTAGTTACTTTGGTTTATAATATTAATAATATCTTGAATGTAAAATATTAATTCTTAGGGTTTATTAATCTCTTGGGTTTTTTATATTTGTTTGTTGGGTTTATTGATACCTTAGGTTTATTAATCGCTTGGGTTTATTAATCCTTTGCATTTATAATATTAATATATTGGGTTTATAACATTAATCCCTTGAGTTTTATAATTCTTTGGGCTAGTAATATTAATCATTTGGGTTTATTAAACTCCAATATTAAAGGTTAAATATTAGTCCTAAGGTTTAATATTAATCCCTTAGGTTTATAATGTCTATCCCTTCGATTTATTAACCTCTTGGGTTTATAATATTAAAAACCCCTAGCGTTTATTGAACCTTTGGGTTTATAATATTAATAATCATGTGTGTTTATCAATCCTTTGGTTTAAAATATTAATTCCTAGGCTTTATTAATCCCTTTCGTTTTTAATATTGATCCCTTGTGTTTTTCGATCACTCTCGTTCAAAATATTTTTCCCTTGGGATTACTAATTCCTTAGGTTTATAATATTAAATTTTTGAGTTCATTTGTTCTCTAAGCTTAAAATATTAATAATTCATTTGGTTTGTCATCTAATCCCTTGGGTTTCTTAATCCCTTGAGTTTAAAATATTAATTCCTCGGGTTTATTAATTCATTTTTTTTTTATATATAATATCAATTCCTTGTGTTTATAATATTAATAATGTCTTGCGATTATAAATCCCTTATATCTATAATATTAACAATCCCTTGGGTTTATAACAATAATAATCTCCTTGGTTTATAAAACTACAATATTAAGGGTTAAATATTAGTCCTAATTAATCCCTTGTTTTCTAATTATTTTACTTGGTAATATTAATCTCTTGGGTTTTTAATATTAATAATCAGTTGGGTTTATTAGACCCTAATATTGAGGGTTAAATATTAGTCCTATGGTTTAATTTTAATATGTTAGGTTTATAATGTTTATCCCTTTAGTTTATTTATTCGTTGGGTTTATAATATTAACAATCCCTAAGGTTTATTGATCGCTTAGGTTTATAATATTAATAATCATGTGATTTTATCAATCCTTTGTGTTTATAATATTAATTCCTAGGATTTATTAATCTCTCGTGTCTTTAATATTGATCCCTTGGGCTTGTTGATCCCTTATGTTTTTAATATTTATCCCTTGGATTCACTAATTTCATGGGTTTATAATATTAAACCCATGGATTTATTAGTTTCTTGGGTTTATAATATTAATAGTACCTTAGGTTTATTAATCACTTGAGTTTAAAATATTAATTCTTAGGGTTTATTAATCTCTTGGCCTTTTTATATTAGTTTGTTGTGTTTATTGATTCATCAAACTTATTAATCATTTGGGTTTATTAATCCTTTTCTTATAATATTAATCTATTGATTTTATAATATTAATAATCCCTTGAGTTTATTGGTGCCTTGTGTTTATATCATTCATAACTCCCTATATTTGTTGATCCATTGGGTTTATAACATTGATCCCGTGAGTTTTCCAAATCTTCGGGTTGGTAATATTATTTTCTTGAGTTTATACTATTAATCATCCTTTGCATTTGTTAAATCTCAATATCAAGATTCAAATATTAGGCCTATTATAATATTAAACTCTTTGTTTTATTAGTGGTTTTAGTTTATAATATTAATTAATCATGTGTGTTTATTAATCCCTTGGGTTTACTTGATATTCTTGATTTAGTTAAAGTAAATATATGAAATACATTTATAGTTAAATATATAAAAACTATTGATGATATTGGTAAATGATATATTCTTATTATAAATAATATAAATACTATTATTATGTTATATTTTAATTATATGACAGTTTGAATTATAACTATTAATATATTAGCAAAATTTAATAATATTTTATTATTAAATAATATATTGTTATATATTTAATATATATAAAATATATGTGAGTGTGTGTGTGTATTTATATTTATATAGATATCTCCAAGTATTAGTATAACGTATTTTAGTTTATAAGATAGTATGCATAGAGTAATATTTATTATATACTTCGAGTAGATATATAAAATATATTGGCAATAATATTCATAAATATATATTACTTATTATGGTAAAATACATATTTTTAGTAAGAAATAAATGTTGTTATTATGTTATAGATGGATTATATTAAATTTTTAAATATAACTATTAATATGTTAGCCAATTTTTTTTTTTCTCTGCAAATACTAACTTCTATTAACTGAAACACAAAATATTTTTACATATGAGCGAGGCATTTCTGCACTCGACAAAACAGTGCTGCCCCATTACATACATAAGCTGGGGCAAGCCATTATAGATTCCCTAATACCAGAAAGCATACATATAGAGGAACAAACGTCGGCAAGAAGAGAAACTGAGATTGTCCAAAAACACAAAAGACCATGCGGCTCAGCGAACACAGAGTCATCAAAATCCCATCTGGGAGCTACAGACCAGTAAGACAAATACATAAAAGAGTAAACCATAATTCTGAGATTTAACAAAAACAAGAGAGACTGTCCCAGGAGTCGGTATTTCTCTTGTGCCAGGTAATTGTTTTTCTTCTCGTCTCAGGCAGTGTCACCATCCTTAAGCCCTTCATTGCCACTCAAGTCACTGTCAGGAATGGTAATGGCCTGTTCCGCGTGACCATGAATTTTATCCTCAGCCACAGGCACAGCGTCGTCTAGAGGAGGGAGATTTCTGATAAGAGTCTCCGTTTCAGCCTTTTCTTTGACCCAATTATCCTTGCTGCGGTCCGTGGAATTGTCACTACCGGGAGAGGGCTCAAGGGTGATGCAAGTCAAGGGGGTGACAAGATTTTCCTCCTCCGAGAGAATGAGGGTGATGTGAGCAGTTACCAGGGCTTTGTGCAGGTTATTCTAGAACTTAAAGTGCGTTGTTTGAAAAGCACTATTGGGCTTGGGTTTCCTACCAGAGCTAGCAGACGGCCCAGCTTCCAGAGCGGGAGAGGGACTGAGCGGTTCTGTTGCAGTTTCCAGGGAAAAACCAGCTGGAGAATGCTAGCGGGTGTCTCAGCGTCCCCTAGAACGTTGCCTTTTACCAGAGAGAACCATTATGCTAGGACAAAGGAAGTTATGTGAAGGATTATACGCAGTATGACCAACAGAACGAAGACAATTAAGGCCAAAGTTATGCTTAACAGGGCTATCAACTAACAAGACCAAGGTGTCGACCAACAGCTCCACGCTAACAACTAGGACAAGCGCGAAGATAACCAACATAAACAAAGTGCAGAAATTTAGAACAGGAAAATGATTACCCTTGAGTGAAATGTCTGTGAGTTTGCGGCGATGCCCAGGAATTACGCCATCAATCTCTGCTTCTGTCAACTAAACCGAATTGCCGCATCTCACAGTAGAGAACAGGGTGAGAAAGTCGTGGATCGCCATGGTTATAACTGGGAGAATGTTGCATCGAATGATGCAGTGCATAAATTTTGATCCCCTTCCCGATCTAAACTTAAATGCAAACCTACTCTTGCATGTTTTAACCTCCCGGGAAGCCACGCTGCCCTGCAGCTAGTGGTACTGGGCGTTAATTGCTTGCATGGAGAGCCGTGCGATCATGTCTGCCACCCGGATCGGGAGTGCGTCTTCGAACTCAGGCATTTCCTCTTGCACTAGATTGTTGAAATCAAGGAGTTGAGATTCAGATATTAGATTTGCTGGTAATCCAACAAGAAGATGTTGTCCACTATCAACTCCCATATTATCTAAGAGGTCCGCAACTTTGTTCCCATCTCTTCTAATGTGGATGAAGGAGATTGCTCTGTGGAAACCAATCCATCGACCAATAAGCAATAGCCGCTAAGCCATTCTCCAACTATTACTGATCTTGAAGGACGGGGATCCATGAAGGATTCTCGAGACCATTTGGATGAGGATTTGAGAGTCTCCCTCTATGAGGAGCGGGAAGAGATTCCTATCTTGCGCTATTAGGAGCCCCTGCCAAAGACCTTCTAGCTCAGCAAGGTAGTTGGTGTCCCATCCATGAGAGCCCAAGAAGGTTATGATGTTAACTCCTTTGTAATCTATGATAATTCCTCCAAATCCAGAATTCCCTGGGTTACCCTTTGAGGCCCCATCAAAATTGAGTTTAAACATGTCTCTTGGGGGAGGTGACCATTTCACTGATGAGGGGGCTTTTGGGGGCCTTGTTCCTTTGATCAACTGGTCTTGCTTTCTGTGGAAGTTCCAGTTATTCCATATTGATTGTTCCTGAGGGAGGGTGGGGAGATCCTCTTGGCACCTTGTTTTTAGAGATATGGTTTCTTCAATGTTTTGATTTATGACTTTCCATATCTCATCCAGTGTTTTGGATTGGTTTTTGAAAATTCTACCGTTTCTCTCTTTCCATATGGTCCATGTTACGAAACTTGGGATGAGCTTCTAGAGAAAGTTTAGGATTTTGCTTTGATAGGGGTGGGGGTCCCAGTTGCGTATTGTAGCCATTATGTCTCTACTTGCCCCTGCCTCTTTCTGACAACGAAAATTTATTTTTTGCCATAACTTGTATGCCAACGAACAGTAATACGAGAGTTGTTCAATTATCTCCTCTTCCTTTTTGCAGATGAAGCATATGGAGGGACCATTGAAATTTATCTTTCGCAAGTTGTCCCAAGTGAGAATCCTTTTGTGGCAGAGGAGCCAAAGAAAGGTAGAAACTTTTGGCCAAATGGAAGGGTCCCATATCTTACTCCATAGCTTATCAGGCCTGATTTGGTCTTTCATAATTAAATTATAAGCCTCTCTGACAGAATAGGTACCTCTTTCTTCATATCCCCATCTAAGAATGTCTTTTTCCTTCGAGTACTGTATTTTCCTTTTTATTAGTACTGTGTCCAGAGTTTGTTGTTCTTGCATAGTCCCTTGAGCTATGATCTGAGGTACCTTGAGCCATTCTCTATAGTATTGCTGGGGGGTATTGCTCCAAAAGTTCCCAACCTTGTTTAGGGGATGTAGAGCCTGTTCCGGGGGAACATTAGGTGGGAAAAGGACCCTCAGTTTAGGCAACTGTTGCCAAGGGTCGTCCCAAAATCTTGCCTGATCACTGCTTTTCACCTCCCAAAAACTATGTTGTTGAATGAGGTTCCTGTGCAGTTTTGATAAGTTCCATATAATTAAACCATTACAAGTCTCTGAGATTATGATAAGTTCCTCCCTTGGACAGTTTCCCACATATTTGGCTGTCCATAAAATAGTCCAAGGAGTAGGAGGGCCCGAAAGCCATTTCCACCAGATCCGTGTGCCCATGACTGCATTGTCGTGAGTGGGGTCTCTTAATCCAATGCCGCCTCCTTTTTTTGGAAGACAAGTAGTTTCCCATTTGACAAGAGCTCATTTGCGTTGAAGACCACTGCTGCCCTAGAGAAAATCCCTTTGGATAGATTTAAGTTCTTTGAGAACTCAATTCGGAGCTGCCAGGATGGAAAAAAGGTAAAGGGGCATGGCTTGAAGGATGGCTTTAATCAAAATGAGATGGCTAGCCATATTAAGAGATCTATGGGTGCATGAGGAGAGTCGAGCTTCTAGCTTGTCTAGGAGGGATCTCCAGGAGGAGTGCTTCAAGCCAAAGGCTATGAGGTGGGCTCCTAGATAAGAGGAAGGGAGTTTGGCTGAGGAGAATCTTAGGATGCATAAGATGGCTGAATGAATAACAGAGGGAGTATGAAAGAAGAAAATTTGAGATTTGGAATGATTTATAGAAGTGCTGGAGGCTTCTAAAAAATCTGATAAAAGAGATTTGAGTTGCCTGGCCTCCTGGACTGAGGGGTGCCCGTAAAGCATGTTGATGTTAACCAAATTTTACGTAACAACTAATATTGTATTAATATACAAAATAGTGTTAAGATAATAAGTATAATTATAAAAATATAAAACACTATGCCTATTATTATTTATATAGTTATTAATACTTCCAAATAGGTATGCTTTAATAAAATAAACATAAAAGTTACTAATGTGGTGGGTGGTGGATATATGGCTATCAGTGTATGTGAACCACATTGGTAAATATGGTATTAAATCTAGTTCATATACACCTATCAATGTATACCAACCACATTGGAAATTATGGTTGTGCTAGTTATTAATATAGTTAATATTTAAGCTCTATTACATTCACGCTCACGCCAATTTCTTGTTAGTTGAGATGGAAATCCTAACCAGTAACCATCTCTCCAGTGTACAATGGATGCAAATTAAACCAACATGTTTGAAATTCTAGTAATTTATGATTCCTCATAAATACTAGCAATTATGATTCTTATGGGACATGTCTCTGGTCTTCTAAGTGAGTCTTAACATTGCCCCTCCACCCCCATTATTTCTCAATTCCAACAATGGGAAGTTCAACAACAGTGCCCTTGATTTCTATAAATAGTTGATCATCCCCTATTGCATGTTGTTGTAGAGTTGCCCATTCCTTGATTGTTAGTGACTATAAAGTTGTCAAAGCATTGAACATTTTTTCTTTGATTACAATACATATCTTCAAATTGATTCATCATACACCTGCTCATCTAAAGAACTCTTATAATTATAAATTTTTTGAACAAGTTACCATAGAGAGGAAGAGATTCCATTTGGGATACGAGAGCTTGTTCATATCCAATAAACCTTCGGGTAAAGTAGTTGTAAATCCTAAAAAAGGATCAAAATGTGGAGGTTCCCCATTCGGTAACATTGACATGGAACAAGCAGAATTTGTATCTTCTTCTTCAACAACATTTACACCTAACATCTGAGGGATCAGGGTCTCAAGTTCATGTTGTGTGATCAAATCATTCACAAGCTAGTCAATCTATGACATGGAGAAATTTGTAGTTTCTTTAACATTACAAAATTTTAAGCCACAAGCCAATTTTATATTATTACTAAAACCATTCAGAGTTACAATTTCATAGTGCTTCTATACCATCGTT
Source organism: Pinus taeda (assembly GCA_000404065.3). Classification (NCBI taxonomy): domain Eukaryota; kingdom Viridiplantae; phylum Streptophyta; class Pinopsida; order Pinales; family Pinaceae; genus Pinus; species Pinus taeda. Next base: position 57,284 of record APFE031425959.1, on the reverse strand, counting down.
ATTTCGATGGGGGTGGTTTTCAACAAAGGTTATTTTGAAGAAGAACGATCTTTTGACCTCGACTCAATATTTCATTGTTTCCATTTTGGTTAAGATTGTTGCAGCTTCTTGCTAATATTAGTGTTTCAATAGGTTTTTATCCCATTGTTTGTTCATCCAGGTAGTCATCATGCTATCAATGACCACCTTCATGCAACATTGATAACCAAATTGTCAAAGATGAAATTGCCTGCAATAGAGGAAATATCAGAGAGTAGCATGCTAAATGAAATAGAAAAGAATTTGTTCCATTTACATTGTGGCATGTAATAAAAACGGGTGATATTGAGAATCTATTTTCTAAGAAAATACCATCAAAATTATAGTAATCTATACAAAAAAAGGGCGATATTGAATTCCAGATCCATCCTTTGTTCCTATATGAGTAGTTATAAGATATGTAGTTGTTCACATGAGTTGGTACTATCTATTGTGTATACCTCCTAATGGATAACAACAAGTTTGTTGTTAATACTAAATCACTAAATTTATTGATAAACCAATCATTTAGGACCAAACTTCTTATGAGGAGAAGGTTCTTCGGCGGATCGTCTTCGGGTTCTTCGGTGATCATTCTCACGTCTCGCAGATCTAGATTTAATCCTTTCCAGGTCATGATTTATTACAATTTCACTTGATTACATTGAAACCGGTTCGATCGCTCTGCGGTTCTTCGACAGTCTGCGGGCTCTGCGGTTCCGTCGGTTTGGTGCTCTGTCACGGTAAATTTTCAGAATTACTTTTATTTACTACGAGCGGCTTCGGTTTTCTTCTGCAGTTCGCCGATCTGGGCGTAAACAATTCTTCTGCAGTTCGCCGATCCGTTATCTACTCAGATCTGCGGCATTCTTAATTATTTGAACTCGGTATATCGCTCTTCGCTCTGCGGTATCTTCGCAGATCTACGGCATCTTTTCACTCTGCGATCTTCGATTCTGAACTCGGTGAAGGCGCAGATCTGCGAAAAACTCGGTTCAATTCTGGAAGGCGCATATATAAACTCGGTGACATATATAAACTCTCGCCCGGCTCCGGTTACTCTCGCTCGTCTTAGATATTTGAACTCGGTATATCGCTCTTCTCTCTGCGGTATCTTCGCAGATCTGCGGCATCTTTTCGCTCTGCGATCTTCGACTCGGTGAAGGCGCAGATATCTAATATCTAAATACCTCATTTCTTACACGGTGAATTGAGGTGGCCAACGTATGATTTTTGCTCTGCGGTATTTTCGCTCTGCGGTATCTTCGCAGATCTGCGGCATCCTTTCGCTCTGTGGATCTAACTGTTTCTGGGATCTTCGGTTCTGAACTCGGTGAAGGCGCAGATCAATACGTTTACTAAAGAGAGCATTTTCTAGATGGCTCCCAGTTTCGCGAAAATAGCTGCTGGCTCTCCGTCCGCCTCTGGGGGGCAAGCTCCTGCCCATATAGTCAGTGAAGCCCCAGCTCCCACTGTCGAGGTGGTCCAGGCTTCACTCGATGAGGCTTTGAAGTTCTCTGAGAGTGCCCTAATATGCCGATTCAATGGTTTTTGGCCGCGGCTCACAGCTCTCCATAGTTGGATCACGGAGGTATGGAAGCCTCTAATTTCTGATGTAATTAATATCTACCCCTGTGCTATGGGTTTCTTTATAGTAGACTTTGAAAACCGGGAAAGCAGACATTGTATTCTAGATTCTGGCCCTTGGTTTTGGGATAAATCAGGCCTATTCATGAGGCCATGGAACCCATCTTTCGATCCCTCAACAACAGTCATAACCTCAGCACCAGTTTGGGTGAGATTGCCAAATCTACCCTTGCATCTATGGAATTTTTCTTCACTAGAAGCCATTGGAAATGCAATTGGAAAATTTTACTGCAGGTGCCCAGAAATAGAGGAATATGCCAGAACCACATATGCACGCATCTGTGTGGAAATGGACTTCAGCACCGGATTCACAGCTGA
>APFE031425959.1:12893-51630 GCA_000404065.3 Pinus taeda | reverse complement strand
AAAAGAACACTACACTGTCATGCAAGAAGAATACTCTCCAGAAAACTCTGAATTACAAGAAATCGGGCAAGATAGAAACAATTCTCAAGACAAGCAGGGGGAAAGCCCCGCCCAACAACAAAAAGGTGAATTCAACAACCCCTCAAGCATCGACAGTGATGAGGTTCCAAATAACCCGCATTCTCCAACTATCTCCAAAAGGACGAACACAATAGATCGCGAAGCTAAGACACCAATGTCCCGAGAACCAAAAGAGATGAAGGAGATGCAAGATAAAGGAAGTTGGAAGACCATAGAGAAGAAAAAGAAAGCTACACCACCAATCTCGCCAATAAAGACAAGGAGTCAAACAATTAGAAATTAAGAAATTATAGGTCCGATAGACCAATTTGGTCTCAGTGGACGTTAACCACCATCATCATCAATGGAATCTATAAATAAAATTGTATCAAATAATAAAAAAATATTGATGTTGATTCTCTATTTTCCCTTAAATGACCATAAGAAAATATTAATCTATAGAGAAAAATTGTTGATGTAACAATTGACATATGCTTCACAAGATAAGATAAGTTTATAGTGTTGATAGTTGTGGATGAACATTGATGTGCTAATTATGCCCATGGGAATATTTGGTGGATCCTGATGATTCCTTAGTGGTTTTTTTGCATTTCACACTTTCCTTTATCCTATGTTAATATTTTCTTCAAAAGATGATTGGTTGATTGGTTATGTTCGCTATAAATATGTGAGAAAGATATGTAATAAAAGGATTTTGTTTTATTAATGACATTTTGATATAGTGGAACGAGGGTGTAATTGTTTATCTTGTAGAATCCTCTCATAGATTTGATGCCAACCAATGAGTCTCCATAAATATGAAGCTCCTTGAGGTGAAGATAAGAAGAAATCTACATGAGAAATTTTAGAGCAAAAAAAATTTCATAGTTGTTTGAAGCATGCCCATTGTTATAGGAGAAGGTGAAAAAATGAGAGTCAGGTAGATGCTTCCTCCCGAGCCTCCTATAACAAGCATTTGTTTTGATGCCCCATCCAACTATTCCTAGAGTTTGTCTTTCAGGATTTCCATTTCATTTCTATTCCAAATTTGAGTAGAGGAAAGAGGTTTTAGAATAGATGCTAATAAAGAGAAATTATTGATAACCACTCTGAGAAAGAATTATTACTTCTTTTCTTTAAATGGAGCTACTTTTTCTAGCCATATTCCCCAACAGAAAATGAGAGGGAGAGATTGAATGATTTTTGGAGGTTTCCTCTCCAACCATTTTTTTAGAAACATATCCACCATTCCATTGATGTGAGTTACCAATATATTTATGAACTTCAATCTGAACTATGATAGTAAAAGGAAAATTTATGAAAAGATGTTGTATGTCCTCAAAATTTTCTGTATAGAGTCGGAGTCTACTAGGTCTAGAGAATGAACTTTTATGTAAGATATCCCACATTGGTTCTTTGTTTATAAGGAGAAACAACATGAATAATTTTCTTTCGGGTGGACAATTTTGTTTCCTGGTATTTTTTTCCCAGTAGGTAGGAGGTAGGATAGAGGTTGATGGGATAGGGAAAAATAACCAAATTTTGGATTGTAGATACTCAAGGAGGAATTAGACCAAACCAAAGTGTTCATAATTTGAGAGAGATACTAGATTATGGGAAAGATTTTCAATGTAACTATTCCATTCTACAGTTATATCCCCATACAACAAAAAGTCAATAGATTGTTTATAAGTTTAGTGGCCCAAATGACCGATATGAGAAGATTCCACGCTGAAGAAGAAGATTCAAAGAGTTTGCAAAGCTTGGATGAGTTAGTCAGATAGGATGTGAGAGATGCCATATTTTGTGAGAGATGCCATATTCCTTGTAGGATGATTGAAGAAATTTTTTAAGAGCTTTCCAAACCAATGATCCATGTGTTATAAATTTCTTAGGAGTATGAATTCAATATAGAATTAAAGAATGGAATATATTTTTTTAATATGTCTTGCACCCACATCCCATACCTTGAATTAAATTCCAGACCCCTTAGTATCAAGTTCATATTTTTTATAACGATTTGGTTTTATATAGAACCTAAGATACATGATAGGATTTATTAAACGAGAGGTGGAGATAGAGAAGATACTGGAGACAGAAATGATGGCATCCCGGCTGAGGAAATTCCTAATTAAGGAGGAATTTAGATAGTTAATTATCATACTAGTGGTCAGACAGAATAAATCCAAAATACTATTCATAGCTTGGAGACTAGCAACATCCATTTCTATAAAAAAATTATATCATACACCAAAGTAAGATGCATGATAGATCAATCCAAAGAGATCTCAATACCTTTAATACGGTATGATTTTTACATCAATGATGGAATGACTGAGGACATTAGCCACAAGCCAAAAAAGGAGAGGGGATAGGGGGAAACCTTGTTTAAGTTTTCTTTGGGGATTGAAAAAGGGGGAATTCGGTCCATTTATTAAAAGGAACATGGATGTTAAAATAATACAATTGTATATATAATAAACTAAGGAGGGAGAGAATCCCAAATGTAGGAGAATTAATCTTATGAATAGGCAATAAAACTTGTCAAAATCCTTAGAACGTTCCACTTTACATATAACAACCATCTATTTTAGTATGAATGGAGTAAAATATTTCCTAAGCTATCCAAATAGCTTCATGAATTTTTCATTCCTTCCAGAAGACAAAATGTTCTATTAAAATATCTTCTCAAAGAAAAGGTTTAAGGTAGAGAAAAATAATCTTAGAGATGACCTTGTAAATACTATTGCAAAGACAGGTGGGATGGAATTGATTAAAATAAATTGGATTATCATATTTTCATATAAGGAAGAGAAAGGTGGAGTTGAAATGAGCTAGAATCGTCATATTCCATCTAGAGTATCTACAACCAACAACAAATCATTCCTTATGAAATTGAAGCATTTTACGTAAAATTAAATAGAGAGGCCAATAAGGATAATACTTCTTCATTTTTTGAATATATGAAGCATAACTTCCAATTCCTATTTTGAAACCTTCTATATAATATCTCTATTATCATCCTCCTCAATGAATCTCGGAAAGTCGGCTATTATTTGTAGTATCATGTGAATGTTTTCTCTTCCCAACACTTTGAAGATATCCTTGAAATAAGAGATTCATTGTGTTGAGATATCCTTGAATGAGGTTGCTTTTGATCCATATTTTCTATTTATTTCCCAGATGGTACTTGCTTAGTCCTTGTAATACTAGTGTAACCCCTTATTGTTATTAGTGCAACCCATTTATTATATTATTTTTCCCATATAGCCCCCATTATATTATTATTATGCCCCATAGAAGCCCACTATTGTTATTTTTGTGCCCCTATAATATTATTGTTATTGTTGCGCTCCAAAACTGCCCTTTCCTTAGCAACTTTTCTCATCCATTCTTCTTTGAAAAATGTATCCTCATCATCAATAACCATTATACATTTCCTAAAGGAGAAAATTTTAGTCATTTATATGTTATAATTTTATGTTTTCTGTTTGAATAAGTTTTTGTCTTTTAGCTACGGAACGCGGCCGCATTCTGCAGCTAATGAGTTGTTCTACAGCTACCTCCACGCTTTTGCAGGTTCCAAGTGTCAAGAACAAAAAATAACTACATGGGAAACTTGGAAAACATCAAGGCCTGGATCGTGTCCTATTCAACTAGCCCAGGTCGACAAGGAAGACTCCGATCAAAGGTAAGTCAAACATAGAAACCTAAGGCAAACAAGACTCTGTTTTGTACATGTTTCTTATTGATGGGATCCAAAGCAGTTTCCTGAGGTAACATAATTCATCAGCCACTTGTGAAAACTGAATCCAACAACCATTACCTTAGATTTATGTCGCCAACAACTAAGGAAGAGAATTTCGTGGGCCTGTCTACTTACGTGTTTTGTTGTAGCTCATTTTTCTCCATAAAATAGTTATATAATTTCTTTATAAATACCAGTGTGAAGAACACAGAACCATTTCAAATTTTCTCATGTGTTAATTTCAGATTACCACTCTATAGTCTTGAGAACTCATTCTTTGTTTTCAATATAAAGACTGTGCGTTTCATGGATACCTGAAAGCGTTTGTTGGAGTGTTGATTAAGTGCGTATAACCTGAGCAATTTCAAACGGTCCCTGCACTGGTTAAGGTTATATTTTATTTTGTTTTGTCTTTTATAATTAAGTTGTAAATTCGTTGTATTTTTCCATGATGTTTATAACCATTTGCTAACCTTGTTCATAATGCAGTTTTTACTATTTTCCTACTAAAGCAAAACAACTTATTTCAGTACAGAATAGTCTTTTCATTTAATTTCTTTTCAGTTCTTCATTAGTAGCTTGAAGTTGAGTTCACTATTGTAGAGTAATTTATTTCATTAACTGTTCATTAGTCTTTAGGTTTGTAATTAAACTGATCAATGTCATTTTATTATAAGTTCAGTGACTCATGTTGTAGGTGAATGTTTCTAAAAGCCCTTCTAGTTGATGGTTCATCTTAAACTAAGTGGTGGAATATTTCACTTATGTAATGAGTCTTTTTCTGCATTTTCGTATTTATTTTTTTCTTATAACAATGAAGTATGGAATTCCTCAAAATGCTATCACAAGGAGGTTGTTCACCCAAAATTGTGTAGCAAAGTGACAGAGCACTTCAATTAGTTTTTATGGTAGACTAGTTGCAATTTCATTTTCAATCTTTGCTTTTCATTTAGTTTTTTTGCAATTTCATTTTTAGCTTTCCATTATGTTTTGATTTTGTGATAGACTAAACAGTAGTTGTAATGTCATTTTAGTATTTCATTTAGTTTTGTTTTCATCATAGATAGCTGCAATTTCACTTTTAATATTTCATTAAGTTGATTAGACAGTAGTTGCAATTTCACTCTTAAGTTCCTTTATTTCATGTTTTGGAAACAATAATAAGAGTAGAAATAGGAACTATGTTTTCCTTTTCTTGACTAAACTTTACTTCCAAATCTGAATTTAAGCACTCTTAGTCCTCATTTCATTTCTTTAACAGAAGTAGATTTAAGGTTTTCATTAAATGCATTGTACATAATTAGGGATTAAAGGATTAAAAACCCCAAAACAACTTAAAACTCAAAAACATTAAAGTAAGAAGTGCCATCTAACACATATAGTGCACTAAACTTTACTAGTTTATGATGCCTAGATTGATAATTTATTTAGAGAAATTTAGGAAACTAAATTGACCAAACATTTAAGTGCCGTTGCCGGGGAAGTGTAACTAGGTAGCCTTATCTCTTATATTCATTAAAAAAAAAAAAATTAACAATAAAACAAGACAATGACATGCATAGAGAAAGAGACTCTAGGGGTAGATTTATTGCTAGGGGCAAAAGTTCAATGCCAATAACTCCACCTACTCTACAAAGAGTTAGAAAAGACACACCTCCATCCCAAACTCATACTCCCAGCCATAGAATTCCTAGAATTCAAGGGGCAAAAATTCAATCAGAAGATTCTCCTACTTCAACTACTAAAATAGACGTAGGAGAGAAGATCTATTTCACCTCTACAGGGGAGCCTATTGTAGTTGAAGAAGTACGAATACCTAGTGAAGAAGAAGAAGTAGAAAATCTCTCCCACATTCCATTAATAGAAGAACTAAAGGAGGAGGGAATAACCTTGCAGGATGAACCTTATACTGACTTTGAAGAAACCATAATGGCAGAAGGGGAACAAGATGGAGAATTCTCACTATTTGGAGGAGGGGGTAGAGGGAGAGGTAGAGGAAACAATGGAGGATGTAGAGGAAATAGGGAAGTAGATAACTCATTTGAATTCCCTATAGTGGATGAGGAAACACATACCACAATGTAAAACATCCCACCATCTGTCCTCCCAAAATTTTATGGGTTGGGAAGTGAGGATATTGAATCATTTTTGTTTGAGTTTGAAGTCTTATACATAACTTCTGACTATCTAGAAGACGCTCAAAAGCTCAAATTTTTCCCTTCAACACTAAAAGGGGCTACTTTGAAATGGTTCACAGGGCTAGTCACTCAATCCATTAGAACATGGACTGACATCAAAAAAACATTTTGGATAGATACTTGAATTATTGTATGCCTACCAATAATAAAGATGAGGTGCTCAAAATGATGGAAAAAGAGGATGAAAACTTAGAGGATTTGCTTGGGAGATTTGACTATAATTTGAAAAGAGCGAAAATGAAGAATTTAGATGAAGAAACCTTGAAAGCTCTTTTGTTAAAGGCCATTAGAGATGAGTTGATAGATATCCTTAACATGATGGGAAGGGAGATATCTCTCAACTTCCATGGAGTGACATATCATAACTATGTGTTCATCTCTCAAAAAGGAAATCTAAAATCGGGAAAGGGTCGAGAGATCCTTCTCTCTTGTTAGAGCAAACTAATCTGCAACCAGATCTTAAAGTAGGGTAGAAATTGGCAATATTCTTGATGAGTTCAAAACTGGCATTTTAGAGAGCCTTAGTGAGCAGTTAGACACACTTAAAATTCAAAACAAGTAGAAACAAAGGCTGATGCTTTAGCCATCTTTTGTCCAAAATGTAGAAAGAAACATGCTCTAATTGAATTCCCTTTAGATGCAAAAATTGTAGAAACTTGTATGATTTGTTTAGAAAGTCATGAGACTAAGGGTTGTCCCTTAATTATAGGTCTTAAGGCTATCTTTCAAGAGGAAACAGTACCAAATTCTGCAGAACCTCTTTGTTTTGTTGCAAGAAGACCTTAGCAGGGGCCACAAAATCATGGGTTTAACAATCCAATTTATCTTCAACCCCCACCAAATTGGAATTCTTGGCAGAAACCTTGGCCTCAACCTCAATCTTATTATCAATCTCAACCATGGGCGCAAGGGATACAAAATCCTGCCCCACAAAATTAGCAACAAAATCAGCAACCACAACTTCAAAGTCAGAAGCCTCAACTTTCATTACCCTTTCCACAACAACCTCCACAACAAAGTCAAAATCCTCAACTCTTACTTCCATTTAAACAAAAACCAAAGAAGCTACCTGCCCAACCATTACCAAACCCTAATAATGAAAACCCTCAAAATGCTTACATGGTGGAAGGACAACAATTCCCAACTTACATGTTTACTCCTCTAGATCTTAATGATGTTCAAATTAGATCTCGTGGGGTATTAGAAAAGGAAAAACCTTCATAGTCATTCAAGAACAAGATAACTCTGAGGAATACTCTCTAAAAGTCAATAAAGTTCTTGAGGGGACTTCCCTCCAAAACTGAAACATTAAAAAGGAAAAACAAAAGGAATCAATAAACACAACTCTTATCATTGAGCAACCAACATCTACTTCCACACCTCCTTTTCTTGAGAGACTACAAATTGATAGAGGGGTAGAAAAACAAATCTTGTTGCCCAATTATGATTTTCTAAATTAATTGAAGAATGTTTGCATCAAAATTCCTTTGTTACAAGCCATTAGAGAAATTCCTATTCTAGTCAAGACAATAAAGGAGTTGAGAATTTAAAGACCAGGAAGGAAACCAAGAGAAACAAAAAGAATTCACCTGGTAGGAAAGATAGCAGACATCATGATGGGAAAGATTTCCATGGAGAAATATGTGGATCTAGGAAGTCCAATTGTCAAAAAACATATAAATGGAATTGAAATTCCAAACACATTGATTGAATTAGGGGTAGCAATAAACATTATGAGTAGACAAACTATGGAACAACTTAAACTTCTTAATCTTCTTTACACACCTACCTTGCTACAACTTGCAGATATATCAGTAAATAGACTAGATGGTGTGCTAAAACACATTTCAATATCCTTAGATTCTTGGGAATATCCTGTTGATTTCATGATTTTAACTCCTAAGAATAATCTAGGAGGACACCCACTCATATTAGGAAGACCTTGATTGGCCACAACTGATGCTTTTATTAGTTGTAGATCCGGTGACATGTATATCTCTCATGTTAATTCAACAAATTTTTTTACTTCATATCCTCCAGAAAAAGAAATCACAGAAATAGATGACAAGGAATGGATTGATGATGAAGATAATATTCAACCTCTCTTTACTATGTCAGAAATTAGTGAAGATAGTAAAATTTTGAACACACTGGAAAATTTTGAAACATCTTCAGAATATGATCATGCACAATTCCAAGAAAAATCTAATGTTGAATACTTGTCATCTAGGCAAATGTCCCTTTATTCTATGGAAGAGTTTGGTAGCTCTACAATTGAAATTTTTCCAGGTAGGACATTGAACATAAACAAAAACTTGGAGAAACTACAACAAGAAGAGCTAACCAAAACATTACAAAAACATTCTATTGCATTTGCATGGGAGTAGACTGACATGAAAGGTATTGATCCTAATACTTGTATTCATCATATCTATATTGAAGAAAATTGTAGACCAATTAGACAACCTCATAGAAGAATGAATCCAAATCTTAGGGAAATTGTGAAAGAAGACCTCCAAAAATTACTCAATATAAACTTCATTTACCCAATTTCAGATAGCCAATGGGTTTCTCCTTTGGTAATTGTGCCTAAAAAGAATGGTAGACAGAGGGTGTGCATTAATTCCCAAGAATTTAATAAAGAAACCTTGAAAGATCACTTTTCTTTTCCCTTAATAGATCAGGTATTATATATATTAGCAGGTAAGAAGTATTTCTCATTCTTGGATAGTTTTAGTCGTTATAATCAAATTCAGGTAGCACCTGAGGATCAAGATAAAACCAAATTTACTTGTCCATGGGGAACTTTTTCCTACCAAGTACTTACTTTTGGGTTCTGTAATGCACTTGCAACATTCCAAATGGCAGTACTAGGAATTTTTTCTGATCTAATACATGATTGGGTAGAGGTATATATGGATGATTTTACAATCTTTGGTAACACATTTGAAGAAGCTTTGGAAAATTTGGAAAAAGTCCTTAAAAGATGTAAAGAAATGAACCTTTCACTAAGCCATGAATTTTTTTTTATGATGTTTACAAAAGGTATTGTTTTAGGACATCATATTTCAGGAGATGCGATTAAAGTTGACAAATCTAAAGTTGAAGTCATCTCTAAGTTATCAATTCCGTGTTGCCAAAGGGATGTTAGAATTTTTCTAGGATTTACAAGATACTATAGAAGATTTATAGAAAAATTCACTAAAAGAGCATCTCCACTCTTCAAGTTGCTTACAAAAGATTGTGAATTCAAGTGGAATCCTGATTGCTAACTAGCATTTGAAACCTTGAAAGAAAAAATATCTGAAGCACCTATTTTAAGAGGACCAAATTGAAAACTTCCTTTCCATATTTGACTCCCACTGAGTTGAATTATACTGTGGCTGAAAAAGAATTCTTAGCTATTGTTCATGAAATTAACAAGTTTAGACACTATATAACATGCTATGAAACCTTTGTTCATATAGATCACTCTGTAATTAGATATTTGATGAATAAACCTATTATTAATGGCAGAGTTACAAGACGCCTTTTATTTTTGCAAGAATTCAACATTACTATGCTAGATAGACCCGGAAAACAAAACACATTTGCTAATTTCTTGTCCAGGATTCAGAATATCAAAGAAGACTCTCTATTTGAAGATAAGTTTCTTGATGAGTATCTCTTCGCAGTAACTACTCAAACTCCTTAGTTTTCAGATGTTTCTAATTACTTGGTTATAGGGAAGTTACCTTCACATTTATTTCGTAGAGAGAAAATAAATATTATTCAAGTAAGTGCAAGATATTCATGGATCACTAACGAATTGTATAAAACAGGGCCAGATATTATGATCAGAAGGTGTGTCAGGGAAGATGAAATTTCTGATATTCTCAAAGCATGTCATGATGAGCCGTGTGGTGGACACTTTTTTGACAAGAGGATAGCCTATAAAATCCTTTCTTTAGGATATTATTGGCCATCCATCTTCAAAGATGCTAAAGAATATGTCAGGAGGTGCGACAACTGCCAAAGGGTAGGGAAATCTGCTCCCTTAAATGAAATGCCATTACAAACTCAAGTACTTATCGAACCCTTTGAAAAATGGGCTTTAGACTTTATTGGACCTATTAATCCTCCATCCAAGTAGAAAAATTATATATTGGTATGCACTGATTATGTCACCAAATGGGTAGAGGCCAAAGCATTAATTTTTGCTAACAAAAAAAATTGTAGTTAGTTTTCTTTCTGAGGATATCCTTACTCACTTTGGTGTTCCAAGAGAAATTTTTATAGATCAGGGATCTCAATTGACATCCAACATGATCGAAAGGCTTATGGAGGAGTACAAGATCAAGCATAGGAAATCTACTCCATATCATCCACAAGCAAATGCTCAAGTGGAGTCTACAAATAAAGTGATTGAAGGAATCCTCACCAAGATTGTGCATCTACATAGAGGAGATTGGATAGAAAGGCTTCCTGAAGTCGTATCAGCCTATAGAACTACATGGAGGAAAACAACTGGACATACACCCTATGAACTTGTTTATGGGAAGCAAGTCCTATTCCCTTTAGAGTTCCATGTCAAAACATTCAAGATGGCAATTCAGTTGGGGATGGATTTATCAGAAGCCCAAAGACATAGACTGGAGTAATTAAATGAACTTGATGAAATCAGATGAGAATTTGTTCAAAGTACTGGTCTAGTCTAGCAATACAGGGCTAAATGGTATGACAAATACATCAAGGACAACAAGTTACAAGAGAGAGATTGGGCACTATTATTTGATTCAAAGTTTAAATATTTTCAAGGGAAGTTTCAAACTCATTGGCTTGGGCCATATGAGATTGAAAAAGCTTTCAGTAATGAAGCAGTAAGGATTAGAACAATAGATGAAAGTCAAGCTCCTTTCCTTGTGAATGGTCATAGATTGAAAATTTATCAAAAACCAATCTCAAAGGAGGAGTTCATCAAGATCTTTCAGAACAATTCCAAAATGATGTTGGTGAAGAAGAATCCTTCTTCTCCACCAACTTAGTCTTTTCTTTTCCTATCTAAAATAATAATAATAATAATAATAAATTGGTATAAGGTTGAAAACCAATCACTGATTGGCATGGTTATGCAGAAATATAGGGTGAAAATCAAAAGACTCTGGCACCCTATATTTTCCATTTCTTTTCTTAAAAAAAATGGTGACTCATTATGCATTTTCTAAAATTCATTATCTCATTTCATTATGTTTTACTTTTGCAAGTTTCACCTCACTCGATTGCCATATTCCACCAATAAATTTTTCTTCTCCATCATTTATTTTATCTCCATTTTCATTTATCATCTTGTCATATTTTCACTCACAAAGCTATCTCCATTCCATTCATTCATAAGCCATATTTTATTCTCTGTTTTACATTCTCCAGCTATTTCCATGTTCTGCACCTATTCCTGTTATGTAGTTGATCCTACTCTGTAGCTAATCTAATTCTGCAGCAACAATTTTGATTATCAATCTAAGCACAAAGAGGCTAGTTCATAATAAAATAAAATATGCAGGTTATTGAAGAGAAACAACTTTGAAGACCAATCACACCTAAAGCACTTATGGAAGAAAACATCAAGATATTAGCAAGTGGAAGGTAAGGTTCCAAAGCTAAAAATAAAAACTTATTTCAAAAAGCAATACAAAAACATAAGTTTGTATAACTTCTATGATCACATGTCTCCTTGATTAATCATTATGTGATTTGACTGCCATGATGACTCTGCCACACATTTCGTCTTCAATGCCAAGCGGTCCAATGATACCTTCATAACTAATCTTCATTTTAAACTCCATGACTTGTACTTAACTGGACTTCTACAACCACACCTATTAATGGTTAGATTAATGACATGACATATCTGTATACGACTCTTCAAAACCCTGATTGTTCATTTATTACACCAAGTTTTTCTCTCATATGCTATCATTCCATTTCCATATCCATGATCATTCTATTTATATCCACCCAGTTGCTCCATTTTCGTATACGCAGTCCTCTTTATGCAGTCACTCCATTTCTCAGAAAGTGAAGGGAATTTTGACGAGTAGCTAAGAACAGAGGTGATGGGGCTCATTGATAGAACTAAACCCATAGTGGTGAAGTACATGGAGGGTTACCCGTAGCTGAAAGGAATGTTACAAAAGGATGGTTGGTTGATTTTTTATTGAAAAATTCAACGGTTACCATAAGGAAATCACCAAATCCTTTGCCAGGTCATTTGATGGAATGGACGTGGAAATAGATGACATCAAATTTTCTGTTACCGAGTCCTTTATAGCTGAAGCAACAGAACTCCCAAGGCTAGGAGAGAGGTGGCTTAGGAATAAAGAGTTTCATGATGAATCCTGGAAGGTTGTTCTTAAAAATCTAGGTATGGACACTTCAGTTTTTAGAAAAGGGATTCTAATCTTTGCACTTAAAAACAAATGGAGTAACATGTTGTTAATTTTGCAAAAGTTTATTACATGTGAAGGAGGGTTTGGTTCTATGGATTTATATCATATATGATTGTTAATGAATTTTCTAGAATATGGAACCCGCAATCTGCCATTTTTAATATTGAATAGCCTAAGAAGAATGGCAACTAATGTTCAAAAGAAATTTGAGTCAATAAAACCACTATATATCACCATGGACTAGTGAATATTTTAGTTAAATTTCATTTGAGAAGCGTAGGGGACACATGGGATGAGTTTTTGTTGAGGAACTTCTTCCAAGATGCTCCAGAATTTCCTGAGGGGAGTCCTGTAAAAAGAAGTAGGAGAAGGAAGACCAGTCTCACCATTCAAAACATCTGTGAAACTTCAGCACAAAAAAACGATGAAGAAGAGCCAATCTCTGCAAAATTAACAGAGATCAAAAAGTAGACTAAGAAGAGGAGAAAAATGAAAGAAAATGTTGAATAAATCCATAAGGATATTCCTGAACCTTCATCATCTAAGGAGGATGAAGAGCTGCTTTCTAAGTGACTAATCAAAATCAAGGAACAACTCAAGAAAGATAAGGAGAAAGAAAAAAGGAAATAGGTTATAGAGGAAGAGATCATATGCTCCCAAAACTTGAGGAGCAGTTCTAGACTTTGGGGAAAGGTGAAGAAAATGAAATCAAAAGAGACCCAGTTTATAGATTTAGAGGCAGAAACTCCAACTCAGTACCCTAACAATATTCCATATGAGCAAAGTCCACAGAACTCTCCTCAACAAAACTTTGAGAGCAGCCCAAGAGGAGCCTCTCCTGGTATTGATCCAACCCAAAAAAAATTTTATGACTACATAGAGTCATTAAAGAAAAAGAGTACATTAGTAGACCCAGGGACTTCAACTAATCTAAACAAGCTTGCCACCTCACAAGAAACTTTAACTAGCTCCCTTGAACAAGAGATCTATGAGCTAGAAGTTCTAAATAGGCACATCCAAAGAGAAAATGAAGTCCTAAAAGAACAGAACGCGTTGGATAATGTTATCTATGATAACACTCTGCTTCACTTAGGTTTATGGTACAAGAATAACAGAAAACTAAAAAGGAAGAATAAGAAGCTAAACAGGGCACTTATTAAACTCAAGTACAAATTTGTCATGAGGAGGTCAAGAATGGCAGTTCGTGCAAAGAAAAGCACGAAGAGGTTGGATGTTTTGGCTGAAGTCTCATAACAAATGTAGTAGGAGGAGGATGTCCACAATTTTGATTGCATGGGGACATTCAATAGTCTTGCAGTGGGGGTATGTTGAGTTCCAAAACTACCCTTTCCTTAGCAACTTTTCTCATCCATTCTTCCTTGAAAAATGCATCCTCATCATCAATAACCATTATACATTGCCTCAAGGAGAACATTTTAGTGATTTACATGTTATACTTTTATGTTTGTTGTTTGAATAATTTTTTGTCTTTTAGCTATGGAATGCAACCACATTCTGTAGCTAATCGCCTATTCCATAGCTACCTTCACACTTTTGCAGGTTCGAGGTGTCAAGAGGGGAAAATGACTACATGGGTAGCTTGGAAAAAATTAGGGCATGAATCATGTTCTATTCACCTGGCCTAGGTCAACAAGGAAGACTTTGGCCGAAGGGAAATCAGCAACCACATTATCCTTACCTGGTTTATCTACTATGGTAATGTCAAACTATTGAAGTAATAAAAGACATCTTGTAATATGACAAGGAGTAATGGATTTATTCATCAAATACCTGATTATTGCATGATCAGTATGTACAGAGGTGGGGTACCCAGTCATATAATGCCGGAACTTGTTGATGGCATAGATGAAAGCGGGGAATTATTTTTCAGTCACTATGTAGTTTAGCTTAGCGGGATCGAAGTTCTCCCTAACATAGTAGACTACATATGGTACCTTATCTACTTGTTGTCCCAAAACTACCCCAACTGTTGTCTGAGAAGCATCTGCATGGATATAGAAAGGTAATGTTCAGTTTGGCCCTCAAAGGATCAGAGCACTACAAACAAGTTTCATGACCTTCACAAAGGCTGCATCACAGTCATCTATCCACACAAAGTCTGCATCTTTTATCAACAATTGAAAAAGTGGATGGGCTACTTTAGCAAAGTTTTCTATAAAGACCCTGTAATAACCAACACAACAAATAAAGCTACGTATCTGTGTGGGTGTTTTAGGTATCAGGAAGTGCAATATTACCTTTATCTTAGCTGGATCCATTCAAATTCCGACAACTGAATGTAAATGTCCCAAAACTATTCCTTCCTCCATCACCATCTGGCATTTTATCGTACTTAAGGAGACAACGCCTGTTTACATCTTTCAAGTAATGTTTTTAGATTTTCCAAGCCTTCCTTGAATGAATCCCCATATGGAGTGAAATTGTCCATATAAATGTCAACAATGTCATCTACCAGATCAAAAAAAATCCCCAAAATTTCCCTTTGGAATGTTGCAGGTGCATTACAAAGACCAAATGGGAGGGCCCAGTATGTGAAAGTTCCCCAAGGACATTTGAAAGTGGTTCTATCCTAATCTTCAAGGGCTATTTGGATATGGTTATACCTACTAAATCCATCTGGGAAGGAGCAGAACTTGTTCTTTGCCAAAGTATCCAAGCCTTGGTTAATGAATGGTAATACAAAATGGTCTTTCTGCATTACCTTATTTAATTATTTTTAATCCACACATATCCACCATCTACCATTTTTCTTGGGAACCATCACTAATGGGGAAACCCATTGACTATTCGAAATGGGGTAGATAAATCCCACATCTAGTAGCTTTTGAAGTTCTTCCTTGACAATGTTTTTCAGAGCAGAGTTCATCCTTCTCTGAGGTTATCTCATTGGATGACAATCTTCTCTGATGTATATATGATGGGTGCACAAATTGGCGGGAATCCCTTACATGTCTTCATAGTCCCATGAAAATGCTTCCTTGTGTTCTCGGAATGTCCAAGAGTTGTTTTGTTTGGGATTCTGGCAGATCTAGATTGATACTCAGGGTCTTCCCTGGCTCTATTTCCATCAAAATGCTATCATGGGATGCAACTGTAAGTATCTAATTGAATCCATCACTTGTTCCAATACTTTCCTACGTTTCACAGCTCAAGATAGACTCTAGAATTCATTAATTTGAGTCTAAAACAGAACAAGGATCACTAATAAAAGTGGTAGTTGTATCATCTTCTGTTTCTATTTTCAACTGAAGGGCCTATCCAATAGTAAGGACTCACCTTAATTCCTCGTTTTCATATTTAGATTCTTCCCTTGGTAAAGGTTTCTTGCGACTCGATGGTTTTTCTGATGGACTAGGTTCTGCAAGAGGATATAACATTAAATTCTTAGTACTCTGTCCATTCGAGATAACCATATATCCTAATCGACACCCAATATAAGCATATGCAGTTGCCAACCATGGTCTTCCTAGAATTAGGGGATGGCCACCAACTCAGAGATGTGTTTGGAGCACTAAGAAGTCCACAGGGTAGTGCCATGAGTCAACTGAAATTGTAATATCTTCTAACTTCCGTACCACTTTAACCATACATTGATCTACCAGCTCTAGCATGGTATGTGTAGATTTCAAGTTTCGAAGAACCAATGCCTGCATAGCCTCGACAGTAATGACATTTGTAGCAACGCCCAAATCTACCACCACGTTTGGAATTTTTATTCCATTAATTTGCATAGTTAAAAATGTGTTCCCCAGATCCCCATATTTCTTAGGCATGATTTCCCCATCACAAAATCAAATAGCTTTCCCACCACATGAATGCTGAGTGGGTCCCTTCATTTCCTTTTAGGCTTCTTAACACAATATTCTATGAGAGCTTTTGCATATATAGGTACGTCCCTTATAGCTTGCAGCAGGGGAATCTTAACAGACAAATTTTGTAGCTCCATTAACAAATCGAACTCAGCTTGAGGGATCTGTTTACTCAAAGTAAAGTTTTCTAGATAGGGCGGTTCGGTTTGGAGTTTTTGAGTAACTAGTGGCTGAGGAGGTGTATAATTTTTGCTGACCTGGTTTGATTCCTCTTCAACCATTTCTGGTTCCTTTACCTCACTACCAACTTTTTTAGTGATATCAAGTGAGGGTTGAGCATCTACTACCCTCCCAGATCTTAAGTTCATCTCATACAATTTGGTGGTGGAGATGCAGTATCAAGGTAGGTTGAGGGTGTCATCTTGTTGAGCCTCTTTATTGTTAGGATTCAGATTGGGTTGGATGGGAAGTTGAGGATGAATAGGCTGATTACCAGGGGGTACATTAGAGGGAAATTGGAGTTGTTGTTGTGGTATTGACTGGGAAAACTGCCCAGGAGGAGAAGGTCCTCACCAGTTGGAAGCCTACAAGGAACTCAAACTAGCTTAGGGAGCCCATTGTTGCCAAGGTGGAAACTGGTACTGGGGCCACATAGATGGATAAGGCATGGACTGGGGACCCATATTGAAATTACTAGAATATTGAGATGGATCCAGAAACATACCTTGATTTCCCATTAATGGCTGAGGTTGTCATGCCTTTCTAGGTCCCATAAAGTACAATGCCTCCATCTCTTCGACTGTCCCTTGAAAAAATGCTTTCAATCCCAGCCAGGATGGCATGAACTTATTGCATGATTTACCTCGTAGATTGCACACTCCTCTATAGAGTTTAATGCGTATTCCCTCTGTGGATGTTTCTTCCTGAATTTTGGGAGAAATATAGCCATAGTTCTTTCCAATTCTAGCTGTTTCTGTTTTACCTACAATGTGTCTATTTGTTAAGACAGGGTACTCAGGATATCAGTCCTCAAGTTGTCCAGTAGATTTCCAATTTCTGCTTTTGTGACACCTCCACCAGATAATTTTGTTGACCGAATCCCTTTTTTATTCCTTGCAACTCCCCTTGAGCACTGGATGCACAACTCATAGATGGCGTCAAATTTCTCCTTTGATATATCTCCCTTTACGACTATATTTAACAATTCCAAAGAGTCCTCTTGAAAGGCTTGGAGAAGGATAATTTTCAAAATTTCCTTATCCAGGTCAGAGTGACTTGATGTCTATAATGTGTATTTGAAGTGTTCCACACAATCTTCCGCATTGTCATCCTCTTTCTGTGTAAACTTGAAAAGCTATTCCTTAATGTCGCGTGATTTACTGTAATCTTGGTACTTCTCGAGGAAGGCAGTTTTCATCTCCTCCCATGTTCTAATAGTCCTTCCCTCAAGACCCATAAACCATTGCAGGGCTGTACCTTTTAGCGTAACAGGGAAGATTTTTAATTTTTGAGCATTCTTTATATAATCGTATCCCTAACACACAATGTCAAATTCAAACAAAAATGTATCAGGATCTTCTAAAGTAAGCCCATGAAAGCTAGGTAAAGTTGTTAAAGGAATGGGCTTTATTGGTGCACTAGTCCTGAGATCCCCAATTGGGAAGTCAGTAGTGGAGGTTGTAGGTGCCATGAATATCCTCCAATACTCACTGGGGATTTCAGCAAGCTCTGCAGGAAATGATGGAAGGGATCTTGTCACTGGGGTTTGAGTTGCCTTAACATCACTCCCTCTATCCTTTGGTGATATAAATATCCCTACAATTTATTCCTATTGGAAATACTGAGAGAGGGGTTGAATCAATATTTCTTTTCAACTGTTGTTTTACCAGTTGAAACATTTATATTTAGAACACAAGATGAACAAAAAGAATAAATGCTTTTATTAATATAATATTTACAATTAAAAGATACAATATGTATATAATATATATATATATATATATATATATATATATATATATATAATAATATATATATATATATATATATATATATATATATAAATATATAATATATGGTTCCAATTTGTTGCCAAGAACCAACTTGGAATTTTGTGAGGCTCCAACCTCTAGAGCACTAACTCTGTTTTGTCAAGGCACCAACCTTGGACTTAAGAGCACCAACTCCCAGGACACCAATCCTTCCAGTTCCGAGGCATCAACCTCAAGGACACTAATCCTTCCAATTCTAAGGATCCAACCCCAAGGGCTCCAACCCAAACTTGTTAAGGCATGCTTGATAGTGATTCTATGCTCCAGAAACTCTTCTTTACTGAATTATATATGTTTGTAGTTTCACTGTAGTCTCCATGCTACAATATCAATGGCAACCAGTCTTCATATGAAGAAGTCTTTACAACTCTTCATACTTTCCACACAGAGTCTACAAAAGTTATCTCATTATGATATCAAATAGCCATCATAATCTTTGATAATGTCTCCACACAACTTTAGTGAGTCTACTATTAGATGTACTAAGCTCTGCACGAGAACCAACTCTCTATTTCAAGCCTTTCTTCTACCAGTCATAGTAATGCTTTAGGTGTGACTACTTCTCATTGTTCTCTTACTTCTCAGAAACAAAATCACATTTGTTTCAATGCCAGTGTTGGCTACTGCTCCCTTCAAACGATGTTAGATAAACCATTATTTATTATATCACAGAATTGTTCTTCAGAATGAATTATGTACCTGATTAATTCATCACAGGTATGAGTCTTTCACAGGGTAACAAGATCAACAGAGTTGGTCATCCTTCGACTGCCTCCTATCTGGCTGGACCTTCATCTTCCTTCTGTCCTGCTAGACCTTCAACCTCTTTCTATCTTGCTGGACTGTGGGTTTCCTTCTTTCTTCCAGTTCGCCAATAGCCACTCATAAGGGAAATTCTCAGTTTTCTTATACTGATGCACCTAACCTTTGGCTTCCCTTTTTCTCTCTTCAACTTCTGCTTCCTCTGTGCTTGATTGACCTTTTGGCTTCCCTCCTCCAGTCACTTTAGCTTCCTCAATGCTCGTCCATCTACACTCACTTGATTCTTCAGCTTCCTGGTCCATGGCTTCCTCTATCTATTCGAGTGTTCCAATACTCATAGGACATGTAAATTCAGAAGAGAGGTTGAATTACAAAGAAATGTTGCATATAAAAAATATCAGAGAGGCCCTTTTTTCTTTAATATTTATACAATAGACTCAATAATTATTTACGAAGGATTTCATTGGAGAGGCTTGTATCAACAAGGAGGTCCCACATGCCACATCACTATCTCCATCACAATCGATGATCTGGTAGCAACAACCCTTATTATTTGCATGACTTCCCTGATACCCATACGTGATATTACATAAACGTATATTTTATGGAGCTATCGTGTCTGCATAGTATATCTCAATCAGTGTTTTGACATAATTATAGTTCTTCACAATTTGCGATATGCGACGGATGTGATATAACAATAAAAAAAAATTAATATACCTGTTGGGTCCATATATATATATATATATCACAATCGCAGTTTGTAGTGTACCATCCCTTTATAGCTTGCGATGCATAACCTTCGATGTTGTGGATGTGATATAGCATTAGGGCATATTACAATGGTGATGACGTAACCCGCTCAGACACAACTCCCAAGGTTTAACTTTATCGGGTCCATTCTCCACCGTAGATTTCATCTGTATTAAATTTGACGATCAACACTTGGTCTGATCAACACAATCCATCAGAAGCTTGCCGCGTCGTAGATCTCTTCTCTCCAGATCTAACAGTCGCGACTTAACCCGATCAACCCAAAAATGTCCGTTGATCCTTCACCATCAATCAACCCGCGCTAGATCCAACGGCCTATAGTGATTTCAGGTGCACTACTTGCACGAGAGTTACCCACCCGAAATGAGTGGTTTTTCTCTCTCCTCTAGTTGCTACATGTCAACCATTGAATGGAATCGTGCGCTCTCCTCTAAATACCACTTACCATTTTGCATCCACCGAAAAACCACTACCATTATTACAAACCCACTTTTTGGAATATAACCATGTGAATTAATCAATCACCTAAATAAAGCGCTTAATCGTTAAACCACAAGATTAACACTTAATCACAATATAATCATGATTTGCGAGTAAAAGCGTTAAGCACTGAGATTTATGTTTTTCAGTAGGAATACAAAGAAATACCCGGTTAATTGTTGAACGTGGATACACAGAGTAACGAGAGTCCACACTAGGCATAAGTCTTGCCCTCTTGGCTCAATTATAGTAATAATCAATTGACCTCTGTCTCAAACCCACTCTAACACTCAACCTCTCACTTCTCACTCAAAACCTAATCATCTCAGCTCCCTTGACTTTCCACTATTCTCTTGTCTGATATGGCTCCTCTTTTAACTCCTCTGATAGTCTGCAGTTCTTCTTTGGCATATATTACATGCAATACTCTTGATATGGATTGACTATCTTAGCTTTCCTTTGGTTTCTCCTCATGGCTTTGCTCCTTGGCTTCTCACTCTTGTTTCTTCATGGATCTACTCTGCTTCTCCTTGGCTTCATATCATCATTTAGAATCCTAGAATATTGATATATTGACATACTCCTATTGCTTCATGGAACTGCTCTACTTGGCTTCACATCATTGTTTACTGTCTAGAATATTTCTGTATTGACATCAATGACAACCTAGATTAACACTTCCGTTATGTCACAATGGTTTAACCCTTTAGACCTCCCTCTATAACCTCTTCTTCCCTATTGGAATGGTCTGGTTCTAGGGATGTTCTACTTGCAACTTGTTCTTCTGCTATGAGCAACGGTACCCCTTTATCAAGTGTATTGTTGCATGTCTCTACGACTCCTGGAAGGGTCTATTGTATCGAACTAGCTAGGGGTGTTGTGAACAACACTGTGATATGTAGTTTGTCCTTTTGATCTTGTCTGTATACCTAGACTTACAACAACACAAGAAGATTCCTTTGATTCAGCTTTCACGATGATTTGTTGGATATAAGTTTTCCTTCCCAAATCCTATCTTCCCTTCTTTGGGCTCTTCCTCTGTCCCTTTTATTAGAATCTCTATTCATACAAGTGGATGTGATGAAAATGTTGATATCATCATAATGCTCAGGGCCTAGAGCATGGCATCAAAAGACCATTCCCTCCCTATGACAAGAGATCAAGCGAAAAGGAAAACAACTTAAAGGAAAAAAAACTTAGGGTTCAAGACCTAGAGCAGGGTGTCAAAGGACCCTTCCCTCCCCAAGACAAGAATCCAAACAAAAAAAAAATAGTACACTCAAGGGAATCCAACACTCGGAACCTAAATCAGGGCGTTAAAGAACCACTCCCTCCCTAGGACAAGATATCAGGCCTAAAAAATGGGTGCATGAAAAGAAAAACAACAAAACAAAGAAATAACTATGCTCAGGACCTCGAGTAGAGTGAGAGAACACATTCTCTCCCCAGGATGGGAGATTGACCCTCTGGTCGATATAGATCATGTCTTGCACCTTGTTAGCCTTCCAAAAATGGCGCCAAAATGTTGGTGCCTGAGTATGAACAAATTCGTCAACCCTTTCCTACATTAATTCATCAATTTTGGCGCATACTATTTTCAATGTAATGCGCAAGATATATGGAGGAGCAAGATTACATTCTACATAAACCAAGGGTTCATGGTTAAGAAATCAAAACATCATTGTAATAATAACAAAAATGGATTGTAGAACTTAAAAAGGCATTTACAACAATCTATGTAATATGCAACAACATTAAAGAAATAAATTTAACTAGTAAAGTAACACATGACAAGGACACACAGAGCACCTAATCAAAAGAGCGGGTCGAACTCTCTGATTAAGGCTGCGTTTACTCACAACTGAAGATCAAACAGAAAGCATTATATCTTATTAATTTGAAGAGAACTGTTACAATACATCTCTTGGTATGGCTAACCCTGCACATAGGAATGATCCATCTCTTATACAATACAGGGGGTGATAACATCTTCCCCCGAAACCTGTCAACTACGTGCCCAAAAATATACATCAATTCAGAACAACACTAGTGTCGAGAAGGTGAGAACAGAAATGATCCAAAATGGATTGGCAACAACTACAAGTTGGTTATGTTGTTTTAGCACCGCTAAACGACTGCTGTGAATTGCAAAACTGCTGCGCTATGCTAGAATATCAACACTTGTTCTCCAGAATTTGCAGACATAACACGTTTTAGTGGCTCGCATAGGTAAAACCCTCGTGACTTTACTTCATTAATTAAATATTCCAAGAGATAAAGGAAGGAGGGTCACCTCATATATTTAGCTTAATAGCTATATGTTAATGGGTGTAAAAAGGATGAAAATATGAGTGGAAATGTAAGGAAAAGTTAAGACGATTTAGGGCCCAACGATGTGTGTGATAATAATTATGATGTGTTTTATATGATTGAGTTGTGTTTTCGATACTAGAATAATTGCCAAAAAATGATTGAAATGTATAATTTGTGAAGAATATTATAATTTGATCACACTATTGATTGACCATTGCTCTTAGTAGTGTCACGATTACCATTATTTCTAATAGTTGGCATTAGAGCTAAGTTCCTTCAGGATCAATTTAGTAGTTGGAAGGAAGATCTCTTATGGAGAACCAAGGCTGGATTAATTTAGATGGAGTTCCATTTTTGAATGGCTTAAATTATATGACTTGGAAAGTAAGGATGAAAACGTACTTGCTATATCTTGATTTGGATGTATGATTATGTGTGGAGAATGCATTAATGGATAACAAGGTTGATGATAAAGCTAAGAACAAATAATGAGAGGGTTGTCTAAGTCAGATATTGAAAAAGTAATATGTTTCAGACTTCCAAACAGATCTAGGATAAATTACAATCCATCTATAATATAGACACACAAGCTA
Organism: Pinus taeda; assembly: GCA_000404065.3. Lineage (NCBI taxonomy): Eukaryota > Viridiplantae > Streptophyta > Pinopsida > Pinales > Pinaceae > Pinus > Pinus taeda. The sequence continues at coordinate 28,396 of APFE031425959.1, read as the reverse complement.
TATGTGACGTCAAGAGGTTTTCCCTGGAGGATGGAGTAGTCAAATATTCAAAGAGTATTGACGATCACGAATAAGAGGATCATTATCCTATATCAATATGACAAATTGTTCATCAATACTCATAGGATATGCAATATGTAAGTAATTTTTTGTTTTTTTGTTACTGCTACATAATAGGCCATTTATTTTCAAACTGCTCAACTGCAACTACTAGTGAAAGTGAGAATTTCTCACTTAGTAGTAGTGAAGAAGGAACTAATTTAATAAAAATATCAAATCTAGACATTGTTCAAGAAGACAATGGGTCAACCTATAGTGAATAAAAAGGTTCCCAAGATTCATTTAGAGAACAAACACTTGAGAGTGGAATTGGCACTTGTTGTGAGTCTAGTCCATCCTCCGTTGAGTTGTAATATTTTGAAGAAAATATCTATTTGAAGACACAATTCATCTCAACTCTCAAAGAGATCCAAAAATTTAGATCCATCTATATGGATATGGAAGAAGAGAATACAACATTAAATGAACATTTGATGAATATTCAGAAGCATGCAAAGAATTCTAAAGCGTTTGAACACATTCAGAACAACCATTTTTCCTTTTAGATGGAGAAAATGTTGGAAGATGAGAGTTTCCGATCAAGATCATTAAAGGTACCCACCAACTTTTTCAAAGAAAGATCCAACAACACTAAATTGGAAGTGAAAACAACGCAATATCAAGGAGATAAAAAGACTTCTAGGAATCAATATAAAGGTATGCAAGCCCTCATATTTTTTTATTATAGAAACCTGGGGAACTTTGCCTCCAATTATGTAGAGAGGTAAAATAAGGCTAAAAAATAGAGATGGAATTATACTTTTCAACGACAACCATGAATTTGTCAAAAGAGAGATCATAATAGACATTCACAAAGAGCCTTTCCCCATCAATGGAAATATTATCATTGGTCAAGGGGAGTGAGTATCAGTTTAAGAAGTTGGATGAGCATAATATTTGGTAAGAATAATTTGATTCACTCCTATGCCACTTTTCAAAATAATGATGAATGTCACAAGTGTAAGAGTTATGGGCATAAAGAAACTACATGCAAATTTGGCAAGAAAACCTCTTTTCATAACTATGTAAAGAAAGGTATGGTCCACAAGGAAAATTTTAAGGATGGAAAATTTTCTTGAAGTTTAGAAACATTGGAGAATCTCACTAATCCCTAATATGCAAACTATAAATTTTTCAATGATCTATTTGTAAAATTATTCAAATTTATAATGATTTATCATATAGCCACTATATAATGTTGGCGATTTTTAAGGTAAAATAATTTTAGATTCTAAAATTTGGGCGAATCATCTTTTATAAAAACTGGAAATTGGCGAATCGTTTTTTGGAAAAATCATGGAAAATTAGCCCATTGGGCGAACATTAGCCCCTAAAATTTTCCATGGGTATGGATCATGAAGAGAGAAAGCAAAGAGAACCATGCACGAGTTATTACAACACTCATAAGAAAGGAATATCAAATGGTGCATGGAGGAAACATAGACTAGTGTTTGGATTTCAAAATTATCAACAAAATATTGGAATATCAGACTCTGCAATTCATGTGGTTGATCTCTCCCGTATAACCTGTAGTAGTCAGAGACTTCAATTAGACAAAAGGAGTAGTAGCCCTGGTATTTCTTCATTGTAGAGAGAAAGCACAAACATTGAGAAAGAATAGAAAGAGGTAAATTTTATATTGGTTTTAATTGGTTCTAACAATATGAATCATTAGTGGTTTGGTAGAAAGTCACTCAGCTAGGAAAATGTACCAGATCGACACAAGAAATCAACTTGTGGTGTTGACCAAACTCATCATACCTAGGTGTGGAAGAAGAAGGGATATAATGTAATAAGGGGGATTAGATCCCTTGTTCCTCTTCATTAAAAATAGGATTTTGGCTTCAACAGAACCGGAAAGGTCCAACACATGGAGCAGAAAGGAACATGCCAAGGAATACATTTGTAAGATAAGCGAAGTATTTTTTTTTTTTTGTAAAATCGAATTCGTAGTCTTGAGTATATATAGATGGTGATGAATTATTTATTTCTAAAGTTTCTTTTGCAATTATTTCTCACAAATTACTAATGAAAAGAGGGAGCATAGCCATAGGGGGAGTAAAATCATGTCAATATTTGAGTATCAAATTAGACATTGACAGTTGGTATCATTAGTTGCTATCTATTAGTGTCAGTCTTTGTAGCTTCCTCCAGTGATCAAACATGCTCTTACAAAGTGATTTTAAGGTGTCAAAGCCAAATTTTGTCATTTTAGTGAGTCTTCAAGCAAAATTTGGTAACTAGGTATTAGGTATAGGGTTTTCTTTCGCTCCTATCAAAGTTGTCCAAATGTTGGTCCATGTCACCATTGATATGAGTGTACCATCATTAAAAGGTTGTCATCATCATGTCAGGTTCCAATGGGTCATTTTACACCTTGTTCATGCTTCCGCTTTGCCTAGGTAAGGTTCATTTCCCTCTCCTAGGTTTTTGGAGGTAATTTCTCTAGGCGCAACAGGTAAGGACCAAAGGAAGTAATGGTGAGACCCACTTGAGGGAAGGCATTCATCGAGCGAATGGGAGGTCTAGTCCACAGAAGGTTGAGGGGTCGGAGATGATGAAGAAGGAGGTGTAGAGGAAACCAGGCAAACCAGACAGTAGAACAAATTAACTTCTGTTAATGAACCAGCAAAATTCATAGTAGTAGTTAAATTAAGAGAACCCATTGCAGCTTGTGATAAATGAGTAAGAGACAAGGAGGCAATACTTGCAAATTTCATGTCCTGGGATCAGGGTTTACCTGGAGAAGGTTCAGCTGCTTTGGCAGACAGATGATAGGTTGCCTACTGCGACTCCTAAAGAGAAGGTAGAGTAGTCTCATGGAGGTCCACTGGAGAAGGAAAATTCGATTCCTGGTTTTGAGTGGAGGATGAGACCAATAACTTTTCCAGAGAAGGATTTTGCCGTGAAGTTCTTGGGTGGTCTTTGTAGATATGCTTGACTTCGTGACATTTCCAACAATGGAATGGAATGCCTTTGTAATCCAAAATTTGCCGTCGGGTAATGTCGGCCGTTTGGAGCAAGTGGATTTCTACCAATCCTTCTCTAGTGTCTAGGTGTATGAGGATACGAGCCATCACGAGACAACATGTGTCTTGATATAATCTGTCATGATCTAGGTAAACACCTAAGTCATCTCATATAAACTTGAAGATTTCCTCCCCCCAAAACTATAAAGGAAGAATAGGCAGATGCACCCAAATTAGTCCAGCTCCATGGTTTTCCTTTTATGGGTCAAACATCGGTGACCATCTTTTCAACAAAACTGGGGTCATCTCAATATGCCAATATTGAGTGAGAATCCAATCAACCTGATCTGGGTGAACGAAAATCAGATCAAGCCAGCCCTGGGAGAGCGAGAGAATACTTGGAAGCTGAAAGAGTATATTTCCCCAAATCTCAGATGTCCACTTCTATAGGCACATCAGGGTGTAGTTTCGGCCTCTTACCATTCCAAATAGTACAATTATCTTAGTAAGTGCAGCTTGTGCCATACTGTTGCCTTCGCCAAAAATTAAACAGCTATCCCTTTCTCTGATTTTCGATTTTTTTTATTTTTTTGGTCCCTTAGGTGGCGTCTTGGCAGCCTGTTCATCGTCTGCAAGGCCAATGTCTTCAAAGTCTAGAGAGCGGTTGTCCTTTGTCTCAAGCTCTTGTCTAGGAATGCTAATGAAGTAGCCTAAAGGGTTGGCAGAGATGACCGATTGGAAGGTAGTATAGAAAGGGGCAGATCCTAGGATGCCAAGCTATTCTGGAAACACCGCTTATGGAGGGGGTCATTAGCCACTCGTTCCTTCTCCTAAAGACCCCACACCTCATTGAGCATTTATTTCTAGTAGAAGGGCTTACAACAATTTGTTCAGATCTATAGGAGACGAGATGGTTAGGAAAGGTGCCTCTGAGCCCACTTCTGAGGTAAATATACCCTCCAAAAACTACCAGAAACAGTTGCAAGTCTAGGGTCTGAGTTGTTACCTCCATGTCCTCCAATTGCATAATAACTGCCTCAACCCTTGTGACTAAAGGACTGGCTTACACCGGATCAGATAATTGGGGAATTCGTCGAGAGAAATTGACCCAAATGTCTTCTGTGGTTAGTGAGTATGTAGAGTAGTTTAAGAGTTATTCATCCATCTATCAACTAGCTCCTTGGGGGTAGTGCGCCATTCCAAGGAACTAAGGTAAGAATAACTGTTATTGACCAACAAAGAATAGTAACGCAAGAGGGAGAAAAAACACACAGTGGGGAAGGCTCCATTTCATTAGCCTCCCTTCCGTCACTGTAACCGAAGAGACTACCTTGAAAAATAGCTAAATAACCCCCGACCCTGGGGACTTTTGACATTCACTTCTCGCAAACAACTAAAACCCTTGTAGCAGAAGCAGGCAGGGTGAAGATAGTGGGATGTATTATAATGACACTGCTAGGCCTAACCCATAGACCTGTATTCCCCTGGCGAGGTTCTCATGACCGCGGCTAGCACCCCTTTCACATATCAATGGCAAAAGGCAGGAGTCAAACTAGAACAATGTGGATAAAAAGAACATAAGAAAACCTCTACTCATATTCACTATGAGCTTCAAGGAGGAGCCCCCACAGATAGTTTCATTGGGAAGCATGTGCGGCCAACATTCGGGTGAAGCCAGAACCCAAAACACTATTATTAATACTTCTCTGAAGGTTGAGACCTGACTTGGAAACCAACAGAGAAAACCATTATAATCATACTAATAAGAAAAAATATACATTGTAAAGAGAAAAGATACATTATAATCATATTAATAAAAGACAAGATACATTATAATCATATTGTCTACATTAAAATGTTTTTTTTTTTTTTAAATAGATATCTCTTTTATATTTATATTTCAAAATAGAAAGCATATATAGAGGAAATAGAAACACTCTCTTTTTCTCCATATGGTTTTCATGTTTAATATATATATATAAAACGCTCATATCTAGTTCATAGTAAAAAGTGAAAAATAAATTAAAATTATTTTTTTCATTATTATTTTGTCTTACTTTATCTTTATATCAACATGGTATAAAACTATGTTTTATATAACATTGAAATATTTTATGTATATTCAATATTAATATTAATTTTATTTTTGTTAAAACTTTTTTTAATGTAAATATTATTTCATATCTTTAAATGTATTGTCTCCCATAATCCATGGTAAAGCCCAAAAATATTTAATCATTTATTTTGAAAATAATATTGGAGGTTTTTATCTCCACAAGATGATACGTAACCACATGTGTAAAGATTTGAAGGTAACTGGGGATTGGGGTGGAAATCACCTCCACATTTGGAAAGGATATAACACAATTGTAGTGGTCATTTTGCAATCATCATGGTGAATTTAGAGGGAATAATGATCAGTAATAATTTCTATGATGGGAAAGCATTATGCCTCAATTCAGAAGAATTGCATCTTTTTATTTATTTATTTATTTTGGTCAAATAAGCATTTTTCTTGTGCTAAAGGAAAGTTCAATGTGATTTCGAGGAAGGTTTTGAATAAGGGGGCAAGCAAATTAGGGAGAGATTCTAGTATCAAGTTATATATCAATGCATTTTTTTGACAGTGTTCATCATTTATTTTTTTGATAGTGTTGATGTCTTCTCTACATTATTAAGATCTTCTTCTCATTTGATTTTTCGAGATTTATTGTTTCTAGGTAAGGTTATTGTTTTCTCTTTTCTCGTTTTAGATTTATTTATTTAATTTTTTCTAAGGCATTTGTTCATGTAGGTTTAGCTCAATTATGTCCGTTTTCTTTCACGTTTTACTTTATTTACTTTTGGGTGCACTATATCGTTTAATCTTATGTTTTTTGTACATCCTTTAAAATGAGAGTCCATCAATCTCCACTCTCTCTTTTCTTGTACTTGTGTTTTGGATTGGTTTATGGTTTTTGTTATATTTTTCTTTAGTGATGTTGATAACTTGAAGCCTATTTCTGATTCTCATAGGTGGCTCTTTATGTTCTCAATTTTTTCTAGTCTATCTAGTGTCATTGGGTAGGCTCTATATTTCTTGGTTTCATTTTACACCTATCCCCTATCTTTCCATTCTTATCCCTTTATCATTATGTCTTTTGTTCACCACCAATTTGGCCATTGAATTCCTTGGGTGGTTGAACTCTCTCCATTCCTAAGATCCTAGTCTAGAGAAAAATTCTCATACTTGATTTACGGTGCTAGTATTCCCTTTGAAATTCACAAAGAGATACACTTGGATGAAGAAGAGGCAAGAATGAAGAGAAGGATTATCTCATATGATGAAATTTAGGAACAAGGAACATGTTAGTATTTGAATCCTTATGAATATCAAAATTCAAATGAGAGAGACTCATTATATGCAAATACTCATCCTAGATTAGTAAGTCAAAACTGTCATGGGGAGTTTTCTCATGGAAATATATGAGGCACAAAAATAAATTCTCTTATTCATGGATGGAATTTTGAAGAAAATTTACAATTTTAACACTAAGGTGTTAATTCCCCATGGAAATATATGAGGGACAAAAATAAATTCTCTTATTCATGGATGGAATTTTGAAGAAAATTTACAATTTTAACACTAAGGTGTTAATTCTAGCAAGGAATACTGCAAATTTTGAATTTCCTAAATCAAAGGAGGACATAAAAGCACTACTCACCATTCAAGTGAACTCAACTTCAAGCTAAGATGCTTATCTTGTTTGTCTTAGAAGTATCACTACTAATACTCACTTGATAAGTTTAGTTTTTTGTTACCATCATAGACATTATTAGTCCCTTCCTCCCTATTGACTATAAATATCACCTCGCGTCAAAGTGTGTGCACTTCCAAATATTTTTAGAGTTTTTTGCAATTTTAACCATAGTTTTTAGAAAATGCTTATTATTCCATTTTTCAGATAAGTTAAAAAGTAAATTTCTATTTTTTTGGAAATCTTATTTCTAGTTTTTGGTTGGCTAAGCCAGCGTTGATGGGACATAATTCCCCTGGTGGACGAAATTTTATTTTTGGTATGTTTTAGTGCTTGCCAGATAATTTTAAAATAAAAAGAAGGTTAATTTTGTGATTCGGCGAGTGCTTTGACATTGACATTGAAATTGTTATGTTACTTCTTTGCCCAATGATGCGAAAATTGATGTGGTTGCAGGTACCTTAGATGGGCGAGAGGGAGGAGGGGTTGGGTAAATAAGTCTCCATGAAGTAATACTCTATTTAGAGTGTAGAGGAAGTCCATTATGTAGATTTCATAACACCTCCACACTCAACACAATGAACTTCCTCCAAAAACTCCAAGTTCATTGTTTCCAACTCCACCCCAAAAAACATAGAATTTCATTGAGTCATGTGGTGTGTTTTAAAATTGATTTAATGCTTCAATTTTTCGAAAAGTAACCAGAAATATAATCTAATAATTTAAACACTCAATTATTTTTATAACAATGCTTTTTTAATGTAATTAATGTCAAACATCAACTAACATATTTTTTAAGTGTTTTCTTCATCTCTGAGCAGTTATGTTTTGAAACCTTTGAGTATAGCTTATTAATGTACATCCAACATGATTTTGTTTTTCCAAAATTGTATTTCTATGAAAAAAATGAACATGCCTTAAATTCGTTGAATAAATTTCATTTATGCATATGTAATATGATTATTTCTTATAGTGCTAAAGTTGGGTTTATAAGTAAATCCAAACAAGCACCATAGGCAAAACTTGCGGGCAATGATCTTTGTAAATATCAGGGCACAAAATCCATTTTGAATACCATAAAATAAAAAATCCCACAAAAATAGGTAAAATTACCTATTCAATAACTTCTAGAGGTTCATTGTAGATAAAGGGAACAACATTGGCAACCCTTGATTCTACGAATTTGACATAAGAAGATGCCATGTATGAGAAATTACGTGTTGTGATGAGTTTTCCATGAGCTCCATCACCTAGGTGAGTCACAATTCCTACTAATGTATTGTATTACTATGAATTTAATGCCTTTTTTGCTTTCACGTCTTATGGAGGAAGTCAAAGATGCAGGAACAATACCGCAGTTAAGACATGAATCAAATGGTTGAGACACACCAGTAGCATAGACATAGCCATAAACATAGCTTCTCGGCTTCTTCCAACAGTGAGTTTGTTTTGTTTGTTATTTGTGGATTATGGATGCATTCATCATATGGAATTTATATGAATTGTTTGCTTTAATTTAATAAATTCTATGTTATCAATCGTCGTTGGGATTAGCAAGTCAATTTAATAATTTCTATGTTGTTAGTCCTGCTGTGGGCATCACTGATGAAAAAATTCAAGAGAGAAAATCTCATAACATGGGCTTTATGGATTATAACTGAGGAGGTGGCTGCTAGTTGATGTTATGTTGCATTTGCTTTATAGTTTCAATTAGAACTAATCTTCATTCATATTCGATGTAATAGTTGATGTTATGTTGCATTTTCTTTATAGTTTCAATTAGAACTAATCTTCATTCATATTCGATGTAATGGTCTCAGTGCTCACCACGAAAGCATAAGAATTCTTATGGACTTGTAGAAGATTGTTCACCATATCCACCACTATGACCCCAACATTGTAAGCCATGCCATATAGATTAAAGCTCATGGTGTACCCACACATTTTAGTGATAGTAACAGGGTTTTTTGTATTTTCACAATTAACACAAATTCATATGTGTGGGACTGTCGACGAAGTCCATCGTGTGGAGGAAGCTTGGACCTCCTCACTCTACACCATCTATTAACCATATAATAACCATTGGTCTTGTCAATATTTTCATTTTCCCCTTGTAGTGTGGAAATGAGGAGCTTTGTGTAGGAACTTAAATGTGTGAAGAAATAATTCATCACCTGGACCTCTACACAACCTTCTAGATTACATATGTGAAGGAAATTTTAAGCCGTCCTATGGAAGATAAATAAATAATTTATTCTCCACACCCCCCAACATACAATATTTTATCCAATATTTCCAAAATGAGTGCCACCTTTTCTAAATCACCTTGGCACGTGGTAATCTGTTTCCTATCCAAAGAAAACATATTGTACGATTGATTACTTTGTCATTGTGTTACCCTATTTACATTAGCTTTGTTACTTGATATGCAGAGTGAGTAGCAAAATGAGCATGTGAGGCATAATTTGCAAGTGAATTAGAACTTCAAGTGATATAGTTTCGTCATAGAGCTCAAGAAATATCTTCCATCTAGACATGGTTAGAAGTCAATATCTAGGTCAGGTGGATAAATTTTAGTCATTTCGTTAACATAATCCATGGGGATTGTGTGTGGCCATGAGCAAGCACGTGTTAAAAATTAAGGAAGACAAAATTTCTAATCTAAAACTAGCAACTTACATGTGAGCAAACTGCACCTGGAGACTACCCAAGTAGAGAGCGCTCTGCAAATTAATCATTAAAATAGGAATATATAAGTTTACATCATAGTAGGGAGAATTAGAATTGACAACTAGAAAATAGGAATTAATGGTAATCTAGGACACACAGACATCTGTGAAACAAAATCTCTCCAATAATACATATTCTCCATTAATTTCAACTGCACTCCCCCTTAATGGAGAAAGGTTTCACTTGTAATCCTAACATCACCCTAAACATTTCAAATTTAACCCTCCCAAGGGGCTTGGTAAACATATTTATTGCATTATCACAATTATTACAATATTTAATAAAAATTTCTTTAGATTGAACCTTCTCTCTAACAAAGTGAAATTGAGTATCAATATGTTATGTGTTTTTGTGAAACACTAGATTGTTTGCCAATTAATTGAGCTTTAGTTGTCACATATGATTATTGTAGCATCCTTTTGTTCTTCTTGAGCATCATGGAGAAGTCTCCTCAACCAAATTACCTCACACGTGGCTGCACATATTGCTTGATACTCAGCTTCTACAAAAGATAAGGATACAATAATTTGCTTCTTGCTGATCCAAGATATTACCTTGGACCCAACATTGATAGCATAATCTATTATGGATATTTTTTCATCGATGTTTCCTACCCGGTTTGAATTTGAAAAAATTGTTAGATTAACATGAGAAAGATTAGTGTACTTAATACCAAAACCAGTGGTCCCTTGAAGGTATCTCTATACACCTTTTGATGATACCCAGTGGTTCTCAAGAGGTATTGACGTGAACTGACTTAACACACTGATTGAAAATGCTAAGTCTAGTATACTTTTAGTCAAATAAATCAGAATCCCAACTAGTTATCTATACAATGTGGCATCCACATCTTTAGATTCATCCTCAACCCAAAGCTTAAGGTTCTAATGTAAAGGTATTGAGGCCACTTTGCATTATCCGATTATGAAATTTTTCAATAACCCTTTGACATAACTTCATTGAGTCTACCCAGAGTCCCTCCAAGCTTCTAGACCCAAATAATAATGTAATTCTCTGAGGTCTTTAATTTAAAAAACTTGTGACATATGAACTTTTATTTATTTAATCAATTCATCATCATTACCAGTGATAATTAAATTAGCTACATATAAAGAAATCAAGACAATTTTTCCCTTTTCATCAAACAAAGTGTACAAATTTGGGCCGTTCACTCACCTCTAACACTTGTCTCCACTGAACTGTCCATGCACTGAGTTAACTGATGTATTCTTCAGTTGATTTATGATTTAATAGTTAGTGAATTAATTAATAATTAATTCACACCACTAATCACCAGTGTATTTGTTAGTTAGACTAAATACAACTAGTTCAACTAAGTCAAACTGAACACAACTCCATCAACTCTTCAATCAACTCCACCAAACTCAATCACTTGAGTTCTAACTGAAGTCTATCATGCAATAGCTCAACTAACCCATAGGGAAAGCGTATTTCGTTCTAGCAGTTGCATGTGCCACATCCGTAGCTCGAACTGAAGTGCTGCAAGAGGATAAGATAATGTTTATAGTCCAAATATTATTAAGAGCTAATAATATTCGACTGTTCTATTTTTAGACTGGCAGTCTAAAAATAGACTCCACCCATATGTCTAAAAATAGAGGTCCATATATTTTTACCAACATGACCAATCATCGACAAATATCATCCTGCAACTCATAGACCATGATCCATATGTCTAAAAATAGACATAGTCTAAAAATAGACTTTGCGCCAAAAATAGCCTGCGGGACCACTTAGTGAAGGCGACTTCTTTTCACTAAGCTCCATCCTCTTGTTGCATTTTCAACACTCCCTCTCAACAAGATATGGGTTATCTGCAACCCCTATCCTGCCTTTGTGGTATTCGAATTTTCTCCTGGTGAGCGCCTTCGTCAAGATATCAGCATCCTGATCCTCCATGGGAATATATGAAAGTAACATGATTCTGCGCTGCACACAATCTCTGATATGATGGTATTTGATGTCGATGTGCTTGGATCTATCATGAAATACTGGATTAGCCGAGAGTTTAGTGCAACTCTGAATATCACAATAAATCACAGTAGGCTCCAAGTGTGACCCGAACAACCCGACTAGGATCTTCCTCATCCATATAGCCTCACATGCAGCCAAACTTGCTGCCATATACTCGGCCTCTGCTGAATTGAGTGCCACGGATCTCTGCTTCTTGCTGTACCAAGAAACTGCTATCGACTTGATACTGAAGATCCCCCCAGTTGTGATCTTTATGCCTGTTGGGCTCCTTGCCCAATCTGCATCCGTGAAGCCACATAGCTTCACCTCATCATCCTATCTGTACCACAATCCATATCCCGATGTGCCTCTGAGATAACGCAATACATGCTTGCCTGCCTTCCAGAAGAGCTTGGTTGGCTTTACCATAGCTTGTGAAAGTTGGTTAACAACATAGCATATATCGGGTCGTGTATTGACCAGATAGATAAGCAACCCCACCAACTGTCGATAAACAGTGGCATCCACTACCTCCACTGAAGTAGCATCCTCCTTCCTCCAACCTCCTGGAAGAGGAGTGTCAACAGGCTTGCAGCCATGCATGTTGAACTTCTCCAGTATCTCTTGGGCATACTTACCCTGAGAAATAAATAGTCCATCACTGCGCTGCCAAATTTCCAATCCTAGGAAATAATGTAGGAGGCCCAAGTCCTTCATCTCAAACTCTCGAGCAAGATCCTCCTTGCATGAAAGTATTAACAGCTCATCTCCGATTAAAATCAAATCATCTACATAAAGTACAATGATAAGAAACTTACCCTCCACCACAATCTGGTATAGGTTAGGATCCGTCTCACTCTTGGAGAATCCAAGTCTAGTGAAATAACTGTCTATCCGTGTGTACCAAGCACGAGTTACTTGTTTCAATCCATACAACGCTCTCTTGAGCTTGCACACATGTGACTCGCTGCTGAAGATCTCGAAACCTTCATGCTACTCTATGTACACCTCCTCCTTAATGATTCCATTGAGGAACACAGTCTTCACATCCATCTAATGGATGTGCCACCCCATCTGCGTGGAGAGAGCAAGAATCATCTGTATGGAAGAATACCTTGCGACAGGTGCAAAGGTCTCCTCATAATTGACCCCCTCTGCCTGTGAGAAGCCTTGAGCAAAAAATCTTACCTTGTAATTCTCCACACTCCCGTCAGCTGCCTGCTTCACTTTGTAGATCCATCTCGAACCCACCACTGATTTCCCCTCTGGTCTTGGGACAATCTCCCACGCACTGTTTCTGACAATAAAATCATACTCTTCCACCATGGAATCTACCCATGTGGGATCCTCCATAGCTTCCTCGAAAGAGGATGGCCCTGTCATGACATATTTGCTCATAAGAGCCATGTATCCAGTGTACCAATAAGGTGACTGTCTCTGTCTGCGCTGTACTGTAGGTGGTCCTACAACCTTCTCTGCATCTTAAGCCAGTCGCTTAGCTTCTGTAGTGCGCTTTCACCCTCTGATGGTTGGTGTTGCATGAGTGGTCTCTTCCACTCCATGAACTTCATATTGTGGCTGATCCACATCCTGAAGCTCATCTTTAGGAACTAATAGCTCCTCATATGCATGCAAGTGTGGCTCCCTCTCAAGCGAACACTTCATGGTTTTCTCCTCCTGAAATTTGATATCCCATCGCACAACAGTCTTGCGACTGTCTGGCAAATACACAAGATAGTTGTGGGTCGTATCAGTGTACCCCACAAATATCCCAACCTCTGCAGTTAGCTCCAGCTTCTTCCTGGCATCCTTCGTCACATGCATGTAAACAAGAGAACCAAAAATCCTCAAATGGGAAATATCAGGCCTCTTACCAGAATAAGCCTCCTCGGGTGTACTCATGCCAAGTATCTTGTGAGGACAACGGTTCTGCACATATACTACAGTATTACATGCCTTAGCCCACAAGTGAAGGGGTAGGGCCTGATCATGCAACATCGCCCGTGCAGCACCCACGATCGTTTTGTTCTTTTGCCCAACAACCCCATTCTGCTGTGGGTTATAGGGATCTATGAGCTCTCTTCGAATCCCTTCTGCGCTATAGAAGTCCTTGAACTCACCAGAGATGAATTCACCAACATTGTCGCTCCGAAGAGCCTTCACATTCTTCCCCAGTTCCTTCTTGACCAGTGCTTTGAAGTCACAGAACTTTGAGTATGTCTCGCTCTTCTTCTGCATGAAGAAGATCCAACACTTTTGAGAGAAATCATCAACAAATATCACATAGTACCTGTGCTTTTTTGTCAAAGCTACTGAGAAAGGTTCACACACGTCTGTGTGAATTCTCTCAAGAATCATCGTGGCGCAACTATCCTTCTTGTGAAAGGTGGCTTTCACAAATTTTCCCAAAGTACATCCTTACACTGATCTAACTGCGCAAGAGTGCCTTTAGGAAGCCCAGTAGAAATCTGGTGCAGTATCTTCAAGGCTCCATGGTGAAGGTGGCCCAATCTATGGTGCCACAACTCACCATGATCTCGTCTCACCACTCCTTCTGCCTTGCATGCCATTGCTGCGCAACCATATACATGCAATTGATAAAGGTTCTGGACTCGAAACCCTATCTTCCGGGTTTCTCCAGTTGTCTTACTGCACAGGAAAGCCTTTCCCTCGCTGAAGACAACATCATATCCCTTGTCTTCTAACATCGCCACAGAGATAAGATTCTTCTTCAATCCTGGAACATGGATCACTTCCTTCAATACGAAGGGTTTACCAGACTCCCTCTCAAAGGAAATGGTATCGATATCGGTCGCACTATATCTACCATCATCTCCCATCTCGATGTGCACTCCAAGATCTTCCTCATCTAGATCAGAAAACAAATCTCGATTTCCTGTCATGTGAAAAGACGCACCACTGTCCAACAATCATACCGATACCATCACACTTGATACCAAGCATGCGATCAGTGAAAAATCCAGCTCAAACTGCGAGGCTAAGGCCTCTCCCGCTGCAGATCCAACAACTTGCTTATTTTTCTTCTTTTGCGGACAATTTGTGGCATAATGTCTGTGCTGGTAACAGTGAAAGCACTTCACCTTGGACATGTCTTGCTTCTTGCCTTTCGCATCAGAATGAGAAGCTTTCTTATTCTTCCCCTTCTTTGCTTTGGCAACCAAAGCGCAATTTTCTTCATCAGATGCCTTTGATGAAGATCTGTCCCTGGTATTCCGCCTGATCTCCTCTTGCACAAGATCCGACCAAAGTCTCTCCCATCCTCGCAATTTCTCCTGACCGTTGACAGAGTCCTGATAGGAATGCCAACTCTTCGGAAGACCAAGAAGAGCTAAGCTCACCAAGTCCTCATCATTGATAGTCACCCCCACACTTCCCAGCTCATCCTGGCATTGGGTGAACTTCGTGAGATACCTTGGCATAGAGTCTCCATTCTCACACTTAATGTTTCTGAGTTTATCCTTGAGCGCCAACTTCTTCTGGTCGCTCTTTCTTTGGAATAAGTCTATCAGTTCTTTCCACATCAAGTATGGAGAAGCCTTTCCATGGAGGCTGGATACAATGTGATCCTTTACGCCCTCCAACAGAATCCTTCGACACTTTGTTGTCTTCTTTTGCCAAGCCTCAACGTGAGTAGCATGAGTAGGTTTTGGGACATCAGCATCTATGAACTCCTTATACCCATTGTCACCTAACACTGCCTCCATCCTGTCTTTCCATGCAATATAATTTGAGCTGCCTTCAAGGGCATACTTCAATCACAATCTGTTTAAAGACATTTGAACTTCGACACCAAGAAAACACTGTTGTAAATTCAAATTCCACTAGCTCAAAACTTAACCGCTTCTGATCTAAAATTCATGAGAACAAAGTATTTTTCGTACATAGATTGACTGTATGGGCATTTACCAGATATCTCACCTTCCAAAAGAAGGATGAATCCAGAGGCTACCTGGCCCGATTACAGACTCTGCCT
>APFE031425959.1:0-11747 GCA_000404065.3 Pinus taeda | reverse complement strand
CTATTTTTACCAACATGACCAATCATCCATAAATAGCATCCTGCAACTCATAGACCATGATCCATATGTCTAAAAATAGACTTTGCGCCAAAAATAGCATGCGGGCGCACTTAGTGAAGGCGACTTCTTTTCACTAAGCTCCATCATCTTGTTGCATTTTCAACAGAGACATCTGATTGTTGGAAAACTTCTTGATCATCATGACAACTAGCTTGAGAAGAAAATTCATAAAGTGCCTCTAACATCTCTTGATCATCCATACATTCTACATCATCATCAATACTTTTGAGATATTGAATGAAACCTTTCCAAAAATTACAACCGTATTGAAATAGTGGTGATGAAGGATGAGACTTCCCATAGTGTCCAAAAAATATTCTATGGAAATCTTTAAGAGAACATAAGCTCCCTGATGGCAACCCTTCATACCATATTTTAGAATTGTCTTCAAGGGTAGCCATAAACATGTTCATGAGATAATCCTTAGGAAACTCAACCCTCAGCCTACATACATGTAAATGGAATTTAACCAAATGTAGACTAGCATCATTTTCCTTTTCATCTTTAAATATGGGAACATGGGTTGACCAATCAACATAAGGCATAGGATTTGGAAAACCATAGATGTGAGACCAATCGTAGGAGCATACCCGACATTTCTTCTCGCGGTAGAAATCATCTTGGAACTTCTTTAAGCTACTGATTTGTAAGTAGTGGAGTCACCATGAAGCTTCGATCTTCATGATCTTTTGAAATTGGAGTCGTTAGGGCAATATCACAACCTTTAGAAAACACTGATTTCCTGTTACTCTCATTTTCCAGAATGAAGATATTCAAAGAAAATCCGGGAAAAGGAGCTTTTCGGATCCCCACGGATGCACCAAAATGTTATCAACTGGGTTGGAGTAGGTTGGGTTGTGTCAAACTTCAACCCAATGTAATTATTTCAAACCAACTTTTGACTGGAAGTTAGCCCTTCCAACTTGAGAGGGATCTCTCAATATATTTAAAAATACAGATGGATAACTCTGGTTTTCTATGTTATTTTTGCAGGTGAAAGAGTGTGAGTACAACTACCATTGGGCATGGAGTCAATTAAAGAAAATCAATTACAAACAACACTAATTTTTGGAAGCTGAGGCATTTTTAGTTTACTAATGTGAATATGGACATTCACAGTAATCACAACAAATTGAAGGAAGTTGGAACAATGTAACATTGAATTCCAAGTAATCAAATAAGCTATGAAAACTAATAACAACATAGAAGCATGATAAGATGGAACTGAAACCAAAATGGATCTCAGGTTAAAACAAAGTATTGCTGCAAACTGTATTTCTATTAACTAAAAAATATACAACAATGGTTTCCTCATATTATCCATCTCCTTAGAGTCGAAAATCTCGTTATTTATAGAGTGATATATCTTTTACAAAATATGCCACCTGGGCTAGATTCGATTGAAAACTATGAGATCTAATCCTATTTGATTAACAAAACATTGAGATTTCATAGGGTTTTTTCTGTTTTAACAGAGTTCGAATACAAATGGGAATCGCATAGACTGTTACAATAATTTAGAGAAATAAGATTGTTTGAAGTGCGACACTATATTTGTGGAAATTCATACATCTAGCCCTTTGAATCTTGCTGTGATGTTTGTTGTTGAAAGTGTCTCGATGTCTCTGTGTCTTTCTACACTCTTTTCTTTGCGTTCTGTTTGATGACCATGTTGTTGAATATACACCGAAAATACCCTCGTTGTCTTCTTGAGTGGAAGGAGAAATGGATGTTTTAATATTCATTGACTTGGATCTGCTGTTATCGCAATCAAAATATGGGAGGGGGGCCTTTTACCATATTCCATAATGTTCATCAACTGTCTGGATGCGAAACTTTTAATACAACGTGACACATAGAATATCGCATCAGGAATGAGGACTTCTCATATCGCCATCGGGAACGAAGAAGGAGCGTTAACACTGGTTTATGGTGATTTCTCAATATATTGGACCTAAAATTTCATAAAACCATAATGCATAGCTTTTTAGGTCCATCGAAGTTGCAAGTGGAAAGGGAATTTGATAGAGAAGGGATTTGTGACTTGAGCAATCTCCGATTGCGATATCGCAATCGGCGGGGGGAGGACTTATCGCAATCGGCGAGGGGAGACACATCACAATCGATGAGGGGAGACACATCGCAATTAGCGAGGGGAGAGACATTGCAATCGGTGGGGGGACAAAACTTTATGCGATATCGCAATCGACCGGGAGGAATTGCAAAATCCGCAGAGCAGTGGTGATAGGTTTATACGATATCGCAATAGGCGAGGAGGACTTGCGATATGCGATATCACAATCGCAAGCTGCGGAGGGACACAGGTGGATATGGTTTTGCAAAAGGTAAGGGGTCGATAGCAATATGGTTTTCGGGTCCCAACCCTTTAAAAAGAACCGCGACTAGTGTTTTTTAAAAAAGGGATGTAGCTAGAGTTTTAAATATGGGTTACGGCTAGAGTTGAAATATGATATGTGGTTAGAGTTTAAATGCGGGTTACAACTATAATTAAAATATGAGATGTAGCTAAAGGATGAAATGGGATTAGTGAAAGAAATGGGTTTTAGAGAAAAAGAGAATTTCTCCTAAACAAATTAAACTGGACCTGTCCTTCCTTCTTTAATCTCCAATTGTAAGCACAACAACCTCTTTCAACAAAGAAATAGATAGATGCAAAGAGCAGTGGTCAAAAACCTTATCTAAAATGACTATCAAACTAAAAATTGTTTCTAGGAGTTATCATAGATAACATTATCTATTGAACAACCAACCTAAAAATACTGAAACTTTTGATCAAGCCAACGATATAGGCAATAATGATTTTTATGTTGTATCTGCTCATGGTCATATGCATTCACCTGTTGATCTTACAAAGCCATCGATATTTGATGATCCACCTTTTAAAGGTATAAAGGTTTGTGAGACGGTGAGGAATTTTAGCTCTTGTTGATGGTTATGTTAGGTAATCACTATTGAGAAATTAAGTACAAAGTGTACTAGCATTATTTCTGAACTTCTATAGTTATTTGTGAATTTATTAGATATTATTTACAATTTTATTCTTCTTCATCAAATAATTAAACTTCAGAAATTCAACAAATGGCAGTAAAGAGAAGATTCATAAGAGATCACAATGAAAAATTAATGAGAGACACTAATGTTTAGGTCAGAGACCAGGGAAAAACCCCACAAAGGGGAAAACTCAACCAAGCTATTCCTTAGAGAGATCCTTCAATAGTACATCAAGACATAGCCAACACTGAGCACAAGATGACGTCCGCAAGTGCTAAGTCTCTAGTGTAAATGTCTACAACTCAATGTCAACAGGTTCTCCAATGAGTTCACCACCAAGAGGTTGATATTGTCATCATATCATTGAATAAAAGGCTTGGATGATAGACCTATTGAAGCTCAAACCTCTAATAGTATCACAATAAAATTAGAACTTGGATCTAGGCTCAGATCTCTGACTCAGACTTCATATCACTATATTAAATAATAAGTAAATATCGAAAACCAAAATTCAGATCATAATGATAATAAATATATCTTGAATACCAGACTTTAGATCACAATGATAATAATCAGATCTTCAGTACCATACTTCAAATCACAATTATAATAAGCATATCTCAAATACCATAATTCAAATCACAATAATAATAAGCACATCTCAAATACCAGACTTCAGATCACAATGATAATAAGAAAATCTCGAATACCAGACTCTATATCATAAGTATAATGAGAAAATATCGAAACTATGACATCAAATTGTAAGTATAATGAGCAGATATCAAACCTTTGAATTTAGATCATAAGTATAATGAGTAGATCTCTAATCACTGATTTCAGATCATAAATGTAACGAGCAGATCTACAGATCTCAGACAACTTCACATAGGAGAAAATTTGTGTAGGTTTTAACCCTGTACAAAAAATACCTACATACAAATTCTAAAACACAGAAAATAAACAATGCGAGAGCATAACACATAAAACACATTTACACAGAGATTTTCCCCTGGATCCCAAAACTGGGACTACCAGCTTGATTTTTCATTTTTGTTCCTTTCAATGTTACAATACATATTTATACATGTCGAAGCATCCAATACCATGGACCGAAAACCATCATGTCCAAAACCATGGACCGAAAACCATCGTGTCCAAAACCATGGACCGAAAACCATTGCATCCAAAACCATGTGCAAAAACCATGCACAAAACCATAGGTAGGTCCGCCCAACCTAACATAGGGTCCAAAACCAAAATTTTTCGGGGCGCGGCCTGGACACCATGGAGTGGGATTACCTGCACCCCTCGAACCCCCTGTAACTCCCCCTTATACGCAATCGGCGCAATGAAGGGGGGGGCTCTGCCCCCCTTCTAACCCCCCGGTTAACTACGTGGGCTAGTCGTGGAAAGAATATAACACAACCCAACAAGATGATTAAAGTATTTGTGTTCCAATTGCACAAAAAGGAGAGTGAATTAAACTCTTTATATAGCCATGATGTGATATGAATGAGTGAGTTTATATGCAAGCCAACTAGCCATGATGATCCAAATGAGATAATTTTAAGATAAGCCAACTAGCCATCATGTGATTAGAATGAGAGTCGCAAGGAAAGCCAACTAGCTATCATTTGATCTGAATGATAGTGTTTCAAGGCAAGACAACTAGCCATCATATGATCCAAATGGAAGAGTTTCAAGGCAGTTCAACTAGCCATCACGTGATCCGAATTAGCACTTGTGAAACCACTTGAAAATATAAATAAAATAATAGTTTTCTTCTTTCCAAAAATACCTTTTGACCAAATCAAAAGCATGAAGAACATTCTATAAAAGTAATAATTATGTTCTTCTAAAGTACAATGATAATATAAATAGTTACCATAGTTACACATTATTCAACACTCCCTCTTAGGTAGGTAGGTATTCATAATTATAGTAAAGATGTCATACACGTTGAAAAGGTTCTCTAAGGAAAGCTTAAGATTTAGATCAACATCAACAATAGTTCATCACCACCAACATCAAACAAAAAGCACCAAATCACCATGGTACTATCCATATATGGTCTCCCCAAGAAACATCAATCAATATCCCATAACCATGGTCCCATCATATCCATACATAGTTCACCAAAGTGACATAAATCAATCAACTAGTACTTCAGAACTAGAGTACTGCCATATCCTTGCATGATAGCAACAAGTTCTCTCTGAAATGCGATTTGAGCTAGATGAGGCTCCTCTCCAATTAGGTAGCCTCTAAACCCATTTTCATATACTGGTTATTATACTAGACACAGGGACAACAACCCTATACTAGTCTCAGTACAAGACACAAGAAAATGTTCATCTTCCTATATTGGTCAATGCGCTTGACACATGGATGATATCCCTATACTTTTCAAAGTAAAAGACACAAGAATATTCCCACTTCATATACTAGTCAATTTTCTTGACACATGGATGATATCCCTATATTAGTCAAAGTATAATACACAAGGAGAATGATTGTCCAAGATGTTGTCTAATCTGTCAAGCAATTCTTCCTATACAAGTCACATTATCACAGGGACTACAAACCTATACAAGTCAATGTGATACAAGAATAATAACATGATTTAGGTAGATAAATCATTAGCATCATCATCAAATCACCAACATCCACTAGTTTCCATATCTCAGGTGGTACCAAACCCATGGAAAAAATCAATATCAACTATTTTCCATATTCATCAAGAAGACAATTTCTACATCCATATGATGTAATAATACGTATCATCAGGATAATAATCTCTTAACAAAAGTTTACTTGACAAGATGTTTCTTATCCCTCTTACTGAGGCAATCCTTAGCTTTGTACTTTTCTGATATTGCCATCCAATCATTCTTTGAAAGTCATCAAGGCATACTTCAATCTGGATGATCTATGAGCTCCTTTTGAGTTTATATTCCAACTGATCTAATATATCTGAACACAAGTTCTCTTTTCATAAGCCTTGTTCTCCCATTACTTCCTTCTGTTGCTAGAACCTTGGCAACCTTCATTGTGTACCTAGAAACCTCTATGGGAGGCAATGGAATAACAATTAATCAAGGAATACAAATAAGAAAAATATATAGAGACAAGAGAAGCAACAATAGAAACAATCAAAAAGTACTTATCTTTTGAGAATGTTTCAACTCCCTTTTGATCTCAACCTTCTTGGATTCAATCAAGCTTGTACATATCATCATCAAGGAGCCATAGTTTCTTCTTACAGTTTAATAAACAATCCTAGGGTCCATGAATCCTAGGATTCCTTCTTTAAGCCCTACTTATGGTTTACAATCCTAAACAATTCAATGTTCAAAACCCTAGAATCTAGTCCAATCCACCAAACCCTAGAATCTGGCCAAGGCCTCCAGTTTTCCAAACCCCTTTTTTTTTGCAATTCCATCGAGTTCAAGCTTTTAGCAAGATATCAGATCATGTATCAAGTTGTGTACTCTAGTATTTTAGGCTTTTAAGAGGGGCTTCAACTTCTTTACATGCTATTTAACTTAGTAAATAATGTGACCTCATCATCCCGACTTAAATCCAATGACCTTTTTGCAAATAATATACTTGGCCTCTTTATGCTTAGATTCAATGCAAGACATTTCTTGCATAATATTTCCTTAACTTCATAATGCAAATATATATAGACTTGCATCTTCAATTCATCACTTAATTCATTCTTGGACTATGACTAAACTTCAATATTTATCGTAATGCATATGAATGACTCGATTCACGCAATCACAAAGAATTCTTAGGGCAATATGATCTTACCGATATTTTTTCCTAATATTTAAAATTGTCATTTCCTGAGATAAACTTGAAACATAACTTGTATTGGATCTTTGCGAATATACTTAATTTAGCCACTTGTGACATTAGTCCATTAGTCCTTGATTTTATCATACGTCATCCTTCAAATCAATGTGGATCTTTGGCTAATATTAGACAAGTCGACTCCCAAATCAGGTCATATTTCTGTAATGCATTTCAACCTTTCTTTATGTATAGTAAAAATGCCCCCTTTAATTTGTGAGCCCTCCATAATTCAATCCACAAGGATCTTTGGAAAGTCCCCTAAGTCTACCTATGATCTTACTCTATGCCACATTAGATCTTAGAGATATATCACAAAATGGAGGTCTCCAAGAGGTCTTATAACTATGTCTTAGGATGCACATTCAAATAGAGATATTCCATATAGATGAGATGTCCACAATAGCCGAAACATATGCTTTCAAGTTTAGATGATGCCACATAGAGTGTGTCTCAGATTTGTGTTGTACCATAGAGATATATTTTCCTCAGAGTCACATTGTTTGCTAGAGATACTTTTGCCTTATATTTGTGCATTGGACCTCACAAGATTCAGTCTCTTTGGATTGAGAGAGAGAGAGAATATTTTCTTTTGATCTATGCCTTTTATCTCCTTATCCTTCTCGTTCAAAACAAATACATATCTGCACCTTTTCCACATAAGATACATGCACTTCAGATCCATACTTTTATGCTTAAGAACCATATACAATATACCAAAACAAGGCATAGTGGTTGATAATTCTTCTAGTTTGAGGCTTTGAGGTTCATTTCAAAGTTTTAACATATTAGTGTTGTTACACGTCTTTTTTTCACCATTACAAAAATGACAACAAATCCAGATCTCTCATTATCTGATGAAATCTTGCAAGAAATCCCCTACAATGTTGGAAGCAAAACCATTCTGAAACCAACAATAATCCTGGATTACATTGCTTAAAAACCTAATTTATAGTGTTGTTGCACCTTTCCTAGCCATTACCCACGCAAATGTAGTTATGATCATTATAGCTTGCACAATCCTGCGCTCTGTTCTCCACTGAAAGGTGCGACAATATATTAATGTATGTAAAACTAAAAAAACAATTTCTAGAAGCTTTATTGGAGGCATATTTCCCAACTAGAAGGCCTCGATCCCCTACTTACTTTGGATTCACCCCTTGGTTCATGGATAAAACTCACTCTCTTTGAGGAACCCTAATCCCTCTCTTCATGGATCTCATCACTTGAGAAGAGTATCTCAAACCTCTTACTCTTGACCTATAAATTCAACACAAACCAAAGGAAAAGGGTGGACTTTTTGATGTAAACTTATGTTGTCAAATTGAGGTTGGAAGCTTGTCACTTAAGGGAGGATTGGAGAATATTCGAAGGAGGTTTGAAACATCAAGGCTAAAGTTGTATTTCTCCTTTTCATTCAATTATATTACAAAAGAGTGCTTCTTTCTAACTATATTATTCAATGGAGCTCATGTATTGCTTGTTTACTTTCATTTTTCCATTGGTAATGATATCATGTACTAGTCTCCTTGATCACTAGTTTGGTTTTTATTGAATCATTTATATATCATATGCCTATGATCCTTTGTTTTTTGTTGTGTTTATAGGTCCAGATTCTGAGCCTTAGGAAGTTGCATCAAACCATAGCAATAATATTCATCGGACATTTCATTTGAAAGGTATGGATTTCATACTCCATTACTCCTGCTTATGATTCAATAGAAATGGACCTAGGGAAATATTTACTAGTTTGTTTGTTTGTTACTAGATTCAGTCATTGAGTTTAGGGAGATCTTGTCTTGTCTGCAAGACCAGATTTGTCTTCCTAACAAATTGATGACCATACTAGGGAGTGTTTTGTTCTTCAATGTGCCTTCTTGTGCCTTCCATTACCTTGATTGACTATGTTTAGATCTTTAAGACGTTAAAATTTTGGATCTTTGGATATATATCTATCTATCTATATATATATATATATATTATTTTTTCTTTGTTTTTCTCGAGTTGCGCACTTTGATTTTAGCAATAGAAGGAAATTTGTGTATTTTATCATCAACAATAGAGCAACACCACACTGGTGTCAATAGCTCACCTGCGAATGAAAATTTAAGGATTTTTCAACTCTTCTTTGTTTTGGTCACTACTTATAGGTTTGTACTATCAGTTGTAAACTAATCCAAGTTGTACAGGTGGTGCATGCAGTCAAAGGATTGGACTATGGTAATTGTACAATTCCTTGGTGTGAAATTCCTAAATAATAGGGGCAATTTCCCAAGGGAACAACATAAGGAAATAGGAGCTCGAGAAGGCTTGAAACTGGCTAAGTGTTGGGTCAGGTTCAGTTAGTTAGGCAAATGGATAGACTATACTAGTGCAGGGCTTCCTCAGGCTTGAGAAAGCATTGTATTTCTTCTCTATTATCTGATTATTGCAATACAAATAGTAATTTTGAGTAGTTTTTTTCCCCTAGATAAATCTATGTGTATGTGTGCTGTTTCCTTTTACATGTCAATGATTCTTGTTTACGATGGTGAATTAACTCCCGCAAATGAGTAGAGTAGCTTCAATTCTTGTGATTTAGTAAATTTCATAAGAAATTTTGAATCTACACATTAATTTCTGCACCAGTTGATTACCATACACATTTTACCTTAAAGAAAAGTGAAACAATAAAATCAATTAAAATTCACAAAGGCATTAATTAATCACTTCATATTTAGTGGATATAGGTTAGAAGACGTGTTATGGCATCTATAAATATAGGACATGTCATTAATTGTCTACGTTACATTCTGCAGGTAGTCAGTATTCCATGTACGTAAGTATATTAGATTGTTCTCAACGTACCCTTAGGTATATCGAGTGGCACTCCACGTAGGAAAAGTATATCAGAATGCTTCCTATCGTACAGGATGCACTAGAAAACACTAATACAGACCGAGCTTCCACGTACTCTTCGGTATATCAAAAGACCCATACACCATCCATAGGTAATTGAGTCGACTGCCTTGTTGTTTGTGATACACCAAAAAAACATTAAGGGAGATTGCCTGCATGTACTGGAAACGGTATTTCTCACTTCACAACATCTTGGTAACCTTTTATACGTAGTATCCCCTTTTTACTGATTTTGTTTATTTTCATTGATAACAATTATGAATTTAACTATAATAAATTGTTAAAATTATTAATTAAATTTTACTTTAAATAGACCTTACTTTGGAAATGTTGGTCCTCCTTATATGGCTACGTCGTCTCTTCCCAAATTAACGACAGGTTTACCAGTATGGTTGTTTTCAACCTTGTTGGCTTCAAATACCTAAGCTGCTCCACATCAACTGGACAAGTCACCATCTCAACATCACCAACCTCATATTGACCCTTTACTTTCTTCACCCAACATGTCTTCTTCCCTTTCTTCTTCTTCGCTCGGTGAAAGTATTAATTCTAGTAACCAGGAGGCTAAGAAGAAGAAGAAGAAGCAAGATAAGAAATGGGTAAATCAACCAATCACAGTTGTGAGAGTTGATAATGTTGATGAACCCTTCAACATGCATCGTAAGCCCAAATACCCTTGCAAGCTTTGTAAGGGTGATCACTTCCTTATCAATTGTCTTGGTATTCCTAAGGTCTTGGAAGTATGGTCTAAAAATTCTTATCAACTTACTGTTGATTCATTAACTAGTGATTCTAAGGTCCCAGGAAAAAGGCTAAAGTTAGCTTTCCTTTTAGGTTGTCATCAAACTCACTTTTTCCCTCATATGGATGAAGCCTCTAAATTGTTGGAAAACCTTACTGCTTCTCAGCAGCAACTTCCAACTGGTTACCATAATCTTTCTCCCAAACTTCCCTCATTTGACAAAGTGATTGATCCCATTCCAATTTCAGTCAATCCCACTCTTACCTTGGAGAGTGAAACCCATATCGCTCAGGTTGATGAACCATTGGTTGATGAAAAGGTCGAATCAATTCCATCTTCAGTTGATCCCACTCTCCCTTTAGAGAGTGAAGTTAACACCGCTCAGGTTTTTCTTGTTACTTCAGATTCTACCAGAAAAGGGGGCATTTCATCTATTTCCATGGAACCCCCTCCAAGTACTGAGGTTATTTCCTTTGATTATAATAGAATGATAGAACCCTGTCTCCCTTTTCACATCTCTTTCCAAATCATTGTGAAAGCTTATGATAAGAACGTGTGTTGTACTATTGTAGATGAAGGTCCTTCTGTTATTCAAAATTTAACAAGGTTTAACAAATTCTTGTTCAGCAAACTGTGAAGCCTTTCAATTCAATTTGATATTTAACAGAGTTTAACAATATTTCTACTCACAAATATAAAATTTTAATACAAATTATCTATTCTTCTATTGAGTACCAACCTGTTTTCTCTGTCGCGGCTCCTGCTCCTGCTGCGTTACCAAAAGACCGAAACCACCCAGCCAAACGAAGCAGAACCTCGCTGCTCAGTCCAGTAATCTTCTCAGTTGAGGCAGACTATTCCCCCATGCCTAGAACCTTATAACAATCCGTGCTCTTCCTTCCTGTGGATAATTTTAGTTTATGATCCTCCTCCCTTCAGTTCTTCCGTCCTTTTTCCCCTCCCCTTTTGAATTCTGCTCGGTGGCCTTTATTTGGTTTCTTGGCAGTGGCCACTCTTCCACTAGCAGCCCACCACTTAGTCTCCTGGTGACACCCCCCATGTCACGTATCACCTCCCCATCTCTTTTATGGTCACATATAAATATATGTATATACTTTATGATTTAATAATGGCATTTCTTTATGTTTTATTAAAGTACTTAATTTTAATATTA
>APFE031425956.1:87946-127277 GCA_000404065.3 Pinus taeda | reverse complement strand
TCGTTAAACTCATATGAAAAGATTGCCGAGTATTTTTTTCCTTTTTGACTCGTTAAAGAGAATAAAAACGGGGGGTCCACTTTCAACTCTTTTTCGACCCTTTAAAAGCAAAAATATGGTCAAGTCCTTGTCGTTTCGAACTTGTTAATGGATGTGAAATGACGTGTGCCCAGTATAAGTTTACCTCTTTTTCGGGCTGGGAGGCACTATTTATGAAAAAGGTACTCATTGACTGAAATGGTCAAGCGGTTCTCTCAAGTATTGTTTTCTACCTTTTCAAGCTCAAGAGACACAAATGTATGAAAAGGGACCATGTGGATTTTTCTTTTACGTGTCTTTTTAAAACTCTCTAAACATGAAAAAGATACTGAGTTAAACCTTTGTTAGACTCGTTAAACTATCAAACGACATCGGATTCGTCACCATGATGAACATGAGCTTCTCCTTCCTAGGGCTCATTAAACTTATTAGGTTGGATTCGTCCGAAGGATGAACTTACGCTGCAAGAATATGCTATCCGCTTCAAGCTTCCAATTAAAAACTAATTGGAGTACCTACCATAAATGGTGGGGGAAATTTGGAAATCTATCAGTCGTATCAGCAACTCACTCTTGCACATGACACTCTTTGCTTCTTGTCGGGTTGGGACATCCTCCTTTGCATCGTTAACCTTCCTGGGTTTCGGCCATTTATTTTTTACTTCCATTTGATCTCTACCATGTCATCATGACCACTGATCCCATGGATCCAAAAGCTACCAAACTTCCAAAGTTGTCACCGATATGTTCAAGAGTTGTCCTTCTACAGTTACACTTACCTCAGATTCTCTATATCATCCAAATTCATTTTGCATCCTCTCATCTCGTGTTGATGATGTGGGATTCATTATGGCCCTCCTTCGACACAGTTTCTTTCCGTCGACTTCAACTCATTATCCGGGAAGTTGACTAAGATACTCCCCTCCAGTACCTTAGAGCTTTCATGCCCTAATGGCAAGTTCTTCGCACTTAATGACAAGCTCACATCATTGGCTTTTGATCGAGTGATTTCACGAGTGTTTGACTTTGGTTCCTCTATTCACATTCTGTGAATTGTGCTGATAGTACCTTGAGGACCATTGCCATTATTGGTGGTTTCTCTCATGCTTGTTAATAGTTTACATCATTGACTGGTAATCAAGCGACTTTCTAACATGTTCAACATCAACACATCTATTCACATGCTAGGCTCTGTACTTTGATTGAGTCGTGTTGGAGTGGAAGACCCTGGACCCAGATCACAAAAGTCTAGGTTGCGAAGTGCTATGACATGGTTATGTTGATATACATGTCTCTTTCAGATGGTTGGCTACGACCAGACCATGAGTTATAATATGTGATCCTTCTCATTATTAGATGGCTGCGACCATACCTTGGTTTCGTTATGGTCCTCCTTGATGGATGGCTGCGCCCATACCTAGATCCATTTACATGATCATTCTTTGGATGGCTACATCTGTGCCACAATTCATGTATCATTTGATAGAGATCTCAGTTTATATACTTGTATCTGTACTTGCTTGCAGGTTTTCGATGACAAACTATGGTTCCCTAGACTGTTTTATAAAGCATTTCATCCCTCACTCTAGCTCGGCCTTCACGCTTTAGGGGGCATCTGTTACACATCATTTTGTCATTGTCCCTATACTCCTAATTCATTTATCCTAGAGGATCTCTACAGTGAACCCCGCATGCTTTGAATTCATGAAGGAACTTCCATTGTGTCCCTCTTCATGAGCAGATAAATCCCTTTTGCACCATTTCCCCTGAAACTTCTATTTTCCCTAGTTTACAAGACTGACGCTAATGGCCTTTGTCTCCCCCGCATCAATGTGCAGAGATTAGCACTACTCCTCGCACCGATTGGAGCGACTAAGCTGTGTTCCAATCGCAGTGGTCCTATTATGGAAAGTTTTTTAAATTAGAGCAGAAGCTTCCAGCTCTAGAAGCTTCGTAATAGAAGTCTGGTAAATGGTTGGGTTAGATGGGATCGAGGATGATATTTTGGGCTCCTTTCCCCTATAATGATGGAACTACCTCAAGGGATAAGTCCTTCTCCCATGAGAAGAGGATCCATCTCCCATCCATTCATCCTATATAAACCTCCCTTCTTCCCAAGCACAAGCTAGTTGCAGAGTTAGAGTGTTGATATTAGTGTGCTTATACTATTTTGGTTTTGAGTAGACAAGAAAGCTATTACTAGTTGTAGCTATCTAGTTGTGTGAGGGAGAAGCATGATTTGGTTTGGAGTGAAGTCTAAAGGGAAGAGCCTTAAAACTATTGTTGCTTGAGGCCATCATGGAATGCTAGCAGAAGTGTGTGGGAACCTGGTTTTGTCAGAGGAAGACTGCAACGTCAAGACAAATGGTTGTAATCTCTCTTCGATATTAATATATGTAACTATAGATTTATTTCCTACATGTTTTGTAATATTACATATTCATGGCTTAATGTTTCTTGAATTGTTAAGTAGGTTGAATTGCAATTTGTCTATTATCATGTTTATTGTCTATTGTTGTTTACTTTTTTCAGGTGCTTGAAGAAGGAAGAGAGAGATATATGGAGCGAGAAAGCGAGGACATCATCAAGCAGGATAAGCAAACCAAGAGGTAGGCCCTCTTAATTGATTCTAGTGTAAGGAAATCTTCCATAGAATGTATCTGTTGTGGCTAGACCCATCATCGAGCTAGAGGAATTCATTTGTGTCTGCACATATAATTTTACTTCACCACAGATAGGAAGAATGAAAATCAACCTATACACCATCCTTTGATGGTCGATGACTTTATTGATGAAGAATTGATTAACTAGAGGAAGAAATTAATCAGATTGAATATCATTCTTCAACAGTTCCTCTTGCTCAAGCAAATCATGAACAAACATCAATGTTAAATCAAAATATCTATCAAAAAAGTGGTATCAATATGTAACTATCTTCTCAATATAATATTCTCTCAGGTTTCTTTCAACTAGAGTTACATGAAAAATACGATCTAAGACCTAAAGTGGATGTGCTTAAATAACTAGATTAACATAAGAAAATTTATGTGGGACAATCAAAGAACAAAGGAAAAGAACAAGAACCATCTTCTTTAAAATAAAACCAATAAATGACTAAACATAGTTAAGAAGAAACAAAAATTGATAAAGGAATAGGTTCTTTTAGTTTAGAAATGGAATTAGAAAAGATAAAGATTCCAATTCCTCGTTTAGAGTTGGCTAAGAATCCTATCTATCATAAAATATTTCCAAAAGTATTCAATTCCCAATAGTTATAGTTCAACGAGAGACACTCAATTTAGAAGATGAACATCATGTAGTTATGTTTGGACCACATGTGAAGGAAATAGGAGATGCAACAACACCTTTCTATATAACCCTTAATATTCATGAATATATGTTGCACAATTGTATGCTTGATTCAAGAGCTTCTCACAACTTAGTGTTTTAGGTTATTATGGAAAAAAATAGGATTATAAATAACCAAACTCTATCATGATCTATATTAATTTGATTTGAGAAAGGTAAAATGTGCTGGAATGATTAAAGATTTAGCGGAAACTTTAGCTTAATTGCCTATGAAAAGTATTGTTATGGAAATTGTTGTTGTTGGTATTCTTGCAAATTTTGTAAAATTATTATGAATATCTTGGCCCATGAAGCTTGAAGGGAAATTACAAATGGATGTGGCATATGGTATTGTTCCAATGTTTGGGTGTGAAAATGAAAACAATAGCTTATATAGAGAGGTTAAAATTTATTTATACAAGTAGTAACTCAAAACATCTTGATATTTTCCCTGTATATAGATTAGATCAAGACTTGGGATGTTGTATATTGTCTATAAATAGTTTGTTGGAAACATCCAAAAACATTGAAAACATTTCCATAGTTCAAAACATAGATACTTCAAGGGGTGAAGTATGGAAGGTGTATTTTGATGGGGCATCCTCGAAAGGTGGTTTTGGTGCTAGTGTTATAGTTATTTTTTCATCAAAATAAGTCCTTTGTCCTACAAATTTGAATTTGAAACCACTAACAATGTTGCAAAATATGAAGCATTGGTCTTAGGATTTGAAGTTGTAAAAAAATTAAGAATTCTAAATCTTGTTGTTTTTGGAGATTTAGAGTTGGTGGTTCGACAAGTGAAAAATCCATGTCAGGCTAAACATCCTAAATGTGGTCATATAAAAATTAGGTATGGGATTTTGTTGAAAATTTATTTCAATATTTTAATATCAATTGAATTTCAAGGCTACAAAATCAATAAACACACTTTATTACAGTATCATCTAGTACGTTTAAACCACTTGTAAAGACACAACTTATATATTAAGTTGAAATGAGTTCAATATCTCGATTCCTAGCAACACTAAACACTAGCAAGACTTTGAGGATGATCAATAGATGAAAAGATTTCTTGAAATGATCAATGAATTCTCTACTACCCACATTGATCAACAAGTGGAAGAGGAAGATGACATAGTCTTAGTAAACTAAAAACTTGAGTGGATTTACATGATAATAGATCATAAAATCACACAATTAAAAATTAGTTTTATTCCA
Organism: Pinus taeda; assembly: GCA_000404065.3. Lineage (NCBI taxonomy): Eukaryota > Viridiplantae > Streptophyta > Pinopsida > Pinales > Pinaceae > Pinus > Pinus taeda. Next base: position 122,673 of record APFE031425956.1, on the reverse strand, counting down.
AAGGGATTGGTATATTTGGAAAAGTTGTTTGATCATAATGGTGTAGTTGTTAACCGATCAGTTAATTTGCCTATAAAGGAATTGGAAGAATGTAATATTGGGATTGAAGTAAACCGAATTTCATCAAACTTTCAAAATATTTTCTTGTTGACATCAATTAATTTATTCAAATAATATATAGACTCTCTTTTCTTTGAAGTTTGAAAATTTGAAGACCTATGATACCATCATTATTCAACAGAGGGTACATTTGAAGGAAAGAGTAAATCATTTATGTGTAATTTACATTAGTTAATGCTATGTTTGAAAAAATTGTTAGATTAAGAGATCATAGTTCCTATTATATATTCAAAACTTGAAGCCAACCTAGTTCCAATCATAAAAAATAATAGGGAAATTAGTCTTTGTGTGGATTTTAGAAGTTTGAATAATTTTTCCTTAAAAAACAATTAACCTTTTCCAATGATGGACCATGTTTTGTAAAGGCTAGTTGGAGTATCTACAATCTCAACGATTTATGGATTTGATTTTAAGGGTATAAGCAAGTGGGAGTTCATGCAAATGATCTAACAAAGATTGCTTTACCACACCTTTGGGCACTTTTATGCATGCCAAGATGGCCTTTAATTTGATGAATGTAGTAGCAATGTTTCAAAGGGTCATGGAATTTGCTTTGGATTTGTTGTGGTTTATTTAGATGATTTGGGAGCATTTAAGACATTTGCAATATCCTTTTAAATTTTTTATAAGGTTTGGCATATCATTGAATCCTTAGAAGTCACATATTTTCCATGAAGAAAGGGAAGTTATTGGGTTATATTGTCTCTATGGAAGTGTTGATGCCCCGAAAATCATTGCATCAACATCGGGGGATAACCACCCGGTCCGGACCTTAATACAACTCCTTTTTCGTTTGGAATGGTGGCTCCAACTGGATATAATGGGACTAGTTTCTCAGTAATGAATAAAAAGGGATGGATGAGTGACTGGTTTTCTAACAAGTGATAATGAATGGATGACTTAATCTATAAGCGAAAACACAAATGACTATTCTATCCTGGGAAGCTTCTATTCTTAAGTGCAACGTTTGATGATCTTGTTCATCAATAGGCATATAGATGACACTATTCAATAAACATAAACATTCATTTAAATAATAATTGCTTTGTTCAAATAGTTGAACAAAGTAATTAATAAAACATTGTTACACTTCTCTTTTTATATTATTCGTGCAGTATGATTAGAAGAAAACCAAGTTGTAAACATCAATAGTGGAAAGTATAAAGAATGTTGTAAAACACATGCATAATCAATAATACAAGAAGATCAAAAAAACAATTCACATAAAAGAATAATTCAGACATAATAGTAGTACCATATGAGCTCAATTCATCTCCAACATAAATCGCAAATTGAAATCCTTCTCACTCAAAATACTTTTAAATAAAGGAGTAGTCACATCCACACATGAAGCTTCTTATCAAAATGAAATAATGCCATCTTTATAAAAGATAGCCTGAAGACAATAGCCAACTCAGCTTAATCAATACAAAAACTAGACCCTTTCCTAATACATGAAAGGTTATAAATACTAAATTAAACTAACAAACTACAAAATTAAAATGCTACTAAATTGGTATAACTTGATCTTGAATATCTCCCCCACAGCAATCTGGTAGTCGGCAGCATGATTCATCACTCTGGTTGTTTTCCTTTCGACCCGAGTTGGCATATCGCTAGCATCGGTTCCAATTCTTGAGGGCGGCTGAGACGAGAATTGATTTGAGAAGAATAGGTGGCATCGTGTATAACGGGAATGATACACCCGATTGCATCTGTTAGGCACTTGAGGGCGGCTCTCTGGCTGTGTGGTTTTACTAGGAACAACCAATAGGTGTCCCAAGTTAAACTTTTAATCCCTGTGATCAATTTCCCATTCTTTTCTAGCTCTTGATAACATGATTGCTCCAATGTTTTGGCCGATAGTAATTTACCTGGTGTACATTCAGAGATCATGTTAGATAAATAGAGCGTATTGTTAATCAATTCAATCAAATTATTTATGGATAATTTGCATCTAGAAACTGCTCTCTCTGCCTTCATAAATTGGGACTGCCACTCCATGAAAAGAATTTCTTTATGGGATTCTAAGATTTTAGGCAAATTCACTTCCTGTCCCTCATTAGTATCCTGCCAAGTAAGAAAATCCGTTAAGGTCTCATCGGCCTGCTCTAAGTCCTGTCTGGCATCGATTGATTTATCTATTATAGATGTTGTTATGTCACACAGGGGTTCAACTTGAGAAATTTTATGACACAATAATCTTATTTGTGTTATCAGTGCCTTAGTAATCTGTAGTGCTTCTACTCTAAAATCGGCAGGCTCAGGAAGACTCTTGAACTTCTCTATTTGACCTGATAATTGAGCAATTTTCTCATCTTTTGTCTTTACCATCTGTTCATTCATTGTCTTCAATTTTTCTAATGCCTCCGATAGTTCTTTCTGCCTTTGAATGGCACTCGAATCTACCCTCTGTTTCTCTTCATGCAACTTCTTGTTTAGTTGATTATTTAACTATTGATGTGTGGACAATTGTTGTTGTAGTTGTTCTACTTTCTGTTGTGCCTTCGATAGCTGTGCTTGTAACGAAGCGATCGCCTGATCTTTTTCTTTTAACAAATTACTCACCTCCAATGCCTTGTCCATGGTGGTCGCCGAATAGGCTCCAGCATATTGGGACAACTTTGTCAGGTCATCGGAAGGATCAAATTCCTCCTTCCAAACTACGTTGGCTGTCACTGTTTATTCAGGGAACAGGGAAGGTTGATCAATCCTTCTCCTTTTCCACTGTCGCTTTATTACAGCCTAGTGCTTTGGGCTATAAAAGACATCCAATGGAGGGATATCCTCCACTTGCAAAATGATTTGATCCAAAGGATCCTTGGGAATTATTTCTAATTCTGTAGTAGGGGGTAGACCGCTGGTTCCTTCGCTTGGAACCTCTTTTGATGTTGTATCCTGTGTATCAGCCGCTTTGGATGTATTAGCATCCCTTGAGCTTTCAAGAATGCTTATGATTGAATCAAATTGCTGCCATTCTTGGAGCAATCTCGGGTCAATCTGGGTATCGACATTCACATCCTTGCTGCTCTGCTCCTGCTGCCTTTTCTGTTCCTCCTCATGTATTCTCTCTTGTTCTTTCCTCTGCACTTCCTCTTGTATTCTCTTCTACGCTTCTTCCTGTTCTTTCTTCTGGAGTTCCTCCTGCTCTCTTCTTTGGACTTCTTCAAAAATTTCTGATGTAGCAGGAGGTTCGTTGGTAAGTTGATGTTCAGGCTCACTTGACAGTGTCATCGGGGCAGTGGCTAACAAATCTAGAGGCAGAGTTTGCAACCTCTGCTCTCTAAGTTTGTTAAATTCGACTGACCCGTCATCGTGGTATCTCATTTTAGCTATCACTTGAACCTGAAATAACGACTCGACCAAGGAGAATAGGTCATCAAACTCATCTTGTTTATGTTCAAATTTAGTGAGTTTTGCCTGTTCTAGAACATTATAGATGACTTTGTTTGGATCAAATTGTCTGTTAGGAAGGGTGGCGAGGTTCAGTATATTAATCTTTTCTGCTTCTTTCTCTGCATTCTTGTAGTCATACAGAGTGTAGACACCACACCTTAGAGGAAAAGGAGGCCAGACTTGCTTCTTTGAATTCCTTAGAGTCTTTGTAGCTCCTGCGGATGTAAGCTGATATGCTATCTCTCGAGCCAATAGTTTGTCGGGTATATACAAGGGGAGGACATGAGGCCTAACCTAACTGCCAAAAACTCTTATATATGTGAATTTTTCTTCTCCGAACCAAGTTCCTAAGGTTGTCAAGTCAATCTCTGCTTGCGAGGAAATCTTAGGAGCAAGTTTATCAAAAATTACATAGTAAATGGGTAACATAAATCCATTGCAAACTTGATATAGGTGGTGTTTATAATGGGCTTTCCACAACTTTTGGTGATAGATATGAATGGGCATGGGGTCTTGTGGAGTCCATCTCCACCCCAGCATAGGAAACTCGGAATTAAAACAGAGAGTGTCTAAGATGTAGGCACTAAAGTAAAATGGAGGGATGAATCTATCAGTAACGCAGGATTTGTTTCTGAACTCAAGAATAGTTGTTGCTAACTTATTAGATAATATATTCCCCCAACCCATTATTTCACTATTGCATGTTGCTTCCATTAAAGGTACCATCTCTATGGAAAATTTTGAGGAGTCATGCAACCCACAAATCCTACACATCATCACCCCAGCATAACAATAAGGAGAACACAAGGAATCGACAGAGTACTTACCCGAGGACTCATGCTTGTGTTTCGTTGGGTTCTGTCTCCATTCCCGTATAGGCCCTGACTCAATTTCATTTTCATCTCTGAACTTCTCCAGAAGTGCTTTGTTATACTTCTTCTCTGGTTCGGGCAAATGGTACATTTGTCTTAAATCATTGGGCTGAAATGAGCCAAATACTCTCCCATTGATAGTGCAGAATGTTCTGTTTGTAATTGGAATTTCCTCAACTGCCCATCTTACCACATCTGTGTATGGAAGAATTTGCTCTCGAGCCGCTATCCTATGTAGGTAAGAATCGGCCAAATCCTTTAGGGTAGCCTCGGATTTCCGGTTCGAGCCTGCTATAGCTTGTACCGATGTTTCCTGAGGTTCTTCGGCCTCAACCAGATTGTAGATGCTCTGCCAAGTAGTATTATCAAGACCAAGACATGTGGTGTCTGAGATTAATCCTTTTTTACTTGGTCCCGGATCGGCAGTACGTTGTCCAGTTACTACGGAAGCTGAAGCTATTCCAAATTTCTTAGACTTCTTCCCCATTTGGCCTAAATTTGCTACTTCGGAGGAGCTTTGCACAGGAGATAAAATGAACGTAATGCAGAGAATAGATGGCGCAAACCAAGTATGAAAGAATTATGTCAATCAATGAATAATGGAGGATTAACATAAGGCTACCGCGGATATAATCTCTGACGAGATTTTGGCATAACTGTTCCATTAATTGGCCGTTTAAACCTGTCAATCATTTAAATGCTCATCATATCCTTTATTCGCCGAATAGTTCATTTAAGCGTGGCTTTGATTTTTTGGCGGTTGGGCGCAAGTGAATCACTATCGGGAAGAGAAAGGCTTTTAATAATAATTTAAGACAATATACCCAAGCCTTATCAATCCTTTTTGAAAGTCGCGCTTAGCTTTATCGCAATCGGGGATCGGAAGAATGCTTGAGTAGTTTCATTTATGTCATTGCGGAATCCCCGATCACCAATAGCGATATTGCTAATTCACATCGGGAGCTTTTTAGGAGAGGACTTTTTGTTGCATGCATATCGCACTCCCCGATCGCCGATAGTGATATCGCATCGGAGCAAAGGGAGGGGCCTTTTGTTATGATTGCTTACCTTCCGATAGCCTAGTTATTCGCGCTTGTCGCATTGGGGAAATCCAATGGGTCTTTTGTTATGCATCCTTTGTTATTGCGATATGCGATCTTGCAATCGCTTTATCACAATAATAAAGAATTATTCAATTTTTATTATAAGACCAATTATATGTTAACTCAAAAGGTTTTATAATGTTTTGTTTGTTTCCAGACCTTTTGAGGAATGATAAGTTGATACCAATTTAATCTAAAAGGGACCCATTTCATATTATAGTTTTGAAAGTAAAATTTTATGAAATGGGGGGTTGTTGTATAGCACAATAGGAAGGAATGAAGATTGATCCTAATAGGGTTGAAACAATCAATGTTTTTGATATATGAAGGAATAAAAAATCAGTGCAATGTTTCTTGGGTAAGATCGATATTTTATGAAGGTTTTTTCCCAACTATGCAAAGATAATTAAAAAAAATAGATATAAGTTGAAAAAAGGACCACGGGTTTAAATGGTCTTCTAAATCTAGATCATATTTTAGTTAAATTAAGAAAGCTTTAGGAGAGGCACCTATGTTACCCAATCCATATTACAATAAGTCTTTTATTATATTTTCTTTTTCTTTTGAAACTATTATTAAAAAATGAAGCAAGACATATGTTTTAAATTCTAAAATAGTTACATATGTGCCCAATATCTATGTTTAAACCATACTAAGTTAGATAATGGTGGTAAAAGGGGAACTTATGAATAACCAAAATTCAAGAATTCGATCTTGAGATCAAACCAACTAAAATAATAAAATGTCAAGGATTTTTGTGGAAAATAAAGTGTCAAGGGTTAAATAAGTTTGTTGCAGAATCAAATTGCAAAGTGTTAGGTATTAATTTCATGTTATGGGTTTCAAAAACTTCCTCATATCACACTATGTAGGAGAATCCAAAAGAACCTTCTTCAAGAGAAATCAATAGAGATAATCCACAAGAACCTTCCTTGAGGGTCCATGAAAATTTTTCTTCATCCATGTGGTATAGATATATGGTCTTCTATTTGTAGACGTGTGAATGTCCAATTGATATAGATAAAGTAAAGGTGAGGTATCTAAAACTTCAAGCAATCAAATACAATATTGTTGATGTAAATTATATTGGAAGGATCCTATGGGAATTCTAATTTTATGTATGATTGAAGAAGAAACAAAGGGACTAATAGATGAATTTCACAAAGGAGTATGGGGGGGCATTATGCATGTAGAGCAATGACCCACAAATTTTTTAGGGTTTTTATTGGCCTATCTTTTTTAGAAGTAAGTCCCAAGGTTAGTTCTCATATGGATTGTCAATTGTTTGCTACTAAATATAAAATTCCTCCTTTTCCACGTACATCAGTTGAAATTGAATCTCCTTTTATGCAACTGGGTATTTATTTTATGTATGAAATTTATCTACCCTCCAGTGGGAAATATAGATGGATAGTTACAACTATAGACTATTTTACGAAATGGGTGGAGGTTATCCCTACAAGAAGTACATCATATACTATTGTAATGAAATTTCTTAAATAAAACATCCTATCAAGATTTGGGTGTTCTATAAAGATTATAGCCGATAATTCTCAAGATTTTAATTCTATGGCTCCTATTAATTTTTGACAGCAACATAATCCTTGGGAATTCTACAACATATTATCCTTGAGGTAACGGGCTTATAGAATACTCTAATAAAATTTCGATGGGGATCATTAAGAATATTGAGACACGAAATAAAAAGGCTTGGGATTCACATCTCAAATTTTCTCTTTGGGCCAACATAATCACTACTAAAATATCTACCGGTAAATCCCCTTTCTATTGGTATATGGTGCAAATGTTGTTTTTCGTATTCAACTAGCTTCTTTTGTCATGAAAATTTAACAGGATTCTTATGAATAACTAGATGGTTTCACTAGAAGAATAAATGAAATCGTGAAATTTCAAAAAAATAGGGTTCAGTAAGTGAAAAGATAGATCAGAATAAGGTCAAAATGAAAAAAAAACTTTGAAAAAAGAGCCAGGGACAAAATTTTTAATCCAAGTGATCTCGTGTTAATATGGGATGTTGGATGAGAAGATAAAGGAACACATGGAAAATTATGCAATCTATGGTTTGGTCCATTTAAAATTTCAACACCAAATTTTGACAATACTTTTATTCTTAATAAACTAGAAGGTGAATTACTAGAAATTACTATGAATGAGTAGGGTCTCAAACATTTTATTTAGTTGTGAAAAATGTTGGTGGTATTCTCTTCATTGTATATATCAATGAGGATTGACATTAGGAAGTGTGTAGTTCTTGTGTTGTGGTATATGAATCCATATCTCGATGTGAAGACACTAGAATGCAGTTATTAGCATCTCATAAGTAGGAACTTTCCCCTATTGGAGCCGAAGTTGTAGCAGAGGATTTTTAATAATTTCGTGATGAATAAAGTTATAAAACTTTGAAAATCAAGGGTTTATCCGTTTTTATTTTTGGATAATGTTAAAAATATGAGAATAAATTGTTAAACGTATACAAATATATATAGTTTACATTAAATAAAGCTTCAGATAAGCAACACACATATTTGATGGAACACATGCTAGATCTCTGATTCACATTTACAACCCCTAACATGCTTAATGGTTAACAAACCAGGGTAGGGTTCAAAATGGAAACCAAGTGGTATCCAAGTTTTGCAATGTGGCCACGAATTATTGGTTTTTCCCCACCCTCATCCATGATTATTTTAAAACCACCAAGAAACCCCTTAGGAAACCACCAAGCAACCCTCTAGGATACCACTTTTCTAATGTATAATTTGATGCAAGAGAGCACTAGACTGTTGGATGATGGGACATGTAATGAATCAAACAATGTGAAAGGTAGTTAAGCTGACATCTAACAGGGACAAGGACATGACAACCAAGTGATTATACCAATCAACATCACACCTAATATAGAATATGACATTAATAAGATGTATGTTAACATGATCCTCAAAATGTTTGGGAAGTGGTGCAAACTAGTTTTTCATCCAATAAGATCTTGCCACATATCCAAAAGTTGGAAATTAGAGGATAAAAAGTCAAAGGGATGGGTAAAATATAACATTTGTAGTTTAAAGATATAGAATATTGTTAGAGTAAAAGTTAAAGGCACTGTGCAAAAAGGTTTTTGTTGGATAAAAGTTGACAATAAGGTCTAGTCATGAACAACCATCTTTTGGGTATTTATCTTACTATTTTCCTTTCTTTTGTAGAGGGAAAATAAAAAATCTAAACCCTAAAGTTATTAAAATCCTCCATCTCCTCACTATTTAATAAATGACTTTAGTAGAGCATGACAATGAAATTTTTGACATTGTTATTTCCCAGTACAACTTGCATGACTTACACCACTAAGATCTAACTCGATTCTTGTGACCTTCATGATTATTTCTATGTCAACGAATCTCATTTAGCCAAATTTATTATTCAATAGGATTATCCTTTTTGTGAATTTTTAATGTGGTGTGTAGAGAACTATATCTCAAGCAAAAAAGGTTGTAATTTCTAGGAATGGCATTATTATTCTCGTGATAGACCCTAAGTTTATTCTTGGAATGTCAAAAGTAATGATACCCTTTGAGATCTAGTTGTTGTAGGAAGAAAGCTTAATTTCTTCTTATCATGAACTATCATATGAAGAAAAAGAAAACTTAATTCGATCATTTATTTCTACATATTCTACTCTTCAAAAAAACTCACTACCTTGTAAAACCAACTTTTCCTAGACATCTCGAAACAAGATATTTCCACGATGTGCTCGCTTTTAGGTTTTGACCATGAAAAAACAATGAATGAGTTAGTAATAGGTTTCATGTATGTTCTTTTTCCCATAAATAAACTCTTGGTTATATTTCATTATATCAATCATTTAGCATATATGATAAATTTCTAGGTATCCCTGTTTAATGCAACTAGATATTTTAGGTTTTATTCTTATCTTGTGCATTTACTTTTTTATTTTCAAGCTAAAAAATCTTTTAGTTTCCCTCGAGAATGATTTAATGAAAATGGGCTACATCAGGAGGAAGGACTTTAAGGCCTGTCATTCCAAGTGAAGTATGGTAATGGAGTTGGGCTAGTTAGAATTTATTTTGGGTGATTACTGAAGCCTCACAAGTGTGAAGGTGATGTGTGTTAAGAGTTTAATATGGAAATTGGCTTGAACCTTTCACTAGAATTTGTCTCAGTGGAAAGAGATGTAACAAACTTGGTCAAAAGTCCATGTAATAAAGTTAAAAAAGGAAAAATAATAACGAAGGTCATGGGACACGTATTCCGAGCTGAATGTTGCAAAAAAACCAAGTGATGGAGATCACTTGTGATTAATTAATGGAAATGGAAATTGGAAAAGGAAATGGAAAAGGATTTGGAAGGGTATGAGGCATTTATTGGCATTTTATTTATGAAAATAATGGAAAATAGGAGAAAATGACTGAAAGGTCACAGGTTGCATGTGAGGAGGAAAACAATGGAAAATTGAAGAAATTAGAGGCCTCATTAATAAAAAGGCTTCTGAGGATCAGTTGATAGAATTTTGTCAATTTTATCTTGGAGCTCTCTTTATATTATCTCTCTCTCTCATACTCTTGGACACTTAGATTTTTCTTGGAGTAATCTTGGAGGAGTGTGACATAATTTGGATTTGGAGCAAGAAGGCAAAGGAAGAGAAGGAAAGTGCAAGAGGACATCGGAATCAACAACTACAATGGGTTCTGCTTGCATTTACTGAGTTGCATGTATGATTTCCTTGATAGTTTTGGCATGTGTGGCACATGCATGCAATTTATTAGTTATGATCTGTCATTGGCATCGAGGATTTCCTAGATTGAAAGTGGTTTTGCATAGCCCTGCCATTTCCTAGATAGCCATGGTGTTGTGGGTTTCTTTCCTCTCATTTTTTGGTTGGTTCTCATGTTCCTTATGGTTGTGGGTTAAGTTACTAGTTCCTGGAGCTTTGGTTGGACAAGTGCTCTGGAAACCCTGTAACAACTTGGGTTGAGTTACTAGTCCTGAAAGTCTTGGTTGGAAAAATGCTCTGGAGCTCTTGGTGGGTTGAGTTACTAATCGTGGAAGCCATGGTTGGAAAAATTCTTTGGAGCTCGACAACAACTATGGGTTTAATAGTCCTGGAAGCCTTGTTTTATCACTTAAGACTACAAGTTCACCTATGTACAAAGATCCATATAAAAAAAAATTTGGTTCAAGTCAAAAGGTTTTTAGGTGTATTACTTTAAAATCAGTTTTTCCAAAGGTATTGAGGTAGGTCCTTGTAAAAAAAAAAACCATTAGTTTCCATCTATCATAGCATATCTAGTCTTGATTACATCATTCTGACTTTGCACAGTTTCGTAGCATAATATGATTGGCCAGTTTAGCTGCGCAATCATTTTCCACCATTCTTGAGCAGCCATTGCGTAGCGCGGCATATCATTTCATGATTGCCTGTGCTACGAAATCGGGGATTCGGGTATTTTCTGCAGCATATTGCCTTGAAGTGTCAAATCTTGGGAGGTGAGTCATCAAAAACCGTTCATATGTGTCAGTCGACGTCCTCTCTAGATCATGATAGGATTCATCCCGCCATTAGAGATAGGATCACACACATGTCAATTTCTTCAATCAATCTTATGAGGTATGGTTGTGCAATTATGTTTATTCATGACTGCATTAACGTGCCTATTCTATGGTGAGTGTTTGAAAAAACACAAGGAAACCGCCCGAATTCTCATTCAAAAAGATACTACTGCAAGCGAGCCTGCATTTCGAAGCAAAAGCTGGTGAGTGAATTGGAGCTGCTAATTAAGTTTTCAGTGCAAGAAATTTTCTGAGCAAGATGGAGAAACGAGAGCATAGATCTGGGAGATGTCTCAGAACTGAACCAGAGGGACTTGACCTCACGCTTAAGGACGAAGGTGTTGCTCGAGCTTTCAAACAAGCGGGTTGCTGGAGGTTCTGTGAGAAACTGAAAGGCGGACACACAGAGGTAACCAAAGTGTTTGCTCTAAAATTTAGCGGCCTGAATTCTAAAGTTGCATTATTAGAATTCCCTGTATCTCCACAAGTTATCTCTGCTGTCACCGAGATCCCAAGGAGTGGTCAGGAGTGGTTTAAAAACTACAAGTTTGATACAACTCCATGCAAAGAATTTCTGAAAGAGCAATATGTCAACGAGGACCTTTCTAAGGCAATACCCAGGCATTATATTAAAGAGAATTATGCTCTGCTCCTCACAGCTATTCAGAAGTACCTCACATGTGAGGGAAGGTACACTAAAGTATACTCCTACCATTTCAAACTTCTGTTACATTTCACAGGAAAGACGTCCATAGATATTCCTTTCTATTTGTTTAGGAGTCTAGGCAAAATGTGTGACAAAGTTCAGTATAAAAAGGATAATTATGAGACATCTCTCTTCCATCATGGTTTAATCAAGCTACTGGTGTTAGATAGCCTGAATAAGATCGGGAGGGATTGGGACTCATTTATTTTCATGTCGGGTTTCCAAAGAAAAACAGGTCTAACCCCATTACCAGACAGAGAGAAAGAAGGGAAGACTCAAGAGTCTACAATGGTTGAGGAACCTATACTGGAAACAATAGTTGAAGAGACTACAGTGGCTGAGCCTAAGAAGCAGGCTAAAGACCGAAAGAAACAAAAGCATAAATCAAAGCAATCAGGGAAACCCGTAGTCATCAAAGAGACACCAAAATCATCCGAGGAGAAAATGAAATACCAGAAGGTTGCATCCAAGCAAAGTGAAGTAACACAGGAAACCAGGATCAGAACAAGGAGCCAATTGAGCAAAGAAAAGGGAAAGTCAATTGCAGTAGAAGACAGCATGTCAAAGGCTAGTCTTAAGGATTTACTAGAAGCAATTGACTTTGAACAAGCCACATCTGTACAGGTGGAGCCCGTGCCAATAGACCTAACACAGTCATCTCCTGACAGCTCTAAGAAATCCAAAGCCTAAAAAAGGCTAAGATTCGAAGAGGCTGGGAAGGAATTCACGGTTAAGCCTAGAAGGCCAATCACTAGAGGTCAAGCACAAGCAGCAGAACAAATTCCAAAGGGTGAGGAGACTGCCAAGGTAACAACGAAGCAAACCAAACCATTGCCTAAGATAGAGAAACCAGAAAGGGCAGAAAGGACAGAAAAAATAGAGAAGGCAAAGGAGGCAGAAAAGGCAGTGAAGGCAGAGAAAGTACAGGAAACTAAAAGGATAATTTATACCAAAGAGCAGACCAAACAAAAAGGAAAGCAGGTAGCTCAGGCCAAAGAAACAAAGGAGAGCAAAAAGAAAGAGGTAAAGGAAAGGGCTCCTTTGAGCAAGAAAAATAAAACCTCACCCACCAAGGAAAAATGGGAAGCAGCTGACCAGGAGATGGCCAATATAGAAAAGACAGTGTCTGAGATTGCAGCTATGGAGAGTGAACTTGCAAAGCTGAAGGCTCAGCTAGGCAAGTTAGCTGCCAAATGAATTTATTTTCAATATCGCACCAAGTTTTTTGTTTCATGTTTCTTAAGTTAATTAATATTTTTGAGGCATGTATTAAAGAAAGGATAGTAAGCAATTTTGGGACCAAAGATGAAGCTGAAACAGTCTAAAATAATTGAAAAATGATTGAAGACTGTGATTTTGCAAAGAACAGCAGTTTCGTAGCGCGCTACGAAACTACTGTAGGTGACTGTTTTTAAGGGAAAATCCGAAAACGATGATTAGGTCACCAAATTTTGTGGAGAAAGGCTTTGAGGATGGAAAGGAAATCACCATGGTTGCTTAAGCCTTTAAAGGTTGACAAATGTAAGCCTTAATGCATAAAGGTAAAACCTTTTGTCTTTACCAAGTTTCATAAAGTACCTTTATGACCGTAGAATTAGGGTTTCTGGTAGGATTACCAGGGTTTTGAGTTCAACACCTGGCAGTATTCGCAAAGCATCTAGATTATTTAGGCAGATGGTGTTATGGTATGGTCATTAAGGTCATTATACAGCTTCAAGCATTTTTGTTGAAAAATGAACATGGACTAAAACAGGGACCGGGAAAACAGAGGATATTTCTTCATCAAAGGCTGAGTCAGCAACACACTCAGAATCCAAAGCAGCCAGTACAACGAATTCTCCTCAAGATATAGTCCAGTTCCTACAGGAAGAACACAGCTGTCAGAGATCAGGAGGGAATCAAGCAAACGAGGAGATGGTAGCAGAATTTGATTATAACTAGGACTCTTTTGTATTAAAAGCAATACCTCTGTATTTAGTAAATTAGTTTCAATATGGATAAGGTAGTTAATTAGAGGTTTTCGAGCTCCCCTCATGCTGGAGGAGGAGACTCAAGATAGCTTAGTTTTTTCTATAAATAGGAGAAACTCTGATGTATCAGGGGTTGGAGATTTTTATGAAAAAGACAGAGTTCTCATATTGGTGTATGTAAAGTTTCTTTTGACAGTAATATAAAGCATATTGTTGTTTCTTCCCAAGATTCATCGTGTGTCCCAAATGTTCAGAATGTGTGTGGTTTTGGTTCTATGTATCTTATTTTACAATTCACTAGTCATGCAATCACTCTGAATTCATCTTTGATGCTCAGACTTCCTGTGTATGTCTTGTTGAGTTGCAGTCCTTCTTAGTTGATGTTTTGGACAGTGAGACACTATATGCCTTGGTTTCTATGATGCAATAGTTGCTTGTTTACTGCAGAAATGTTTAACTCCATGAGCCCAATGGAAGAAGCCTTGATTTTATTGTTCCAACCAGTTTAAAATTCATTCACTGTTATAAAGAGTTAGCCATCTTTTTCTCTTAAATTCATATCAAAACCTGTGAGAGAGCCCTCTCTGACTAGGGAGGCTAATCCTTAGTCTAAAGTCTGGTTTGAAACAGTTGCATAAGATCTCACTAAGTAGCAGCCCTTAGTACATGGTTTTGTGACAACACCTTGGTTGGAAAAAACGCTCTAGAGCCCTAGACAACTTGGGTAGAGACCGATCTAGTGATGGTTAGTGATGTCCAACCATGAGGTGGAATCAATGGTTGAGGGTTGAGGTGGTTTGGCCTCTAGAATCCCTAGTTTGGTTTTGTTTGATTTGTTCCATGGGATCCCACATTCATGCTTGGAATATGGCATGTGGGTGATTGGCTGAAAGAGAGATTTGGTTCAGTCCAATCTATGGTTAAGTGGTTCGTGGAAGTCATAGACCCAGTTGGCTTATGAATTCATTAATAAGAGCTCCTTCTCCTTGGTATTTCATGTGTAAATGTACTAGTTCATATGTGATTTTTATGGATGTTGTATGCTTGTTATTTCTATTGGTTATATGATAGTTATGAGTATGTACTCAATGTATGGCTCTCATCATGTTTTGATTAGAAAACAAATGTACAATTAATACATGACTGAATAGATGATAATTCAAATATTGTGAAAAGGTAACAATGCTTCTTTACGAATCTCAGATAAGTATGAGGCCCCTATGCTTAGACCTATTGTTATGAAATGTAGATTATATATTTGTGAGATGTTTGATGGAATTTTTGTCATGGATAGTAGGGGCCAGAACAAGTAATTGTACCAGAGATTGCATTAGTAGCCTTATTCCATTGTTATGTATCATTTATAAAAGTTTCATGAAGTTTTGGGCAGTGGCCTAAGACCTATCCCTGAAAAAGTGGCTTAGAATCTAGGGTCACTAGCACAAAACTATCTAAAAAGGTCCATAGTCACTGGCATGCCTTGCTATGGGAGTGACTGGAAGGCCTTAGTCACATGCATGGCTTGTCATGGGAGTGGCTGAGGGTCCAAATCATTAAAATGTAAGCTATCTCAATGTTTGGTCACCTGGAAGGGTTGGTTGGTCGTTGAAGGTTCTGTAGTATGTGTGGAAGGTCAGAAAGGTTTTATTTTGTTGGTTCCACTTCCTTAACTATACTTGGGGAGTTGAATCACATCATAGTAACCTCTCGTCACGTGTTTACCCTAGTGGATCAGTTAGCTTGGGTAAATGTGGGAGGAGGGTGTTACAAAGTGGTATCATAGTGTGGTTCTATTCTCCTTGGGTGATGTCTGGTTTCCATTCTCCTTAGATGAATGTGTTTTCATATGCACATGTCATTTTCATATGTGCCATTATGCTTATGGTCTATGTGCTTGTTATTTATGCATGGCGGTGGTCATAGTTTCCATTGTGATGTCATGTAGAAGCCGATGGTGATGTTGCTGGATTGTGTTCATCATGAATGCATGTCAGTGTTTGTATGTATTATGTATGCATGTGTGTCATCTATATGTTGTTATTCATGCATTGTGTCTAGTTGGTGTTGTAGTTTTTGCATCATGCATGGTAACTGGATGATCATGAAGATGATTTCTATATACTATGATGATTGTTATTATACATGTAATGTGATAATCTGGTTGATCTTGCAAATGAGATATCCTCCCCTACCTAAACTGGGGTATGTTGGTTTTTCTATGATTTGGTTTACCTGACATGATATAACTTGTAGGAAGTGAAGATAAAAAATGACTAGCAAGATGGTAGACTAAATCTCACGATATTCTCTCTATAGATTAGATGAGAAACATGGCGAGGGATATTCTCCTGACATAGAAGACACTCTAAGAATTTTAAATGCAGAAACAAGGAGTTGCATAGAAGATAATGACTGAATCATTTAATCACAAGAGAGAATTGCTAGGGCACAAGAGAAATAAGCAGAGGTCAATGCAGTGATTCTTCAAATCTTTTCATACTTGTAGAGACAAGTACCACTTGTAATCAATCATGGACAGGAGGATAGGACTAATGGAGCATATGATAGCAAGTCACATGTTGAGCACAGGATGGATAGAGATGACATGGTCAGAGATGGAAGATTATTGGATACACCTGATAGATGAGGCAATGGAAATGGGATTTATTCTAGTTTTGGTTTAGACAAGTATCATGGTCATCATCACTATCATCCTTATAGGAGGAGTGACAGGGGATATTTTCCGAATGAGTTCAAGAAAAGACACCTACAATTGATGGGGAAATGAATAAGTTATAGGATGCAGAAGCATGGTTGCTTAGGATGATTAAGTTCTTCAAATTACAAGATTACTCAGAGAACATGAAGGCCATAATAACTACATTCATTCTGAAAGGTAAAGCATATATCTGGTGGGAAGACGTAAAGAATGTCAAAGGTATTCATGAAGAGGAGTTGATTTGGAGTGAGTTCAGAAGACTTTTAAGGAAGAAGTACCTATCAGATAGATACTATGATGATAGGGAAAAATAATTCTATGAGTTGAATATGGGTTCTATGAACAATGAGGAGTACACTATGAATGATGAGTTGAATATGGGATCTATGAACAATGAGGAAAAAATGAATATTCAGATATTCGTCAATGGGTTGCCAGTAGAATTCAAGGAATGATCGAGTTTGATGAGCCTAGATCATTGGAGGAGGCCATTTAGAAGCTAAAGCATTGTTACGAGAAATCAAAGCGAAAATTTGAGACTAAGCAAGACTGGAATGGTAAGGAGAAGAATAAAGGAAAATGGGATAATAAATGAACAATACCTCAAGAAACAGGTAACAAAGAGAATGCAACACTGCCTAAGAAGTTCAATGCATCTGATAGAGGACATGTATTTTGGTCTAAGGACCAGAACAAGGTTGATGATAGGAAACCTTTACAATGTTGGACTTGTGGTGGAGAGCATCGTATGAGAGATTTTCCACAACATAAGGGTGGTAGATTGTAGATATACAGTGCTTAGGAGGCATAAACGGTGGGGGATATTGGACAAATTATTCCTTGGATTTATGTAGCGTTGCATAACAGGTAGGAAAACCAACAGGGATTTATTATCGAGATGGATGGTAAGATTTGTGATCAATTTTTTTATATTTTGATTGACCATGGATCTAATTATAGTTATGTTAATCCTGTCCTGGTGTATAAGTGTGGTTTGAATAAAGAAGTGCATGGATAGTATTGGTTAGTGCAGTTAGATACAGGTACTAAGAAAATAATTCATCACTGGGTAATAGATTGTGCATTTGATTTGAATGGTATGCCTACATTAACACATTTAAATGTGCTTCCATTGGGATCATACAGTATGTTGTTAGGTATGGAATGGTTGTATCTTCATAGCACTAAGGTGGATTACTATGACAAGGCTATTGAGTGCCTAGATGACAATGGAGAACAAAGGATCTTATAGGATAAGAAGAAGGCAACACTAGTTAGAACGGTTATAGATATTCATGAAAAGTGAACTTGTAGGAAAGGGCGTGGTTATTTTCAGTGCACATTTCTAGTGATAAAGGTAAGGATGTTGAGGATGCAGAGGTATTGAGAAAATACTTGGTTTTACAGAAGTTTCAGGAAGTATACCCCGCAACTATTCTACAGTTACTGCCTCACACGGAAGTGGAATATTCTATTGAGTTGGTACTAGGGGTAACACCAGCATCAAAGGCACCATACAGGATGAGCACACCAGAGTTAGTACAGTTGAAGTTGCAGTTGAAGGAAATGCTTGACAAGGGATACATTAGGCCAATTTTATCACCTTGGGGTGTGCCATTATTGTTTGTGACGAAGAAGGATGGTACTCTCAAGTTATGCATTGATTACAGGTAGTTGAATAAGTTAACCATCAAGAACAAGTATTTGTGACGAGGGTCGATGACTTGTTTGATCAATTGAAGGGAGCAACAATGTTCTCGAAGATTGATATGAGATCAAGATATTATAAGGTACACATTAAAGAAGAGGACATCTACAACACTGCTTTCCAGACCAAGTACGGGCATTATGAGTTTGTTATGGTTCCTTTTGATAATGCTTCAACTACTTTTATGTGCTTGAGGAATAGTGTGTTGCATCCTTATTTGGACAAGTTTTTTATTGTGTTCATTGATGATAGTATGCCAATATATTGTATGCCAATCTTAGCAAATGCAATTTATCTCAGATATAGTTACATTACTTAGGACATGTGGTTTCCAAGGAAGGCATAACAGTGGATCTGGAAAAGATAAAAGCTATTATGGAATGGAAAGCTCTAAGGAATGTTGATGAAGTAAGGTCATTTATGGGGTTATAAGGTTATTACAGGAGGTTCATTAGGAACTTCTCACAAATTTCTTATCCTATTACATCACTACAAGGGAAAGGTGAGAAATTTGAATGGACAGAAGAATGTGCAGCTAGTTTTGAGTAGTTGAAGCAATTGTTGACAAACACTTTGGTTCTAAATATTACAGATCTAGATAAAGAGTTTTTGGTATGTACAGATTCTTGAAAGAGAGGAATTGGGTGAGTCCTTATGCAATAAGGGCATGTAGTATGCTATGAATCAAGGAAACTAAATGAGCAAGAGCAGAATTATCCGACACATGATCTTGAGTTGGTAGCGATAATCCATGCTTCTAAGATGTGGAGACACTATCTTATTAGAAGGAGGTTTGTACTGATGAGTGATCATATTGGATTGAAGTATCTATTTGGCAAAATGAACCTGAATTCCAGGCAAGCTAGATGGTTGGCCACTATTTGTGAGTTTGAATTTGAGATCAAGTACATTAAAGGCAAAGAGAATAGGATTACAGATTCCCTTAGCAGGAGGATACAAATAAATCATATAGAAGCTATGAGATCCTATGAGGTATATTTACATGATCAGATCTTATAGGCAGGAAAATAATATGACAGGTACATGGAGCTTATGCACACGTTACAATGGGGTACAGGTGATCAGGACATGGACTATCATTTCAGAGTAGATGGTTTGTTCAAATTTAGGGACATGATCTATGTGCCAGACAATAGTGAGATCAAGAAGCTTATCTTGAGGGAATTTCATGATAATCCATATTTAGGTCACCCAGGATATGAAAAGACATTTACAATGATGAATAAGTTCTATTATTGGCCGAACTTGAAGAAAGAAGTGGCAGAGTTTGTGGCTAGGTGCTTGGATTGTCAATAAGTAAAAGTAGAGTGTAAGCATCCAGGTGGTCTACTACATTCGATTTTGATTCCAAAGTGGAAATGGGAGGTAATTTCCATGGAATTCATTACAATTTTTCTGAGGACATCTAGAGAACATGATTCTATTATGGTTGTGGTTGATAGGTTGACAAAGGTAGAACACTTCATTCCAGTGAAGTCTACATATTCAGCTAATGATGTAGCACAAGTCTTCATCAGAGGTGTAGTGAGGTTGCATGGTGTACTGAAGAGAATTATGTCAGAGAGGGATGCCAAGTTCACTTCTAGATTCTGAAAAGAGTTATTTGCCGGTTTGGGTAGATAGTTGGCCTTCAATACAATTTATCATCCTCAGACATATGGACAAACAAATAGGGTCAATAGGATATTGGAGGACATGTTGAGGATGTATGTGATGCATAAAAAATGGAGGTGGGAAGAGTATCTTCCACTGGTTGAGTTTACTTACAACAACGAGTATCAGGAGTCATTGAGGATGAATCTATTCGAGGCACTGTATGGGTGGAGTTGTAATACTCCCATCAATTGGAGTGATCCAGTTAATAAGGTGTTGATATGACTGTACATGTTGGCATAGATGGAATAGGAAATGCAGGAAATCAAGAAGAATATGAAGTCAACACATGACAAACATAAAATTTATGTAGATCAAAATATATTGTTAAAGGAGTTTTAGGTTGGGGAACAAGTGTACTTTCACATCAAGCCCAAGAAGAGTTCCTTGAGTATTGGATCATGTGCCAAGCTAGCACCTCAATATTATGGATCTTTCAAATTCTTGAAAGGAATGGACCAGTATCCTATCAACTTGCACCACCTCTAAAAGTGAAAGTCCATGATGTTTTCCATGTGTCATTGCTTAAGAAGTATGTTAAAGATGTTTATCATGTGATTGACTAGTCTGTATTGTAGGTGGAACTAAAAGGAGAATTCCAGCGAAAACCTTAATGCCTTTTGCAGAAAAAGATGCTCATACTCCAAAACCAAGAAATCGAGTAGGTTAAGGTGCAGTGGAAGCATTTTGGGCCCGATGGAGCTACAGGGGAGATGACTGATCAAATGCAGGCTATGTATCCTTCCTTATTGACTCGTTAAGAGAATGTTTTTTGCATATGTTTTGGTGTATGTATATATGTATATGGATGTAAATACCACCATGAGTTGTGTTATAATGCTCTAATAAGCAGTATGGTTTTCATGTCGATATGATTGTCATGTTCTTATTTTTATCATGTTGGTTTGCTTCTCAGTAGGATGATCATTGTAAATACTACGAGATATGTTATAAAGATCGATGGGTAGTATGTTTTTCTTTTCAAGTAGTCTTATTGGTTGTAGGTGTCATTGAACACCGAGGATGGTGTTCACCTAAGGGTGAGGGTTATGTAACAACCCTAGTCAAAAGTCCATGTAATAAAGTTAATAAAGACAAAATAATAACCAAGGTCATGTGACACATATTCCAAACTGAATGTTGGAAAAAAATAAAGTGATGGGGATCATTTGCGATGAATTAATGGCTATGGAAATTGACAAAGGCAATGGAAAGGAATGAGGCATTTATTAACATTTTATTTATGAAAATAATGAAAAATAGGAGAAAAGGAAGGTGAAAGGTTACAGGTTGCATGTGAGGAGGGAAATGAAGGAAAATAATGGAAAATTGAAGAAATTAGAGGCCCCATTAATAAAAAAGATTATGAGGATCAGTTGTTAGACTTTTGACAATTTTAGCTTAGATCTCCCTCTCTATTCTCTCTCTCTCTCTCATACTCTTGAACACATAGAGATTTCTTGGAGCATTCTTGGAAAAGTGTGGCATACTTTGGATTTGAGAGAGAAGGCAAAGGAAAGCACAAGAGGACATTGAGATCAACAACTACAATGAGTTTTACTTGTAGATACCGAGTTTCTTGTATGATTTCCTTTCTAGTTTTGGCATGCATGATACATGCATGTGGTTTCTTGGTTATGATATGTCTTTGGCATGGAGCATTGCTAGATTGACAGTGATTTTGCCTAACATTTCCATTTCCTGGATATCCATGGTGTTGTGGGTTCCTTTCCTCTCGTTTTCTGGTTGGTTCTCATGTTCCTTATGGATATGGGTTGAGTTACTACTTCCTAGAGCCTTGGTTGGACAAATGCTTTGGAAGCCCTGTAACAACTTGGGTTGAGTTACTAGACTTGGAAGCCTTGGTTGGAAAAAATGCTCTAGAGCCCTGGATAGCCTGGATAGAGATTGATCTGACTGTGAGGTGGAATCACTAGTTGAGGGTTGAGGTGGTTTTACCTCTGGAAGCCCTGGTTTGGTTTTTTTTTATTTGTTTCATGAGATCCCATATTCATGCTAAGAATATGATGTGGGGATGATTGGTTGAAAGAGAGATTTGGTTTAGCCTAATATATGGTCGGGTGGTTCATGGAAGTCCCAGACCCAATTGGCTTATGCATTCATTAATAGAGCTCATTCTCCTTGGCATTTCATGTGTAAATGTACTGCTTCATATGTGATTTTTATGGTTGTTGTATCCTTGTTATTTCTGTTGGTTATATGTTGGTTATGAGTATGTTTTATGATAGACTTGATGTATGGATCTCATCATGTTTTTATTATAAAATGAATGTACAATGAATATGTGACCTAATAGATGATAATGCAACTATTTTGATAAGGAAACAATGCTTCTTTATGAATCTCAAATAAGTATGATACCCCTATGCTCAGATATGTTGTTATGACCTATATATTACGTAATTTTAACATGTTTGAAAAAATTCCTGTCATATCTAGTAGGGGTCATAACAATTTATTATATTAGTGATTTCATTGGTAGCCTTATTCCATTTTTATTTATCACTTCTAAAAGTTTCATGAAATTTTGAGAAGTGGCCTAAGACCTAGCCCTAAAAAAGTGGCTCAGAATCTTGGGTCACTGGCATAGAATTGTCAGAAAAAGTCCATAGTCATTGGCATTCCTTGTTGTGGGAGCAACTGGAAGGCCTCATTCACATGCATGGCTTGTCATGGGAGTGGATAAGGGTTCAGATTAATATAATGTCAAGTTTTCTCAAGGGTTGGTCACCTAGAAGGGTTGGTTAGCCCCTGAAGGTTCTGTAGTATGTTTGGAAGTTCAAAAAGGTTTTATTTTATTGGTTCCACTTCCTTAACTGTGCATGGGGAGTTGAATCACATCATAGTAGTCTCTCATCATATGTTTACCCTAGTGGACCGGTCAACTTGATAAATGTGGGAGGAGGGTGTTACAAGAGATCTGTAAGGTTGGACGAGATTAGAAATCGTAGGGGCTAAGGAAAGATCTCAATGGTGGGATACCCAACCTGACAAGGTTGTGGATTCCATAAATAACATTATGACTGGAAGGTTGGAATTCATTTTCACAAGAAAATCCACTTCAATACTTGTGTGTCTACTTGAAATTGATAATTATTTATTTATATTTATAACTTGTTTTCTATTGTGGTTCAAGTGCATGTGTAGGTTGGTCGTTTCAGGGCCAAATCATTAACGATTTCTTTCAGCCTCTCTATGTTCTTCCTCCATCTTCAGACCTTTCCCCTTAGTCCCTCTTCCATCTACTGTAAATGGATCTGGTTGTTTGTATTGGTCTCCTTCTATGACATTTTTCTTAGGACCTCCCATCGTCACTATTGTGCCACCTTTCTCCGGCATTGTCTAGATTTTTCTAATTCAAGTTTCCATTTCATCATATGTAGTTGTAAGTTTCCTTATTATTGTCTCTTTGTGGCTATCATCTTTGGTTGGTTGCATTCATATCCCCCTTCCCCTGTGTGGAAATTTCATCACTCCCTCTTTGAATGTGCTTACGATAGTGGTTTTACTGGGCTCAAGCCTTGATTGACATGGCTCTTCACTTATATTTTTGTTTTCTTATTCCTCCCTAGAATTTTCCTAATTTTTTTTATTTCCTTTAATCCCCATGCCTTGTTAGTGAGAATGAGTTGAGTGGGGTGTCGCATGCTACCAGGAGCAGGCCCACAGGGGCAACACCTGTGTGCACCAACAGTTGGAGGACTTTGCATCACACTACTATGA
Source organism: Pinus taeda (assembly GCA_000404065.3). Classification (NCBI taxonomy): domain Eukaryota; kingdom Viridiplantae; phylum Streptophyta; class Pinopsida; order Pinales; family Pinaceae; genus Pinus; species Pinus taeda. The sequence continues at coordinate 99,078 of APFE031425956.1, read as the reverse complement.
ACTCATGCTATGTCATATCCAGGATGAAATCACATGCATCAAAGGAGAAGATTTTATAAAGAGACATCCTCTATCTGACGCAAAGGTCCTCATTGAACAAGCTGCTTGGATTCCAAACACAAGTCACACAATATGTTGCTTCAAATAATACATGCATATAGTGGGTATTTATTGTTAGATGAAATTTCTTGTCGACCAAACACTCTTAGACAAACATGAGCCTTGAATAGATATTTTCCACTCCATTGAGAACCTACAATGACATTTGACAGACTTGCATAAGAGAATGGAGAGAATAAAAATTCATGTTAGTATTCCCCTCCTCAGTAGGGAAAACATTTGAGGGCTTGAAGGAGCCCATCTAGGTTGTAAGCACTTATTCAGATCACTCTGCCTAGTTCTTAATCATGTCTACATGTTTTGTTCCCTGCTTTGTAGACTATGTACTAAAAATATGTTTTGGATAGTGTATTTGTTTTATTATTTTTACTTTTAGATCATCGAGTACTCAAATGATCCTCCCTTCCTTGCGAAGAGTCAAATTTTTCATTTAGTTATGTCCCCCTAGTGAGAGACTAGCCTAAGAAGTTTTAGTTTCTCTTGTAATCTGATGATTTTGGTAAACCTTTCATAGTTATTCATTGGACTTATCTAGTTAGGAAAAAAACCCAAAATGTTGGATGTTTTGAGTTTGTTAATGCATGAAGAATCACCTCCCAATATTTTTTTGGAAATAAAAATTTCTTCAATTAATTCCATATACTAAAGTTGATGATTGGCATCTTCTCCAACACTATACTAAAATAAGGATTTATGGTTTTGAGTCTCCTCCCTCCTAGTCTTTCTTACTATGAGAATATTTTCTCTATAGTATATTAGGCAAAGATTAGAGTCTGATCAAATTCAGTTTGTGTCAGAAAGGCAAGGAGCCAATTTTAAATTAAGAAAAGGAAGGCATTCCTTTCATTTTTAATTCCATATCTACTTTACAGGAGGTGTAAAAAACACTCAAGGAGCTGAGTTTCTCACTAGGATAGCCTTGGACTTGTGACCTATATTTAATTATTTACAATAAAAGGATGAAGTAGAGTTCAAATCTATATGGACATTTGAGGAAACCACAAATATAAAGGTTATCAAATAAAGATATATGGGAACTTAAATAATAGGTACTACAATAACATTTTTAAGAAATTACTTGGTCCTCTTAGCCTCTCATTATAGATACTCCATATAAATTGGAAAAAATCATAAGAGGACTCATCAAAAAGATTCTTAAATAATTCCAAAGATGGATGAAAATTATCAATAGCAGGGAAAAGGGAAATAACAAAGAAATAGGAAGGAGATAGAGAAGTGTTACTACATAGTGTAGAAGAGGCATTTCCAAGTGAGCTTGTTTGGTATATGTCCCATCAATAGTTATATCATATCCCATTAATAAAGATGGTCTAGGAATAACATAACTAAAAATATAAAGAGAAAGAAATACTTCAAATGTTTTCCATTTTGGAGATTTTTTCTAAATCAAGGGTTTGTAGATCCAGCTAGGGTTCTGAGAAACCTGACATTGTAGGCATGTATACAATAGGATAACAAAGATCAACTGCCACAAACGGTAGTGCTGATGGAAGAGATGAACGCCATGGTAGGGGGGGAGATCCCCTCCTATCGAAATATAGTAACCAACGGAGCAAGTGCATAGGGAACACAAGCAATCAACACACAAAATGGGCATGGAAAAGGCCCTCCTATCCTCTAGGCTCAATGGTAGAACCGGATGCATGGACAACACCTTCCAAGGGCTACAAAGAAGCCTCAATTTGTCATACCCAACAATAAACTTGAAGACTACAGGAAATATATGAAAGACCACAATGATTTGTAAATGTATAGGAGTCTGACCAACAGAAAGGGATTTGGCGGAGTGGATACAACATAAATGGAAACCAAAGGGGCACATCGAGCTGAAACTGGGCACCAGAAGATTCTTCACAATGATTTTTGCCAGCTTTGAGGATAAATAAAGTGTGTTTGATGGAGGTTCGTACTTCTTTAACAACAAATGGATATTTATGAGACACTAAGAGGAGTGTTATAACCCGGATTTGGAAAAATTCATAACAGCTCTGGTATGGGTATGCCTCTTCGGCCTCCCAATGGACTTCTGGGATCCTGACATCTTGGAAGGTATTGGCAACTCTATTGGTAGCTTCGTGAAAGTTGCAGACTTGATGATAAATGGCAGGTACACATCCTGCACTCATATCTGTGTTTATATGAATATAACCAATTCCCTGCCAGAGTCCATTGAATTAGAATACCAAGAGGAGGTTTGGTAGAAACCCATTGATTATGAACACATACCCTTCCAATTCTGTCGCTGCCATGAATATGGGCATCATTTTTGGGAATACCCACTGAACCAAGCCAAAACTCAAGAGCCATCCAAAACCAATATCACTGGTAGAAACCTAGAAGGGGAGGAGGGCTTCCAGGAAGTCTAGAGGAGGAGGTAGAATAAAAAAAACCACCATAATCCTATTATGGAATTGACTGTAGAACATAAATAATTACCAAGAGGAAAAATAAAAATAATCAGCAAAAATTATTCACATAAACAATACACACAATATTCAACCGAGAAAACCCAAAATCTAGGGAAAAACCTAACCCAATGAGATCTCATTAACCTTGGCCAAAATCCTGGCCAAGATGGCCAAGTGAGCCTTCATTGCTCACCTCCAGGCCATCATTGCAATGAAGTATTCCCAACCTTTAATAGGCTCTACTACATGCAATACCACATGCAGAAAACAAGGGTGCACAATACCATGTGCCCAAGAACCATCACTGTTTAACCTAGTCAACTTTGACTCTATCTCGAGTCAAGTTTACTGAACAATTTCACCCTTAAACTTGACTTGAGGTTCCCTGACTAAATTCAGCCAAACCCACTAAGTGAGAAAAATCCGCCCACTCTAGCCCTTACCCCCTTCAAAGTTTTTACCTGGGGTATTGTTAACCCAACATCCCCCCTATCACCTTGGTCTAACCCAGACTTTACCTGTAATTACACAGGGGTACACATCCCTTACCAAGTCTTACAACATTATGCCCATTTACATGCAATAAAATTGACTCCTAATAAAAAAAATTTACCCTTATTGTTGTCTTTGTACACATGACATCAAGTTCCATATAAAAAGAACCCATCTACTGATTACATGGGTCACCAACCGATGTAATCACCAGTTATCTAGGAATTCTTTTGAAGTACATGGTTCATCAATTAATTAATCCATGTGCACATATCCTCTCTCTGTCTCTAAACCTCATGATCTCCATAACTATATGTAATCTAGGGTTTTTGAGTGCCTTTGCAACTTATCCATCTCTTGATCCATGAGCCTACAACTTGTTAGAAAATTATATATTACAGAACAACGGAACATATAAAATATATTGCAGAAATATAAACACAGAAACCACATAAAACAAGAGAGACAAAGATATACGTGGTTCACCTAGTTTGGGCTACGTCCACGGAGAAACAGCCAGTCCTTCCTTTTATATTATCTAGAAAACTGAAGAGATACAACCTATAACAGATCCACTGTATCTTCGCTCTCAATATCCTCTTTCTTCTTCACTCAGAATATAGATATACATAGATGCAATACAATTCCCTCATATATAGAAATGGGTTGCCTTCTAGGGCAAAAAACCCTAAATTAAACATAGCCCCATTACGAACTAGGGTCCAATGCGGCGATACCTTTGAATACAGAAGATAATCAGGGTCCACACCCAATAATCTCCCACTTGGAGACTGATTATAGCAACTCCATTGCTGCTTCATTTTCTAGACAATGACTCCACTTTGTACCTGGCTATTTCTCATCTTCTTCATCATACTTGAAGACCAATTGAAACTGAGAAAATTCTCAGTTTTTCCCTGGTTACAACTTTTGTTAACATATCTGCAGGATTCTGGCTAGTGTGTATCTTTTCCAGCTTCAATTGTCCATCTTCCAACATTGGCTATATGAAATGGTACTTGAGTTGTATATGTTTAGTCTTGGAATGAAATGCAAAGTTCTTTGCAAGATGTATGGCACTCTAGCTGTCACTGTATAACCTTCCAAACTCCTGCTTCTTACCCAATTCATCCAGAAACCTTTGTAACCAAACCATTTCTTTACCAGCCTCTGTAGCAGCAACATACTCTGCTTCTGTTGTTGAAGGTGAAACAACACTTTGTAGTTTTGAGACCCAACTAACCACTGTTCCACCTACAGTAAACACATACCGTGTTGTGCTCCTCCTGTTATCTCTATCGCCCACCATATCTGCATCAACATATCCCTATAGAGCAATGTTGAACCACCAAAGCATAATGCTTGATTTGTGGTACCTCTCAAATACTTGAGAATCCACTTCACCGCCATCCAATGTTCTTTTCCTGGATTGTTCATGTACCTGCTTACAACTCCCACTACATGTGCAATATGAGGCCTTGTGCAAACCATTACATACATTAAACTTCCAACTACTAATGCATATGGAACTTTAGACATATGCGCCATTTCTTCCTGAGTATTGGGACACTCCTCCTTACTTAATTTGAAATGGCTAGCCAAAGGTATAATAATTGGTTTTTCATTCTACATATTAAACCTTTTCAACACATTTTCTATGTACTCACTTTGAGACAATGTTAATTTGCAATTATTCATGTCTCTAGTTATTCTCATACCAAGGATTTGTTTTGCAGCACCCAAATCCTTCATTGTAAATGAGTTCGCCAATTTTCTTTTGAGCACATTTATTTCTTGCATGTTAGAACCTGTAACAAGCATGTCATCTACATACAATAGAAATATAATATAGCTTCCATCATTTTTCCTTCTGAGATAAACACAATGATCAGAGTGACATCTAGTATAACCTTGTTCAGACATAAACCTATCAAATGATAGATACCACTGCCTTGGAGCTTGTTTTAAGCCATACAAGCTCTTCTTCAACCTACACACTAGCTTCTCCTTCCCTTTTCCCTCATATCCTTGTGACTACTGCATATATATCTCTTCCTCCAAATCCCCATGGAGAAAGGTTGTCTTTACATCTAACTACTCAAGATGCAAATCTTCAGCTGCTTTCACCAAAGTCTATACCCTTTTTCTGTGCAAACCCTTTCACCACAATTCTAGTTTTGTACCTTTTTCTACCTCCATCTTCTTCCTTCAACTTGTAAACTCATTTATTCTGCAATGTTGTTTTACCTGCAAGCATCCTGACTAAGTCCCAAGTATGGTTATGTGCTAGGGAGTCCATCTCTTCTTTCATGGGTTTCTCCTACTTCTTCCTGGTTTCTACCTGTACTGCTTCTTCATATCATTCTAGTTCACCAAAATCAGTCAAAAATACATAATATAATGAAGGAGAGTATCATTCAGGGGGTCTACTTATCTTGGTAGATCTTCTAACACCACTTTTAGGTGTTTGAGGTGCTTTTTACTGTTGTGGTTGTTGTTCTGGATGTTGATCATTATGATTTCCAGGCACCATCACTTTTTTTGTGATCTCGTCAAGCACTGTGTATTCTCTGTTTTCCTTTTTAAAGACTTTTAGTTGTGAATATTTTGTCCACATTAATAAAGAAAATAGAACAAATTTTCAAGCAAAATCAAAGAAATGTACCTTTAAATGGTGTTAATGACTTTGGTTATCGCTTTTATGATTATGAAAAACACAAAATCATTAGGAGCAGAGATCTCATATTCAATGAAAAGGTTTTGTATAAGGATCAACTGCAGGAAAAGAAACAGGAAAAAGAAAACAAATAATACACAGTGCTTGACAAGATCATAGAAAAAGTGATGGTGCTTGAAAATCATAATGATCAACATCCAGAACAACAACCACAACACAATTGAAACACAACTTTAAAATCTTGTGATCCATTCAAAGTCGTTGTTTGACCCACGCATTTTTGAAAGCTGGGCGAGTTATTCAAAACAAGTTTTGAGGAATAAAAGTTGGTTAAATTGAGTGTTAAGTCCTATAAACTCTGTTCTTTGCACAAAACTCCAGATTTGACAAATCCACAAACAACCTTAGCAGATTCTGCCAGATTTGCAGTTTGAATTAGACAGTTTCTGAGGATCCCTTGATTAAATTTTGGCATAAATTTGACACAACAAATAATTCGTTTACATAGAAATGAAAACATTAGGGTTGAGGATCCTCATCACCTATCCCATTTCTTCCCCTCCACAACCCTCTCGAAACTGTCATGGTGCTTGATGACATTGAAGAGCTTGCACAGGCCCACCTCCCATACATAACGTCTACCTCTCCAGCGGATCCTACTACAACATCATCTTCATTTTCAATGACGTTGATGTTCATCCCTCTGTCGATTCTCAAAATATTTCATTTCAGCTTTGATCACATTAACATTGAATACATCCCTAGGGAGATGAACCTTGGTATTACGTTTCGGCTCCTCTAATTCTCCTTCGCCATGATCACTAGCACACCGTCTCCTCCTAGCGCTCCACCTGCTCATAGTGCTTCATGAATCTTACTACAACGTATCAGCTTCCACCCAGTGAACATCATAATTCTACACATAGGCATCCATCAACTTTCCATTGCTTGAGCAGGCCTATTCTTCCTAATTAATCTCATCTCGAGACAAAAACCATAGATCTACAAACATATACTCCTACTATCGTTCACAGAAATGACTACATTCGATTCTCTGCTAGATCCATACTTTGCTCTTTTCGCTCCTCCTTGCTTGGGATGGTTCTTGTCCCTTTCCTCCTGGCATAAACCTAGTGCAATCTCTAATTCTATCCGCATTATTTTCCAATGCTGTAACCATTTGATCCATCACAATGTTCTAGTTCAATGACGAATCTTTCTAGGGCCATGACATTACTTTCTCCCAGTGACTAAATTTTCTCTTGTGTATCCCTCATTTAAGCCTGTGCACTTTCCTCTATACCCAAAAATCATCTCTTTCTCTTGTACTTGCTCCTCCACCAATGTTTCCTGGCCCAGAACATAATTGATCACATTTAAACTTGATTTATTATGATTCACAACCACTATTTTTAATAGAAATATCACAAGCAATAACAAAAAAATTATGCATTGATCTTTCTATCCATTGGGTCAAAATAAATCCTTCACTGTAGAGGCATAAATTCTAAGCCCAAACCCTCAACCATGCCTTCGATACCAATTGTTAAGGAATTGGATACATAACATAAATAATTACTGAGAGGAAAAATAAAAATAATCAACAACAAGTATTCACATAAACAATACACACTAGATTTAACCAGGAAAACCCCAAATTCATGGAAAAGCCTAACCCAATGAGATCTCATTAACCTTGGCCAAACTTTTGGCCAAGATAGCCAAGTGATCCTTCACCGCTCACCTCCAGGCCATCATTACAATGAAGTATTCCCAGCCTTTTATATGCTCTATTACATGCAATACCACAGGTAGAAAACCAAGGGTGCACAATACCATGTGCCCAAAAGCCATCACTATTTAACCTGGTCAACTTTGACTCTATCTTGAGTCAAGTTTAACTAACAAATCCACCCCAGCTGCGACCAAACAAAGGATCTCAAGCTAATAACCGAGTTGACATCCTACAGGAGGAGGAGGTGATAGGAGAAGTACAAATGGAACCACCAGACAACCATCCAACTCCGCCAAGGGATGGTAATAGTGCTAAAACAAAAGCGGAATAGATAATAATGGAAAAGGAGACCATGGAACAACCAATAGAATAGGCGAACATGGAGATCGATAGCCAAAGGGACAAGATAAGAAATGAGGAGCAGGTCCTATGTACGATGTTAAGTGAGTGGAGACATTTGGATGAGCGATTTATACCAGAAGATCAGAAGAAGCTCTACAAAGAAACATTCCAACGTTACAAAGCAAAACAGGGCACAAGGGCATCAATTCAATTAGAACAAATAGGATCTCAAAATCATCAAGGGGAATTAGGAACCCTTGGGATAAGGAGGGAAGAACAAGGCCGGAGAAACTTAAATAAGACCATCCAACTGATAGGAGAAGCATTGGTGAACTCTAGAAGGGTAATACCGCTATTCACGGTCTTCTAGCAACTTAACAAATCGTCTAAATGATAATCACATATCGGAATATTAGAGGCCTTAATAGCAAAGGAAAACAACAATATTTGAAAGAGGGACTTAGGAAAGATAAGCCCAACATCATGGTGGTTCAGGAAGCCAAAATATCGGAAGCCAAATGCAAAGACATTCTAAAGACCTTCAAACCGCAGTATGAAGTGGTAACCCAGGATGCTAGGGGTAGTGCAGGTGGACTAGCTAACATATGGAACCCAATGGAGGTAGTTTTTGAGGATTGGGTTAGTAGACCCAGAATCCTCTCGAGGATATTTAGGCATATAGTATCCTGAGACTAGGCCTTACTCACAAGAGTTTATGGACCACATATTCTAGGAGAAAGAGGGGGTCTTTTACAAAATCTAGAAAATATGAGAGGAGATTATCGAGATGACCTATGGATCATCGGGAGAGATTTCAACATGATCACATCCCCAGAGGAGAAAAAAGGAGGAAAATGAAGCTAGTACGTAGACATGGAAAAGTTTAGGGACATGATCATTGAGCTTCACTTATTCGACATGGAGACCAACAATGGTATCCACACTTGGAATAATACGAGGGGGGGACCTCACTAGATCGCTTCTAGGCTAGACCAGTTCCTAGTCTCTGAGCAGGTAGTTAACCATGCCATCTTCTTGGAAGCCTCCATCCTGCCTGGGATGGGTTCTGATCACTGGCCAATCTATTTGGAAATAGACCTGAAAACATGCCCCAAAAATAAACCCTTTAGATTCGAATCCTTTTGTTCAGAGATCTGCAGTTTAAGTAGAAAGTGGAAATCTGGTGGAAGGATAGTGAGGAAGTGGGAAGAAACCATATGCCCATGTTATAATTGAAACTCAAGGAAATGAAAAGAAATATTAAGAAATGGAATAAGGAAGAGTTCATGCATATTATGAGATACCAGTAATGACTGAGTGAGAAGATGGAAAGATACAACAACAAATCATAAGCCAAGGCAAGGATGAACATCTAGTGGAGGAAGAAGGGAGGATCATCATCCGGATGGAAGAACATAGACAAAAAGAAGATATATTATGGAAATAGAAATCAAGGATTAACTGGCTAGAAGAAGGGGAAAAAACACTCGGTTCTTCCATAAAGAAATGGTACAACGCCATCACAACCGGATCTTCTCTTTAAAGGACAAGGGCGAGAATAGAATTTTCAAGCATGAGGAAATGGAGGACTTGGTCGTAAACTATTTCCACCTCGTCTTATGAAACCAGATAATGAAAAGTGAGAGGAAATTCGAATAATTACCCAAAACATCCCTCACTTGGTTTCTAGAGATTAGAACCTAGGGCTTATGAGGGTGGTATCTTTGGAGGAAGTGGAAGATGTCGTTAAAGGAATGGTGAAGAATAAAGCCCCTGGCCTTGATGGATTCACAGTGAAATTATTCTAAGCTGCCTGGACCTTTATTGGCAAATATTTACTAGAAGTGGTGGAGGAATCAAGATGCAACCAAAAGGTATGTCCAAGTTTGAATTCCACTTTTATCAATTTAATCCCTAAAATAGCTAAATCTGAGGACCCACAAGGGTTTAGAACTATAGCCTTGTGTAACGTGATATAAAAAAGCATAGCCACTATAATAGTGAAGCACCTCAAATCCATGCTCCCCAACCTAATCTCATCACAACAAATAGGTTTGTCGAGGGTCGTCAAATTTTGGATGGCTTCATAACTTCTCAAGAGGCAATCCATTCCTTAAATCAGCTCAAAGCACCTAGTATGATGATCAAGATCAACCTATCCAAAGCTTATGACCGTATTTGCTGGACTTTCCTAAAAAACATCCTTAAATCCTATGGTTTCGATTAGAGATGGATCAACTGGATCTCAGCAATGGTGGCCTCTCCTGTTTACTCTATCCTCTTAAATGGCTCCCCAACTAGAACTTTCAACCCCTCTCGAGGTATGAGGCAAGGTGATGCTCTCTCGCCATTCCTCTTCATCTTGGTTGCTGAAGGTGTTTCTAGGAATAGTGTCCACTCGGATACTGCTATTCCCACTAAGATGGGTGGCTATCTTAGAAAGAAACAAGTAAAGTCTACTATTGTTTTCTTTTATGGAAATAGACAAGAGGAGAACCAAGAAGACCAACCTAAGTCTTGTGCTTGATTTCCTCTCCTTCTTGATAGAGCTTCGTTGCTTCTTCTTCGTCTGCCCAACTTCAAAGAGAACCTATGGAATCATAGCAACATACTACTATCGAATAAACAAAGATCTATATCCCTAAATAACACAGGATTAGATGTATGTTAACCATATAAATGCATATATAAACAAGTACACAAGAATATGGAAGAAAACAAGAATAACTTTATTAAGATGAAAAGTAGCAAGAGGATTACAACCATATGCTCTGACCCAGCATCATCCTCCAGCTCGGAAGCCCTTCTTCACCTCAAGCAAAGTTTAGATCACCCAACACTATGAATGTACACCAGAAAAGCAACAACACTTCTCTATAAGATACAAAACTCCAGCCTCTGGATCTCTGTGATGAGGGATCCATATATAGATTATTATAGAGAGGTGAGTCATCTTTTGGGATCTTGATTAGTGTCCTCTCTTTGATAGTTCCTGCTTCCACTTGGAGAATGATGATCTCTTACTCATCCCTGGTCGAAAACAAAAGGCAAGTGTCAGAGGGGAAGCTTCTGAAGATTCCATGATCTTCCACCTCGCATTTTTGTCACTGCCATTTGTCCATTCCCGACCATCGCACCTTACAGAGGAGCAATTCAATATGCATCGGACCTTGTACACTGGGAAGGTGATATGCATCGCACCCTCTGCATTAAGCTTTCAGTATGGTCCAGTTTTGACCATTTATGAGCAATTTTTAGTGGAGAACTTTTGGGAGATGATGTAATCAGCTGACCTTGTTCCTTTAGGCAGTGAAGCAACACTTTTAGGGACTTAGGA
>APFE031425956.1:24293-58100 GCA_000404065.3 Pinus taeda | reverse complement strand
TTGGGACAGAAGATGCTTTTCAACATAGGCTTCCTACCCATACCATTCTCTAAAAGAAGAATTGAGAATATACTGCAGAAACAAAATGCCCTGGGAGTCGACCTTGAAAAGACCTGTCGATATCCTTTGTTAACGATGCAAGATGAAAGTGCGGAACGCTTATTTCCATTACAAATTCACTGGAAAGTAAGATTAATATTAACAGATTATTGAAAATTCCAAATATCGCAGCATATTAAATGATACCGAAATTCACGTTTGAAAAGGTGGTTTCTGCGGAGAATATGGGCAATCCGGCGTATTTAACAAGTCGCCCGTCGACTTGGAAAGACCTGTCGCTATCGGTTGTTACTTGATGATGAAGGAAGATGGGAACAATATATTTGCATTATGCTTTGATCAAAAAACGGCAAATTTAAATTATAATTTCACTATAAAGTATGTTTAAGATATTATTTAAAATTTCGAATACGCTTCAGATCAGCCAACGACGAAGGCCGCGTTTGAAAATACGGTTCGTGTTAGGTGAAATCCCAGCTTCCAGGCGTCGTCAGCATCTTCGGGATCCCTTGTGCTTGGGAAGGAAGCTCTTTCCTCCCCAGGTTTGAAATTCACCACACTGATAAAAGATACTTTAAACCCGACATTTTATTTCGTCAACTTGAACGGAATCAGCGTTGGTGACACGACCGTCCCCGTCCCCGCAACGGGTACTGGCGGCGGGGGAGGAACGATCATCGACTCGGGAACAACGATCACCCATCTCGTTGATTCTGCTTACACAGCTCTCAGAGACGCTTTCCGCAGCCATATTCCCAATACGCAGCCGACATCATCTGGAGGTTTCGATACTTGTTACGACTTGTCTTCTTCTTCCGTCGACGTTCCCACTATAACGTTACACTTCGATGGTAGCGTGGACCTGGATTTGCCAAAGGAAAATATCCTATTCAGCCCAGGATCGGGGTTATCATGCTTGGCTTTCTCGACTTCTGGTTCTCTTTCCCTTCCTTTTTCTATTGTAGGAAATGTTCAACAACAGAATTTCCGTGTCGTTTTTGATGTGCCCAATTCTCAAGTTGGATTTGCTCAGGAAAGTTGTACAAGTGCTTGATAACGTTTCCTTTGCCCTTCTTCTCTGATACCTCCCTCGTCCATTTTCTATGTTTCATCTGCAACTCCCAACCGTCTTTTAAATAATGATCTGTCGTATGAAAGCCCAACTGGTGCATAGCTGCGACAGTGCTCTTAATAGTCATGTGTATTATTTAGTCCGGTCTTTTTGCTATTTCCTCACTCTTGTTTTATCATTCGCGTTAATAAGAATCATATTATCAGCGAACTGTTTTGGTTTCCATAAAACATATTTTAGCGTTTTGTGGAATTGAATAAATACAAATTTCGGTAAATATGATATTTTAATACCATGAAACGATAATCTCTATAGAAAAAGGTAAAACGAAAAGCACAACGTGAACATTTTGTTTATAATATATTAAAATGCAATGTCACACAACCAAGATTTTATTTCTTTATATCCGATATATAATTTCTACTCAATCTAGAGAAATATGGCCATAATACCCAAACATTCATAAATTCAAATTTACATCGCCTACGCTAGATAATGATCATGATCTACCCTTATACGAAAATATCTGTGAGAACTAAAACTAGAATAAGGCTTTAAAATAGAGATACAACATCCCTGCTGAAGCATTTAATTTCTGAATGTAATAGAGAAAATATTTTATAGTACTTGATAATTAAATTATCATAACAAGGTAATCAATAATGTTATTTCACAAATGATGAATTTGCACATAATTGACATTACATAATATAACAATAGTGTGAATTTATAAAATTACGAATTTGTAAATAATTGAGATTACATAATATAAAACGTTACGAGGGATGGATCTCTCGGATTGACTTATTTGCAGAAGCAGAAACGCTTCTTGTATGGTCATCCAAGGAGTTTGGAGCTGGAGGCAGAGGTGTTATAAGAAATTGACATACATGTTTATCTATATAATTCCGTTTTAAATTCCTTTTTCACAACATAATCAGTTCACACTGAATTGTTTCCTGTCACATGGGAAAGATCTGAAACATTTTTAGAACTCTGAAATTTTAAAAGATTTAAAACGCAACTGAGGTAAAATGAATCTTCATAAAAAAGAAGAAGTTATAGATGCATATATTCATTATTAATTTACTAGCTACTAATATAAATATATAAATAGAAAATTATGAGGAAATTAATTGAAAGTAAAATTATTTTTAAAAAACTTAATATAAAAATTGGATGATTATAATATTTTTTAATGTTAGGTAAAAGTTGATGTTAACAATTTAGTGATTGCTAAATGCTCATAGTTTTGTATGAAACATATTATACAACCATATTTTCAAATGTGGTGATATGGCCTATATTTTTTTTTTTGGTTATATACAAACCTCATTAATAATTATTATAGTATTTAGAATTATTAATAACTAATAAATATTAACAACCAGGTTGTATTATAATATATTATATTATAATAATTATAATAAACTCCTAATATATATAATTAATAAAAAATAAAATAGTTTCATAATAATATAGATAATCATCATATTATTTAAATAATCCTATAATATCAAATCATAAAAAATAATAACAATTATATTGTATTATTATTATTCTAATAATAATAATAATAATAGATTAAAATATTATAATAATATTATTTTTTTTCTCGTTAAAGCTAGCTAATCTATTATATTATATACATGTAAACATTACATGCAAAAAGACAGGCCGTCCAGGGCCAACTGTGGCACCTTGGATAGCTTTGCTTGACACAGAATTCGCCCTCCCAAGGGCAGCACCTCCAAGATATACCAAAACATGTGACACAGAGTTGATCTCAGACAGTAATGAAACGGCCCGCGCAGGGGCTTCCAACAAAAAACTCATAGTAGACCTAGCCACGACGCATGACAGACAGACACATAATATGAAAAAGAACTGAAAGTATACACACATAGAAATGTAGCATCGTCCAGATACCAGCCGAGACCTCTAACTTATACTAGACCCGAGAGAGAGAAAAGTAAGCCAGAGAGTGTCTCTGGGGGTTAATCTTCAGGCTCTTCCTCAATGATGTAGCTCCAGCCTTGGCCTTCAGGGACGCCTGCCCACATCGCCATAGGATCCTTCGCAGTGGCCGGCGGTTCGTGCTCTGGAGGTTGGGGAGGGGCTTGCTGAAGCTCCTTCCCTGAATTGCCCTTTTCAATTGGTGGCTGTAGCACTGGACTTTCCTCACGATTTCCTTCTGGAAGTATCTCAGTCGAAACCGGTTGCTTTCCATCTTCATTCTCCTCAGGAACCTTCGTAAAGAGAACTGAGATATGTGCGTTAATACCTGCACTTTCCTGCGAGCTACCCAAGGTTAAAATGATTGAGCCGAATGCGGGAAGCACGGGCTCTCCTCCCCTGGAGCTGCCGACCTCCAAGAACTGACTCGCTGGAATTGGTATGGCTCCCGCCCTCCTGTAGCAGTAGCAGCAGCAGCAGTGATGGTGTACATTCGCTGCAAGGGGGCGTGAAGGTGCACCACGCCCAGGTCCCCTCCGACTCGGCTGTCTTTCACGCAATCGCGCCATATTTTCCGTGTCTCCTTCAACTTGTTCCAGGACCGAGCTTGTGGGCTTGAAGTCACAGTTGTCACTGCCAATTGAGTGCAGTCCCCGAATTGATTCAAGGCAGAGCTCAACTGCCCATAAACCGCGCACAGGATTAGCAAGCAGGAAGCGAACTTCGCCCAAGTGAATGCCTTCACTCTCCGCCTCAATTGCACTCCCTTTGCCCTCAGAGTTCTGTTCCCACCTGAGGCACTCTCCAGAGTCGAAATGGGTATTTGCAACAGCAGTGGCTGCGTTTTGAAGGAGAAGAGCACCCACCGGACGAAATTCCTCCAGAGCCTGCTCCACATAGACCTTACATTGCGAATGAGCCTGCAATGATCTGTCATCCTTATGAGTTCTTGCAACATTCCCTCGATAAGAGCTCTCCATAACTGCTCCCTGTAGCAACATCTCTTCACCCTGCGTAACATTGAATGCCAAGAGCTCGGGCTACTGAACCTCATACCTCGGCGGCAGTGGGCATTAACTATACTGCGCTAACACGGGGCGACACATGCTGGGCATGTGGCTCGTCCCTGGCTGACGTGCTAACACCCGCATCCGGGGATTCAACATCTCTTTGGATGAGACTTTCACAGTCTTGAGCCTGTTGATTGCTTGGGATGATATCCAAATTACCTGATAGAAGGGGTTGGTTATTTTCTACCCCAATATTGGCTAGGAGATCAGCAATCTTGTTGCCTTCCCTTTTTGTGTGATGAAAGGAGAGGGCTCTGTGATTGCGCAGCTCATGAGCAATGTTACTTAGCCTTGCTTCTAGTCTCCAGCTATCAGCAACTTTCCTGGCTTGAGAGCCATTCTGAATGCGCGTGGCCATGTGGATGAGGATCTGGGAATCGCCTTCCACTATCAAGGGTTGAAGATTGAGTCTCCTGGCTAGCAAGAGCCCTTGCCAGAGTCCCTTGAGCTCTACGGAGTTATTGGTGTCCCACCCTATATTACCGAAGTAGATCTGCAGGGGGGTGCCTTCATGGTTTCGAAGAATACCTCCAAATCCTGCTAGTCCAGGATTACCTTTGGAGGCCCCATCAAAGTTGAGTTTGTATGAGTTGGTAGGAGGGGCGGTCCAGCATCTGTTATCCTTGATGTTGCAATTTGCTGGCTGATGCTTGTGGCAGCTGCAGTTGCCAATTGTCGAGAATGTTTTTCTCATTGTCTGTGGTAGGGAGATCCTCTTTTGTCCATGATCGTAGCAGCATCGTTTCTCTGAGATTTCCATGCAGTCTGCTCCAGATTACTTCAATGGGAGAGCTCTGGTTTTTAAATATGCGCCTGTTTTCTTTCCTTCCAAATGTTCCATAAGACTATGCTCAGGATGATATTCCATAGGTGATTGAGGATTGCACAATCATAGGGGATTTTCGACCATTGTCGGATGGAATCAATGATGTCGCTATCTCCTTTGCACCTTTTCTGGCATCTAAAGCTAACCTTTTCCCATAGCTGGTTGGCTAGTGAGCAAGTGTCCAGAAGGTGTTGCAAGATTTCCTCGTTTTGAGAGCAATTGTGACATATCGAAGGGCCTTGAAAGTTGTGTCTCCTTAGTTTGTCCCAGGTGAGAATCTTTGTGTGTCCAACCATCCAGAGGAAGTGGGAAATTTTGGGCCATGCTTTGAAGCCCCAAATTTTACTCCAAAGAGGATCCGACATAGTGGGAAAGTTTCCAATGAGATTGTAGGCCTCTTAAGTGGAATAGGATCCCTTAGGTTGATAACCCCATCTGAGAATATCATTGCTGTCCTCGTACCGAATGCTTCTTTTCCTTAACTCTTTCTCAAGATCTGCTACTTCCTGAGTATTAGTATTGCCGATTATTTGATTGCTCTGTCGCCATTTTCTGAACCCATGCTCCGTCTCCTGCATCCAAAATTGATGGACTATTGTCTACTGCTGCTCCTGCCTGTTCGGAACCAGCAATGGAGGAAGAACACTCGAGAGTTTGGGCAATTGGTTCCAGGCGTCAATCCAGAATCTAGCCATGTGACCATTCCTAATTTCCCAAAAGTTGTGTTGTTGAATGAGCTGGTGATGCTGTTTGGCTGCGTTCCATATTAGCGATCCTTTGTCTGTGGGAGTAAATCTGATGAGCTCTTCTTGGGGCCTGTTGTTGGCATATTTGGCGGTCCATATTTTTGCCCATAGCTTATCTGGATTAGTCATCCATTGCCACCAGATCTTGGCATTCATGATGGTGTTGTTGTACTCAGGATCTCTGAGTCCAATGCCTCTTTTGTCTTTGGGCATGCAGACAGTGCTCCATTTCACTAGTGCCCACTTGCGATTAGTGGCTGAACTGCCCCATAGAAAGTCACGCTGCAGGTTCCTCAACCTTTTTAATACCCACTTTGGTGTAGCTAGGATAGAAAAAAGATAGAGAGGCATGGCTTGGAGGATAGACTTGATGAGCACCACCCGACTAGCTAGGTTGAGAGAACGGTGAGTCCATAGATTGAGCTTTGAATCGAGTTTCTCTAGAAGATTACGCCATGCGGGCTGCTTTATGGCTGAGGTAGTGACGAGGGCTCCTAGGTATTTGGAGGGGAGAGAGGCTGAGGGGAATCCTAAAATGCAGGAAACAACAGATTTAACCGAAGGAGGGGTGTGGAAGAAGAAAATTTGTGACTTGGAGCAGTTGACGTGGGTGCCAAAGGCTTCTGAGAAATCGTTGAGCATGGTTTTTAAATAGGAGGCTTCCTGTACCAAGGGGTAGCCATAGAGCATGGTGTCATCAACAAATTGCTGATGAGGGGAGGCAGGGGAGTTGTGGACAGAGATGCCTTTTAGCTGTTGAGAATGGAGGGCATGCTTGATGTGACTACCTAGACCTTCAACCATAAGAACGAAGAGGAAAGGGGAAAGGGGGTCCCCTTGTCTTATGCCTCGAGAGGGCTTGAAAGGGCGGGAGGGGATACCATTTACAAGGATGGAGAAATGGGTGGAGGTGATAAGGCTCATGATCCAGCGAACCCACATGGAGCAAAAACCAAAAGCTTTCAACATGTGTTGTATATAAGACCAACTGAGCTTATCGAAAGCTTTAGAGAGATCCAATTTGAGTAACATACCTGCTTTTTTGGATTGTTTGAGCGAGTGAATGATCTCGTGCGTGAGGAGAATGCCATCCATTATCTGTCTGCCTTCTACATATCCCGACTACTCCGGAGAGATGAGCATGCGTAGTAGAGGTTTTAACCTATTGGCATTGACTTTGGATATGACTTTATAGATGACATTACAGAGAGCTATAGGCCTGAATTTGTCAGGGGTAATGGAGTTCTCCTCTTTGGGGATGAGAGTAATGAAGGTGGAGTTGAGGTTGGGGAGAAGCCAGTGCAGAACCCTGGATTCCTCTACAATCTGCCAAACCTCCAGCTTAATCATATCCCAGAACACATGAAAAAACGTGGTTGTGAAACCATCTGGGCCAGGGGCCTTACCTTCTTTGAGCTGCGCCATTTCCTCATCTACTTCCTGGAGAAGAATAGGGCGCATGAGTAGCTCGTTGTGTTCCGCTGTGACAAGTTTAGGTATATTGTTGGTTATCTTTCCAATCACCTGTTGCCAATCCACTGCTTGTTCTTGGTGTACCTGCTGGAAATGATTGAGGAGTATCTCTTCGATTTCCTCATGCTTCTCAACTTTTGCCCCCTCTTGGTTCTAAATGAATGGAATATTATTATGCATCCTTCTCTGCACCGTAGTTCTGTAGAAGAACTTTGGGTTTGCGCTCCCCTTCCTTTAGCCACCTGACCCTTGACTTTTGCCTCCAATAAATTTCATCCTGCTTTCTCCTTTCTTCAAGCTGATTGTGAATGTGTTGTTCCTGATCCAGGGTTGCCTCTGTGTGCCCTTCATTAATTATTTTCTGTTGGAGATCCCCCAATTCCTGACTTAGCTCCTGTTGCACTTTAAATATATTTCCAAAGGTCTCCCTATTCCATCTTTTTAGGTGACTTTTTAGATATCACAACTTCTCTTGAAGCTGATACATTTTTGATCCCTCTGGTGGGATGAAAGAGGCCCAGATGGTTCTGACGAAGTCCTTGAAAGCGGGGTGTGTGAGCCAAAACCCCTCAAAAGGGAAGGGTCTTTTGGTCCGATCCACTGGTCTCTGCCATTGCAGAGCGATCGGCCAGTGATCCGAACCAATATGAGCCAGTATTGCCGCCGAAAGATCACCTCCAAGATGCACCGCATTATCCGAGATCAGAAAGCGATCCAGTTTAGAGGCGATCTGATACTTGCCAATTCTTCGATTACTCCAGGTGTAGGTGCCATTACAGAACGACATATCTATGAGAGAGGCATTTTGGATGAAGTCCTTGAAGCGATCAACTTCTGGTTCCAATCTGGTTCTCCCTCCTATCTTATCCTCTATATTGGTTATCATGTTGAAGTCCCCTGCCACGATCCAAAGTGGATGTCGCCTATTTATGCTCAGTGCTTCTATGGTGTCAAGGAGCGCGATTTTACTTCCTGTCTCTTGCGGAAAATAGACGTTGGATAGGTTACCATGAATGTTGGTACCTAGAATATGAAAGGCCGCCTGTATGAGGTGATGGGATGCATGAAAATCTGTCAGAATTACAGCTTGGGTATTCCATGCTATAGCAAGCCCACCTGAGGCTCCTGAGGCATCTACAGCAACAGATCGGCACCCTGGCCAAGCTTGTGAGATTATGCGACCTAGCGTAGCACTATTGCATTTAGTTTCCTGGAGGAAACACATCTGTGGTTTTTCCATCTTGATCATGTTTTTTAACATCCTGAGTTTTCCAGGGCTATTGAGCCCTCTTAAGTTCCAGGATACAAGCTTCATGGTTTAACTAATTTGGGAGGGACTGTAGTACTTCGTCAACTTTGCATATCTGCCTGAGTCCACCAGGATTTTCCCAATCTCTATTGTTCTTTGGAGATCTGTTTTCCTCCCTCTTTTTTTGGTATCCTTTGGACGCAGGTTTCCGTCCCAAGTGCTGCCCGGTTGTATACCTAGTTGGTGTTGGTGGTAGGCTTTGGAGATAACCACTTCCAACTTTTCTATTTCGGTCTCAGAGATGGATTCATATGCTTTTTTTTTGCAAGCTGGTTCTAGTTCTATAATGTCCAGACCGTGTAGATCTATGCTTTCTGGCTCTTCCTCCATTTTCTGCACTTGACTTCTTTCCTCTTGATTAGTCTCTGAGTCCCGTGGGAGGTCTGCCTTACCATCCACCTCCATTTCCTTTGGATTCTCTGTTGTGCCTTTCGGATTCCTGCTGAGGATGGTCGGGATGATGATGGGAGGCTGAGACTTGGGAGGGGGATCAGATGGAGGGGGATGGGTGGAAGAGGAAGGGCGAGCATGGATATTCTCAGGGTCTAGGGGCTGGTCATCTGAATAGTCGCCTAGAATGTCGAAGTTGTTCTTAGATGCAGGGTTTTGGGTTTTGTTGGGCTGGGGTTTGGACCCATTCTGAGGCTTTTTATGTGAGCGCTTCCGACTTGAGACTTTGGTGAAACCATCTTGAGATGGGGATTCCGAAGGATCAGAGGAGTTGGCTTTGGCATTAAGAGGGCAATCCCTGAAGAGATGCCCCAGCGCATGGCACCTTCTGCACCTAAAGGGCACATGCTCATAATCGAGAGGCTGGATCCATTCCTCGTCTCGGTGGGCAAGAGTTACTGACTCTGGTAAAGCTTCATTCAGACGAATAAAGACACATATTCTAGCGTAGGAGATATACTTACGGGATTTGGTTTCTTCTGCCGCTCTGATGTATTCTCCCACTCTGTTTCCTATGCCCTTTAGACAATCCTGTTCCCAATATTCATCGGGAAGTGAGTACAGTCTGATCCACACTGGTGCCCAAGTGAGATCTTCCTTGTCAGGGTTGAATCTTGGCATCCAATCCCTCAGATATAGACCGGCCGAGTTGAAGAAATAAGGCCCTCCTCCTAGGATCCTGTATTTGTCCTCTAGGCAGAAAAAGATAGAGGTGAAGAAGCCCTTTGGCCCAAGCTGGAGAGTGACATCTCCCTTGGGTTTCCATTTCACCGCGATCCAACCGTTTAATGCTCTCTCAGTTGGCGAAAACCCTATGAATTTTCCAATGATGGCATGATCTTTCATATACTCTATTCTTCTATCGATCTTGTCTCCTGGCAGTTCTATTCATGGCCTTTCTTTGGCTACAGGTCGACAAGTTGATGAAGTGACTTTCAGGCTGTTCCCTTGAGTCTCTTTTTCTTCTTGTGGATCATTGTCATTACCTTGATGCTTTTTCCCTTTGCTGAGAATATCCGAATCAACCGATCCAAAAATGACCGCTTGCTCTGGGCCGTGCAGTGAAGGGGAGGGCTCTGACGGCCCCCCCCCCCCCCCCGGAGGAGGTACCATTGTCCTATGCTGATTCCCTGCAACTCTGTCACGCTGCAAAGATTCGTTTACAGTGCTTGAACGCGTTTCGCAGTGCTGTCAGCGCCGTCGAGGGTTTCTTCCTCAAAACCCTAGCTCCATTCCCGAAAGGTAGTGGGCTTGGCCCGGTTTAGACTAACTACTCACATGACGAGCTACGACCTTGCTCGGGATCGAACACAAGACCGGTCTGTCATGATGAGGCTGACTTTACCACTACGCTGCCTCCACGACCTTAATAATATTATATTATTATAATAATATACCAATATAATTATTATTATAATAATAATATAACAAATTTTATTATGATATTATTAGGAGTTTTATATCATATATATTAATATAATATTTTATAAATAATATTAACAATAATGTGTTTTTAAATTAATAGTTATTATAATATTTATATAATATATAAATATTATATTATTACATTATAATAACTAGCAATTGTCCTAAAAGGTACAAAGAGAGGCCGATAGGATTATTAAAATGGAATTGTAAAATTTAGTTACATAATGAAATCTCATCTATGAGGAGCTTTGGGGGCCTATAGATTACAAGAGAATAGCAGAAATTCTTCACTAAACATGTTAGTAGCGTACTGATCATCTTGGCGGTTGGAGACAGAACTGGTGTTGAAGCTCTCTTTCCTCACAAACCCAACAGGGGCTTTCTTGTCATAATCCTGAGTACAAAATTTGACTGTCACTTTCTGCATTTTTCTATTTATATACATTGTTTGAACTCCTATACAAAATTTCCCACAGAAGAGAAACAAAAGATATTACAATCATATTGTAAGAGAAACAAAAGATATTACAATCATATTGTAAGAGAAACAAAAGATATTACAATCTAATTGTAAGAGAAATATATTTGGCTACTAACAGATGAAAACCAACATGAAATGATGATTCAAGCACTACAAAGCTAAATCCTAGTTTTCAAAATAGATTCTGTATTAACTGCATGTGGGCATCAGACTGTTTTTGAAGTTTGGCACTTTAATCAAGTCAATTTCTACAGATCAAGTGGCTATTAATATAAAGTCATTCATATCACACTAGTTACAGTAGGTTGAAAACAAACATATATACCAAAATAAGAAGGGAAGAATATAGTGCACTCCTAAATCCACATGTACTGATCCCAACACTTCGTTGAGCTAAACATTTCAACCCACATCCTACAATAAATAAAACACTTGACACAATCCCCACAGAAAGTATCAAGTTCTTCGTCTCCTCTAATAGCGCGCTGCAAATGCCTTGGGGTGATACATTTAACCTTGAGATATTTACTGGCATTTCCGGCAAGTTCTAAAACCTTTGCAGTTATATACTCTAGAATGGGTGCAGAATAAACAGCTGCAGTTGCTCCCACTCTTCTATTTGCAGATACTTGAGACTTTAACAGACGGTGGATTTGTCCCACACGAAATTGCAATAAGAATAAACAGTCTAGTCCACCTATTACAGTAACCTTATGGAGTTCTTGCTCACAGGAATTCTGAATTGTTCCAAAGCTTCAATGAATATGTTTCTCCCAAGAAGAAATAAGCTAGAATTACTTCAGTTGAATCAAGATTTTGACAAGAAATTTTTTAGAAAATAAATAGATACAACTATAAGTCAAACAACCAAAAACAGTTTGAGAGAGCTCAACATAAAACATAATCTCACAGAATTACATGAGTATTTGAACTATTACAAAGCTTCATTGAAGATGTTTCTTTTAAGAAAACAAATTCCTAGAACTACATTGGTAGCCACTGGAAGAGAAAGAACTTTTGTTGTTCTGCTTATGTGAACCCTTTATGGAAATTAATGATCTTTATATGGATCATATTAATTCAAATTGTCTTATGTCAACTATAAAAAAAATTCTCAGTCTATGTTTCCATATCAACCCCAAAAGCTGAAAACTGAATGCTAGGAAAAAAAATTAAGAATACTATTAGGTGCTTGCATGCAATGGCCCAAATTTGTTTTCAAATTGAAATAGTTGTCTTATGGATATTTTATATAAAATTGCAGTAGTGAATATTTAGGATGGTTAATTATATAAGTATTATCATGTTTTTGTTATTTGAACTAAATTGTAATAAAAATTAACAAAAACAAAGATAATATTCAAATCATGATAAAAAATAAATATAAAATGTAATATAAATGACAGTTTTAATAAGAAAGTATTACCATTATAAAAAAAATTTAAGTGTAATATAAATGGCAATTTTAAGAAGAAAACATTATCATTATAAAAATTTTCTTGATAGATAGGACTGGAAGTTAAATTTACATACCCATTATAACTTGTATATATATACTGATTGTAACTTGTATATTTGATGAGTAGGGTGCAGTTCAAATTTATGAACTGGTTGCAACTTCTATATTTTTCTAAGATTTATATGAGAGCTTTTAACCTTTGTCATTGTCAGCAGAGTTGGGAGATTTTGGAAATGAAGTGCTTTTTGACCTGGGTCTCCCTTCTAAGCTTTTTCAAAATTTGGAAGATGGAAACAAGTATTAGAGTTTGACAGAATTCATCTTCAAAACTAAAGGAAGAGGAAAAGGTTCTAATAATACAGGACAGGGGAAAGGAAAAGGGAGGGCGAAATACATATGAGTTATCCTTTATTCGGTATTCCTATTTAGACTAAATAATAAAGTGACCCTACAAAGTTTCAGCATTAACGACCTTCTCCATGATGTAGCAACAATATCCCTTCATTATTCTTTATCCATATTTAAAGAAAAACAGAGTCACCTTACAAAGTTCAGCATTGACCATTCTCCATACAACTGTTAGATGATATGACAACAACATCCCTTCTACTTTTTTCTATCATATGAACATTCTCCATACAACTATTAGATGATATGACAACAACATCCCTTCCACTTTTTTGTATCATATCTTGTCTGTGCTGTTACTTATATGACCCAATTGAAATGTTATAATCCTCAGAATAAAAAGATTCACTTGTTCAAGAAATTTAGTTGGTAATGTCACCAGTGTTTAAGGTGATATTTGAAATACTATATGATTGGAAGTACAATCTTCATATAGTACCATTGTTCTAGTAGTAAATGGAAGCAATTATTAGGTAAGTCTGCAAAACATAGAAAAGATCAAGAAGACATTCTACAGGAAAGCTTGACAATAAGCAGAGGGGTACGAATACCATATAAAACCTTTAATAGAGCACCAAGAACATGTCTTTGAAGGCATAAAAGTTGTGGTAAAGCAAGTGAAACATTTACCATTGATGAGTGAACTGAACAGTAGGAGAATGACTGCTGCATTTCACTTTAACATATGGTTTACACATAGAGATGTGTTTGGTAGGTTATAAATAAACATATATACAATGAAAGTATTCGTTGGCTTCTAAACATATGTACAATAAAAGCATTCTATCACATACAGTTGTAATTGAGAATGAGCAACTAATCATATATGCATGATGGGCCATGGCATCGACAACACCAATTAGTGTTTATTGTGGTGCCATAATGTGCGAGTTGTTCCTGCAATTGATGCCGCATTTGCTTGTGTGCATCTCTTTCATAAATGTGAATCGTTAGCTTAAGTATTTTTCTTATTTTCTTTAACAAATCAATGGCTGGGCACAAATGGTAAAGCGACAATGATTTTTGTGGCAAGATCCTTGTCTGCATATCTTGTAAGGTAAGTTCCTGTTGCTGAATTTCTTCGCAACACGCATACAACATTCGTAGGTAGCCTGTATCCATACCTGTTTCCATCCAGAAAGGAAACATTGTAAGTGACAATGGATATGTTTGACAATTTCGTTTGAATATATAAAGTAAAATAAATGATTCCAACAAGTATAAAATCATATGAAAGTAAATGTAATAACAAGAAAATATATGTGAAAGTTTGTTAAAGTTTGTTATGTAGTGAGTGGTGTTTACCATGTGTGTAATTTTGGAAGACAGGTTGTACGATTGGCTAAAGTGTATTATCCTGAATATATTTTGCTGCAAGCAATGACTCTTCTTGTTTTCTACGCTTAAGATATGGATTCTTGTGCATTTGTGCAATGCGTGAGAATGGGAATGCTGGATTGATGTGTATGTCTGCCAATGACCGCATTCTTGAAATTGCAGTGAACGTTAGCCCTTGGCGTTCTCTGGTGCCGATGTCCACTGTTGCTTTGTCTAATGTCATTCCTTGTGACTTGTGTATCATTAAATCCAATGCCATATGAAGTGGTATTTGACGGCGTGTACCCCTTGTGATGGGAGAAATAGGTACATATGTTGGGTGTGAAATGTCCCATGGTGTTCGTTTGTATTATCTAAAGTCGACAACCACGAAGGATGGTAATTCTGGGGGCTCTGAATCCATTGAATAAAATATTGAGATGACCTTCCCAAGTGCGCCATTGACGAGGCCTGCATGTACCCATAAGTTTTTGGTGAGCATAACTTTTTGTTCATTACATAAGAGCACTTTTGCAGGTAGTTGTTCATCTTCTGTTGTAGTAGGAGTTTTCTGCCTTTGTTGTTTTGCAGAGAAAACCACTACTGGGATGTTCAATTTTTTAAGAATTTTCTTATTATGCAAGACAACTGAGTTGTTTGTTGCAAATAGGTGCATGGATTCTTCAAATGTGCATTTCTCTTCATTTGTAAGAGATGAAATTGTTCTTGACATTAGGTGCTGCCAATCTTCAAGTGTAGCTATTCCATTCCTAAGATTTGCAAGTATTTGCCGGAAAGCAACTTGGGATGGGCTAGTTCCTTGTTGATGGAAAACGGTTGAAAGTGTTATGAATATGTCGAAGCTGCGCCAAAGTGCAGTGCCACGTGATGTCCGAGCATATAAAGGAATGTCTTTTACAAGTGGTAGTTGGCCTAAATATCTGACAAGGATGATTCAGCGATTACCAAATGGTGCATTCCGATGAAGAGGGAATGCCTCTCTTAGATGATCGTCAATGCGAGAAAGCATTTTGGGACCAATGAAGCTCATTTCATCAATGAGAATGTATTCTACATGACGGAGTTGCTCTTGCAGTTGTAGGAGTGGTTGGCCTTCGAGAGGATGCATTGTTTGGATAGGGATACGAAGGGCAGAGTGAATTGTGAGGGAATTTATGTTGAAAGCTGCAACGCTGGTTGGTGCAAGTAACATCAAAGGATTTTTGTTTGCTGGTGAGTTTTCCACAAATGCTTGGTGCAGACATTTAATCAAATGGGATTTTCCTATGCCAGCTGTCCCTTATATGATGATTTTGCATGGTGGTTTTGGCAAAGGGGCTTCGAAGTGTGAAAAAATAGTGGTAAAAGCTATGTTTTGGGTAGGGGATAATGTGTGATCATGGGGAAGGTTGGAAAAAGAATGATGTTGGTTTTGAATGGTTGAGTGGTTGAATTCAATGAAATTTATGGCAGTTTCTTGCAAGGGGGGAGGGATAGTATTTTGTGACCAATTGTGGTTGACATCGAAGTCGCGGTAGCCAATCATGTCGAGGTCATCAATTGAAATATTGTATCCTGGGTGTACCTGAGAGAGGATATTCCATTCATACATTTGCATGGAATCAGGAGGGGTGTGCGGGGTATTTTGATCTTCAGTAGATGGGCTTTGTGGGTTCTCAATTTCTCGATGGACATCCCATGGTGTATATGTACCCTTTTTGTTTTCCCAGTGTGGAATAATTTCTGAATCAATTGAACAATATCATCAGGGAGTGTTTGGAAGGGGAAATACAATAGTAATTAATTCCAGCAGAAGGTGTCATAAGAAGGATTAGCAGAGGAAGAAATGACATTGTAACAAGGCAAGACATGTACAATCATTGGGGGGAATATGTGTTTCCACTGGTTGTTCCTCTACTGGGAAGAATATGACCACGAGCGAGCAGCTTCAAGCAGGGGCAGTGATTCTAATGAGGCAGGCTTGTTTATATATGCAACAATAAAGTTTGGTGTCGAACCGGGATTTACAGTGTCTTGTGAAACACGTCTGAAAACATCCCTATTGACATTCAAAGAACGAAATGTATGGCTGCAGAGAGAGAGAGGTAGCTTTTGTAACATATGGCATATTTCTTGTGCACCAATGTCTCTATCTGCAATGGTTTCTGTAAGGATTTTTCGGATGATAGCGATAGTAGGTGCTTTTGGAAGGACACTTTGTGATAGCCTTGATAGCATTTGACGGTGGCTCCCAGATCTTGTTTCTGCTTTTGCTACATACTTTGAAATATATTTCAACAAAGCATGGTGAGAAAGGACTGGTTGGCAATCAACATTCGCTCTCCAAATAGAGAGTAGATTGACATTGTGAATATTCAATCTGTCATCATTGCGAGCAAGGATGTTGGCTTTATTACCTTTATCGTCAATGAAAAGTGAAGAGGTGGATTTCAACTCCCATAGTACTCCATATCGGCAACTAAGTTCATTGTCTTTCTTACGAAGACAAGAAGATTCATGACACTTTGTATGACGTTGAACGTAGTTTACGAGCTCTGTATAGTCTTCAGACTGATTGGATGCAAATATTGATGCTATGTCAAGAAGACATGGGTTATGAATTGTTGATTGGTGAAGTGGAATATTTCGGTGTTCTACTTGGCATGGATTCTAGGCAGTTATGTAGTGGTTGAAATATTTCTGTGCATTAGCAACTTCTAGTGCATTGTCCCAATCAAGTGTGTCCATGTCTAGTGCATTTTGTAGCCAGAGGAAGCCATGAATGTGTGGGGATCCTCCATGTTGCCATTCGTATCTGAATATAATATGAAGGTTACATATGGTTCATACATATATATGCAATGTATAAAATTAATGTAGAGGGAAATGGATATTAAATAATACCTGCACCAGTAGTCGACTGCATGGAGGCCTTTTTGTAGGATTTCTTTAAGGAAAATTGTAAATTTGCAATGCATATATTGGGCTGTTAGATGTGGGTTTTTAATTATGTTTTGAATTTTCCATTGGAGGGGGTTGACTGAATTGGAAGGAACACTGTTGGGCATGATTGTGTGCAAGTCATGCCATTTAGTATCAGCTCCATTGAGAGTGAAGAAGAATGTTGGGCTTCCTATTTGTGTGATCATGTCAATTAGCTCAGATCATCGTTTGTTCCAGAAATGCCGTGTTCCTCGTAGGGGTGAACCGAACCATATTATTTGATCTGGCAATCTTGATTCTGGAGAATCATGCAGACACTGGCGTAGATCTGAAACCGTTGTTGGCAAGTTGTTCTCAATGTACTTCTTCACGAAAACATTAGTTGTTGCTTGGATACGGTGGTGCAATAGAATGTTATAAAGATAGTAGCGGAATCTTGGGTGTTGGCCAAAGCAGTTATCATGGTAGTGCAACAAGTGTAAAACATATTCATGCATCTCAACTTTTGTAAGTCTTGGTTGCATGATCATTGCGCTGCCTGTAGGGAAGAGTGTGGGGAATGCCATGGCAAAGAGGACGATGGTATTGTGTTCATTTATAGCAATTAAAGATGTTGGAGGCTAATCGATAGAGCTTGTTGAATTTCAATGGGGCAAGTGCAAATAGTTACAAATGTGCTCAAGCTCAGTGCATGAATTTTGGAGTACTGGAACGAAAGAAGAGGGTTGGATTTCTAATGGAGGTAGCATGACATCAGTAGCATACGTAGAATCAATAGTGGTTTGATGGGGTTCAAAAGAGGAGGTGGTTACATTATGGAGAAGGGAAGAAATGTTTGTAGGGTGATCTGGCAGCGCAGAAAGTGCATGTGAATTGAATTAAACATCATGGTAGTAAGGGTCATTTTTTATTTTGTATTCAAGGGCTGCAAGGACACGTGATTTGCAAATGAAGAATTCGTAAGCCTTTTCAGATGGATTTTGCCTTTTGACAATGAGGATGTCTAAGTTAGAGAGCATTTGGGGTAAGTATTTGGCAATAGTGATGATGTCTTAAGGGAAGCTAATTGTATGGCCATAATATTTGTATTGACCACCACGTGAATTTTAACTTTTAGAATGGGGTTGACACGTGCGATGAGCATTTCTTCAACCTGTGTTAACTGGTGAAGGACATAGGGTTGTTCTCCAAGGTCCATGTTGTTTAGTTCAGAAAGACGATTGGTCGATTTAGATGATGCACAAAAAAAACAAGAGAGTCTACCATGGAAAAGCTTTGTTTTCATTCCTGGGTATGCTTCCTTGAATATTGTGCAAACATGCAAGGTAGAAAGTCCATCAATCCTTTCTCGAAAGCGACGGTGTTCTTCATTAAGGGGAGGGTTATATTGGAATTGATGAATGTGAGATGGGTTGGTTTGTATAGTTCGGAGAGCATTTGACGTCGGAAGGGATGTAGAGGAAGTAGTAGGGTTGTTGCGATTTTCATAAAGTAGTCGACGTCGTGCATTTATTCTATCCTTTTGTTGTGCATAAAGAAGACGGCGCCACTCGTTTTTGGCTGCAATTTGATTGTTTGTTGGCATATCTAAACAAGTACTTGTTGAAATCCAACAAGTACAAATAATTATTGTTAGTTTTGATAAACAAGTAGTGCATGTTTGGAGAATGTAGAACAAGTATTAGAATTAACTTTTTTTATTTGAACATAGAATTAATATTTTTTATTTCAACATTGGTGAAGGTAGGTAGATTAGGTAGAAGGAAAAACATGCGATTAGGAGTGATATAAAATCATATGTTATTTCGGCATCTATTATTGAAAGGAGAGAAGCAAGATAAAAAATATGTTGCTCCCTTCTTCTTCAATTGTTTTTTTTGTTTGACATGTTTGAATGATGAAATGAATAGATTAGCAAGCATGAGATCAATGTATAGCATGTAGACAACGAACGAGAAACATATGTAGTAACTCTTTACAAATATTGATATCTATATTATTAAAATGTAAATGGAAAACATAGATATTTTGGAATGAATGGAAGAGAGTATTTGAAGTGAAAGCTACAATTTGCATTATAATAACATGGGTGTGTAATTTACAACAATATGAGACAATGAGTTGTGCGGAAATGTTTGTTTATGTACAAACGGTCGTGTTAGAAGAGAGCCTAAAAAGTAGTTTATAGGCGGCGAACAATAGATTCTTTTGAAGTGGACATTGCTTGAATGTCAATGAGAGCTTCCTTGCTTGCAGAGGCATATTGAATTTCTTTTGAATTGATCAGTATTGGTTGCAATCATTGAACACCGTTGAAGTAATTTGCTTTAATGGAAAGTGTTAGTTGGAAGCGTTGTCCTGAAATTCGGCCACAAATTTCCTGCAGATCAGTTGGTTCGATAGAAAGAAGGACCAAGTCTTTTGTCGTGATGCCCATGAGCTCATTTCCGGCATCATTGAAAACTGTGACATTCTGCAGATTCTCGGTGTGGTCATGTAGTTCAATTTTAAGTTTGTACCGGTAGTCACATTCTGGGAAGTCACCGTTACATTTTGTACAATGCCAAAGATTGTTAGAATGCTCCACAACCTTCTTCATGCATTATTTTCCATTGAAATCTAATGGACATGGTAGAAAGTAGAAGTCGTCCATATGAAGAGCAGTAATTGTTGCTCGAACTGAAACCCAGATTGCTTTATCGGAGAGTTGCATGCCAGCAATTTCATGAAACGTCTTTCGTGGTAGGGCACGTTTCGAAGCAACACCATAGTTCCTACTCAAAGATGGAGAAGAAGAGCTATAACCTGTTTCACGGAACCATGCATGTAGTTGGTGAGTTTCTTCAACTTGTGGATTTATTGTGAGAGTGCTTGTTGGTATCGTCCCTATTGTGGTGCCATTAAATTCAGATACGTGACCTCCTTTGATTGCAAGGATTGATGGGTTGTCGAAAGAGTAGAATTCAGAAAGGTTCTGTCCTATATAGTCACAATGGTCTCCCCATAATGCTACATCAATGCTAAAACCCGACTTGTCTTTTAATATGAGTGTTTTCCTTAATGTTTCACTTCCATCTTTCCATCGAATTGGTGATGCATGTGAAGTCGAGGTAACAACACCAATGACATCCACATTCGTATTTGGACGCGTATTTTGTATTTCAGCAATAGTCTTGAAGTGAAAGCTCTGGTAAGGGAACGTTGGATCATCTGTGGAACATGGATGGATAGTGGAAGCAGAAAACAAGTAAATTTCCCATTTGTTCTTGAGGTGGTTGTAGATTGGATTTTCTTCTTTCACTGTGCCATTTGAAACAATGTATAGCTACCCAATTTGAATTAGATTGTAAAGAGATTCGACCAGTTCGACAAATGCATAAAGGTGGATCTATTCCTTATCACGATTGATAAGGCCAAATCCAAAAACTTTTCCTGAGCCTCATACATTGGTGTAAGCCTTGAATGATGTTTTTGCCGATGCCCTACCTTGGATTGACTAATACTTTCAGTAAGGGCTGAGTGCCGTGAATGGAATTGTTGTAGTTGTTGCCATAGTTGGTGGAGTAACTACAGAGGGCAAGGTTTCTTCAGCTGATGAGGAGATAAATTGCGATGTACCTGTTTGTGCATGTAGTAGCATCGATGTGTTCTTCGTCAATGCTGCTGAGCGCATCACAACTTCAAGCTCAACCACTCAGATGGACCTTATGTAAACAAATGAGAAATGAATTAATGAAGATTCCATTTTCCTTCTTTTAATGCAAGAAGCATTTAGAAGGGAAAAATTAAAAGAGGGTAACTTCAAATGGTGGGCCTTATGAGGAGTTTTGGAGCACTATGCAAGCTTCTTTTTTAAGTAGAATTATTGAGCCAATTTGGATGTCTCCATATACAACCTGTGGGCCATATGCAAATGGTAGCAAAGTCTTATGTTGATGTGTTCCATCAGATAGAGTAATGTGGAAGTGCGAGGATGTTGTTTTTAATGAGGTTACAGAACCAACATCGATTATCTGAAGTAGTGGTTGAATCTTGGTGCAACCATTCAGCAACAGAGGAATGGCATTCGTTGTCAAGGCTGTCTCCATAATATTAACAGGAGGTTTCTTTTTCATGTGATAGGAGTACCTACAATGCATCAATTTTACAACAACACAAAATTATAGTCAAAGAAGATGTGATGTGAATGCGGAATCTAATCTAATAAGGCTAACTTTTGATGGTGAAACAATAATAAGGGCACAACCTAGATGGGGAGGAGAAAAACCTCTCATATTAACCACCCAAGGTAGACAACATTAACAAAAATGCCTGTTAATAAGATTCAGTGACAAGGTATGTATTGTACAAATTTGGAAGAACCTCATGCGACTCAAAGGTCCTTATAGTCTTACATTACTGTCAAAACATCATTGAAATAGGAACATTTGCCAGCCATTCCTGATACTGATCCTTTCTTCAATATTTTGTTCGCACATGACATGTGATCCTTCTAGGAAAAATCCACACGTTTCTTACACAACGTAAAACCCATTAAGAGATGTGTTTTAAGTAAGGCAATTGTCATATATTTCGCTCACCTAATTTACCCTTTGCAAGCCTTTTTTAAAGGCTGACTGGACTCCTTATGGCTTTGTAATGATATTTTGTAAGTGGTGCATATTAGTAGGCCTTGGAGGGATCGACATAAAGTGATCACACTTATGGCAGGCAGTGTGAGACCCATCACTTGGAAGCAGTGTGCTCCTTTTGTGAATCTTGTGCATGATTCATGATATATTAACTATTTTCTGAACAATACACTATTTTTTTTTTATTATGCTATATTCGGTTGTACTCACTGTGCTTGTGCAGTTTTGTACATTATAGGGAATCACTTTCATTAAACATATGTTGAATAACAGCCATTGCATATAACAAACACGCTATTCAAACACTATGTATAGCTATTGAATCTGAAAGTTCACACATTCCTGGGTCCTCCCTCTTGTTAGAAACAGGACCCTGAAAACAACATCCAAACCATAACAACAATCAGATTTTGTCAAGCACACAACTATGGCCCAATTTTAGACTATCATGGGCAGTTTCAATATATTTGCAGCCTCACCAAACCATGTGCAAGGGGAAAGGATGTGGGCAGTTTCGATATAATTTTAGCCTTACCAGCCCATGTAATTTGAAGGGCTTTGAATGACCTCGTCTCCTACCTATCCTTAGGTGTGCACAATCAAAATTTTCTCTGAAAATGTGTGCTCATACCATGTTTTCTCTAATAGTTTTGTTATAATGTCAGTTTCTTAAGCAGCACACATGTAGAATTCAGAGTAGAATGAAATGGATAGGCTAACTTTTGATGGTGAAACAATAATAGGGGCACAACCTAGATGGGGAGGAGAACAACCTCTCATATTAAACACCCAAGGTAGACCACATTAACAAAAATGCCTGTTAATAAGATTCGGTGACAACGTACGTATTGTGAAAATTTGGAAGAACCTCAAGCGACTCAAAGGTCCTTATAGTCTTGTAGTACTGTCAAAACATCATTGAAATAGGAACATTTGCCAGCCATTCCTGATACTGATCCTTTGTGCAATATTTTGTTTGCACATGACATGCGATTCTTCTAGGAAAAATCCGCACGTTTCTTACACAACGTAAAACCCATTAAGAGATGTGTTTCAAGCAAGGCAATTGCCATATATTTCACTCACTTAAATTACCCTTTGTAGACCTTTTTTAAAGGCTGACTAGACTCCTTATGGCTTTGTAATAATATTTTATAAGTGGTTCATATTAGTAGGCCTTGGAGGGATCGACATAAAGTGACAACACTTAGGGTAGGCAGTGTGAGACGCATCACTTGGAAGCAGTGTGCTTCTTTTGTGAATCCTGTGCATAATTCATGATATATTAACTATTTTCTGAACAATGCACTAATTTTTTTTTTATTATGCTATATTCAGTTGTAATCATCGTGCTTGTGCAGTTTTGCACATTATAGGGAATCACTTTCATTAAAAATATGTTGAAGAACAACCATTGCATATAACAAACACGCTATTCAAACACTATGTATAGCTATTGAATCTGAAAGTTCACACATTCCTGGGTCCTCCCTCTTGTCAGAAACAGGACCCTAAAAACATCATCGAGACCATAACAACAATCGGATTCCATCAGTCACGCAATTGTGGCCAAATTGCAGACTATCATGGGCAGTTTCAATATATTTGCAGCCTCACCAAACCATGTGCAAGGGGAAAGAATGTGGGCAGTTTGGATATAATTTTAGCCTTACCAACCCATGTAATTTCATGGACTGGAAGGAACAGATTTGAATGACCTCGTCTCCTACCTATCCTTAGGTGTTCACAATCAAAATTTTCTCTTAAAATGTGTGCTCATACCATGTTTTGTCTAATAGTGTTGTTATTATGTCAGTTTCTTAAGCAGCACACATGCAAATTTCAGAGTAGAATGAAATGGATAGGCCTCCATAGTATTTTTTGGATAATTTATAGTTATCTGTGCACTCTAGGGTATGTCTACCTAAAACTATATATTTCTTGTAAACCTATGTTATATGGTTTAGCCAAAGTTTTTAAGAATATAAAGTCTAACTCTTTTTGTGCAAAAAAAGAGCAAGTTTAACACAAAGAAACTTTATAGAAGATTATGTGTTTGTAGAAGATGTTAGAATCTGAAAGGTACTGATCAAATAAAAACAATAGGCCCTAAATATAAGTGTTTTTCTTTAGTTTAATAACCATTTTGGGGAAAAGAAAGCATCTTCTAGTACAAAAAGTTTTGGAAAATAAATGTCTTCAGCTAAAAAGGTGTGCACCAAAATATACCGAATCCGGTGAAGGGTTTGGATTAGGTTATCTTAATTGCAGATTGTAGCCCATTTCTTGTTGTAATGGATTAAAATCTTTTCATTAATGGAACAGCTAAAGCTATATCATCTAGCCATGAAATGTCTGCCTAAAACTATATATTTCTTGTACTCAAAGGGTATCTGATAAAGCATCCATTTAATAACAGATCATTGCAGACTTGCAGTAATTTTGGCTAAATTTTGTACTCAAAGGGTATCCGATAGAGCATCCATTTAATAACGGACCATTCCAGACTTGATGTAATTTTCTCATAAGGCTATCAAAAAGCATCCATTATATTAACGAAGCATTGCACACTTGCAGTAATTCTGTCATAAGGTTGTCATCTCTGCAACTCAAGAGGGCATCCTTCTTACAACTTATATTAGAATAAATAATCAACTAGTGTATCCCTACTGAAGGAACACCATCCATCAGTGGACAATCATGCAGTGTATAAAGAAAAAGGTGAGAGAAAAATATAAAGAACCTAATTGTAAATATAAGAGAACTTGCCATCTGATGCCAAGGACACTGTATTCAAGCTATTACATTAAATCTTTTTTTGAGATAAGAATTAGGTTCAAAATAAGATCATGGGTTAGATTGAATGGTTGAGTGCTTTCACCTTACAAGTTGGTGGTCTCAAGATCAAGTCCCCGGGCTGGCTGCCTTTGTTAATATTAATCTTGTGGACCTCACTCAATGTTCCTGAGCGGTTAGATTGCCCAAACTGCAATTGACCAGAATACCCTAAATACCATCCTCGGAATCAAGGAATTGTCTCGTGGATTTCATGGGATATGCATTTCATTGAAAGCACAAAAAGGAAACCAGGTTCAAAATCCCTCAATGATATGGTACCACATTCATGCCATCGACATTGTTAATTACCTTATCTGTGACTGCTTTTAATCCTGGGTTGCAAGAGATAAGTCTATTAATTTGGATTGCAGACATACTGCTGAATTATATACCTGCATGCTGGAAAACATGGCTGAAGTAATGTTGGGCTACATTTTTACAACTAATTATGCACACACTTACCATTTTATGAACAGTGCATGATGTCTGAATTGGATATTAAAAGCACATGATTCTAGGCATTAATGAAGCACAGACTTATTGGAGTAGAACCATGCACAGTTTCAAATGTTTACAATGAAACTCTACTATCCAAGGGCTTGTAAGGTGACATACCATGCATAGGTTGCTAATTATACATGTTGCAAATAAGATATATTGTTGCACCTGTAGGCTATATGGTTACCCAGATTCGACATTTGTACAATTCGAAGTTGATAGTCCTTGATGATGATTGTATGAGGGCAATATTTAATAAAGTGCAGTTCTACTTCTTTACCTTGAGCACAAATTTCTTCACTGCCACATATCATTGCTACATTGACCTCAATGCCTATAGCACACAAAGCATAAGTGAATAGAAGGATGTTGCATTAGATGTCACGATAGCAGGTGGATTGTCTTGACTCTACCAGTTGTGGAAGCCAAGGTTCCAACTCATTTGGTGGTGGTTATTGCTAAGGTGACAACCCTTAACAGGGACATTGATTGTTTAAAAGAAGCCACTTGTGTGTAGATTTATCAAAAAGGGTGACTAACACACATGTTGTGGTAGCTACGATGGAGAGTTGGTGCAAGGTCTTATGTTGAAGGGTATGGTGATACTTAACTCCTCGCAAGTGTAATACACCCTAGAAAGGAGGGAAGCACGTGAGGTTGGTAAAAGAAAGGACGTATTTCTTTTTTAGGCATTCCTTCCTTGAATGAGGAGAATCTAGTTTATGGTCACCAAAGGCTGGCAATGATAAAGGACCATATTTGCATTTCCTGCAACTAAAAGGCACCAGATACTTTGATAGAAGTGACACTACTTATCATGAGAGCATGTTAGCCTAGAGTATATATTTTGAAAATGATCTAGTTTCTCAATATGATTATTGGATACTTTGCTTCATCTAATACAGTGGCATGGGCAAGTTGTCCTTTAACTGCTGTATATTTTCTACATTGCTGGATAGATCAAGGTATATGAGGGCATGTTGTTGAAGGAAACTCGTGTTGCAGAAGGTATGTTGTTGAAGGAAGTTCTTAGCTCTGAAGTACAATAAATCCAAATAAAATGGAAATGAAGGTGAGAGCATTTTTTTGGTATGCCAGAGCAATTTGTCTTTCGATCTGTATGCCAGCCATTTATGTGGTGTCACTGGTGGATATCCCTGGGGGCGTATTAGTAAACTAAACATAAGGTTGGCTAAAGATGTAGGGACTTTCCCCTTGAGTTGATTGCTGGATAGATCAAGGTATCTGAGGGCATGTTGTTGAAGGAAACTCGTGTTGCAGAAGGTATGTTGTTGAAGGATGTTCTTAGCTCTGAAGTACAATAACTCCAAATAAAATGAAAATTAAAGTGAGAGCATTTTTTTGGTATGCCAGAGCAATTTGTCTTTTGATTTGTATGCCAGCCATTTGCACAATATGCTTATTGAACAAGTAATCCAGTCATTCTATTATTCAGCCTAAATTTGCTTTCCCGTGGGTAGCAATGCTGAAAAGTTGACAAGTTGTGCATTTACGATGCTAGGATTATCTTTATGCAGAAATTCCAGGAATTTTATAACAGTTTTGAACCTTAGGTGCTAAATGTTACCTCTTTATCTGGTGCTCTCAATGGAATAGCTCATGTCTACCCGGATGGAATGCAGTGAGCTTCCCAGATATTGTTTGCTTGTTTGTTTTATGATTTCTTTTTTGCGTATCCTTGTGTTTGCTTTGGAATTTCAAATTCCCAAACTATGTATTAATATTGGACAATGAATATATACCCTTCTCGCAGAGTAATAAATGTTGTATAAGCCTGAACAGGAGTAGAGTAATAGATGCTATACATAATTTATTACTCTTCTGTTGGTTGCATATTGATTACCTATTGGGCTTGTATCTTGTTTCTACTGACATAATTGTTTCCATGTCTATGTGGTGTCACTGGTGGATATCCCTGGGGGTGTATTATTCTGGTAAAATATGTTCTGCATAGCATCCCTATATACTGGATGCACATTGTCAATTTACCTCAAGGAGTTCTGCACAATCTTAATACAATAAGCACAGGTTTCATATGGGTCGGCACACAACAAGCTCGAAAATTCCATCTCGTCAGTTTGGACATTATAAATTGCTCGATCAAACAGGGTGTATGGGGGGGCTATTGGGGACTGTTCCAGACAGTTGATTGTTTGATAGATTTAGGAAACTAAACATAAGGTTGGCTAAAGATGCATTGCAATTTTTTATTTTGAGGGCTTAAACAGAAATTCGTGCTTATTAGGCATTGATATTCTCATGGTGATTTGAGAGGTATGGGAGGTTCACATTGACATCTTCAAATTTTCATTTCCATAATCAATTCACTTACAATTTCACTCATAGCTGTCCTGGTAACTCGGGCTACTCTCAAATATTCCTCACCAAAATATTCGAACAAACTGTCTTATAGGAAATAGAGAATGAAGAGCTAGGTTCGAATGCATTGCCAGTTAGCAACAAAGGTCAATTAGCAAGAGAGATCCCAGTTAACAAGATAGGTATTGGGATAACGCAGGTCCAGGGATAACCATAGAGTCCCGGTAAGTCTCAGGACAATCGCACAGTAGAATAGTGAAATAGGTCTCGGTAGGTATCATCAAAGATATCGGGATAGTCATAGGCGAGGTCTCGATAGGTATAGGGATAACCAAACTGTCTATTTTGATTTTCGCAAATTCAATTTCAAAAAATAGTGGTAGTGTTCGAACAAAGCCGAGTGATTGCCCAAGCAAATGGAGAGAATGGACCTGGGCTTCTGAGAATACAAGCAACGAAAATCAAGCCAGTACATCCAGCAAATCCCTAGGAAGCAAAATAGGACTGGGAGAGATGATATGGCAAGGAAAGGGAGACAAAGTAGTCGAAGAAGGACTTGACCTGGAAGAAATGATGTTGTGTAGATGTTTTCTAAACAACAGCTTCGGCTCACGATTTCCAGCTCCGTTATCCATTCGTGAGATTGTCAAACCAGGCTCCTCTGTCAGTTTGAACATTGCTATACTGTGTGAGATTGATCCAAGAAGGCTGCTAGTAGTTTGATCCAAGAAGGTTGCCGATAAGGTCATGGAAGCACAAAAACCATAGAAGAGTTGACCGTGCATCGTAGAACAGATGTGCACTGCAAAACAGGGACCGCATAACTAGGTTTTCGAGACTGTTGAGCAATAATGCCACCCAACAATAATGCTACCAAACAGGAAGTTCTCGACAGATGCTACCAAACGGACAAATGCTACCATATGCATCTTTCTCCGAAAACACAATGTGCCATTACTACTGGAGCTTATGAATGCATAAGCTTTTGAAGAAAACGTCACGAATTTCTCAAACACCAACTAAAAAATATGTAGGCCCAGAACCGCCTTCATGAATTCCCATGAATAAATGACGAGTATGACCGCTCGCTTTCAGAACTCTGCGGTTATGCCCGCTCTATGCTCGACGCCAGGTGTCAGCCTAAGAAACAAAGGGACGATGAAAGTCACTTTCAAAGGAAGGCCTATCGGCCTAATAATAATATAATCAATATTATTATAATAAGAACAATAAAGACCAATTATTTATTATTTATGATAATTAATGGCTATAGAAAAATAGCAACTATATTCTTATATTTATAATGAATTATTATATTAATATTATTATAATAATATAAACTCATATTATATTATATTATTATTATTATTATTATTCTTTTTAGCTTAGTATTTTAATATTATTTTAGGGTCTGTATACATAGGGTTAATCATTATGAGTATTAGGATTATTAATAACTATATAAAAACTATATAAATTATCTTAAATATATAAACATTAACAACGAGATTATTATATATATACTTATAAATATTATATTAACATAATAATTATATAAACTCCTAATAAATATTAATTAATAATAAGAATAGCTCATAAATATATTATATTATCATTATATTATTTAAATAATCTAATAATATAAAATTATATAAAAAAAATAACAATTAATAATAAAAATAATATTTGAGTATAATATTATAATGATGATGATGATGATAATAGTGGTTACCATCCACTGAGACCAAATTGGTTTATGAGACCTATAATTTTCTTTGTTTTTAATTGTCTGGCTCCTCATCTTTCTTGGCGAGATTTGGTGTTGTAGCTTTCTTTTTTTTCTCTACGGTCTTCCAACTTCCTTTATCTTGCATCTTCTTCCTCTCTTCTGGTTCTTGGGACATTGGTGTCTTACCTTCACGATATATTGTGTTCTTCCTTTTGAAGATAGTCGGAGAAGAAGTTTGGTATAGGAGATGTGGTTTGATATTAAATGAAGTTTTATTTTGTGTGGTATTTGAATCCTCATGAACGTTAATGCTTGAGGGGTTGTCGACTTCACTTTTTTGTTGTTGTGTGGGGATTTCTCCTTACTTATTTTTAGAGTTGTTTCTTTCTTGCCTGATTTCTTGTGATTTAGAGTTTTCTCTAGAGTATTCTTTTTGATGACGGTGTAGTGTTCTTTTTGTGCTCCTTCCCACCAAGTATATCTGTGGTGGTTTTTTCTAGCTGAAATTTTCTTGGAGGCTTTTGGGCAATTTTTGGCTAGATGACCTATCTCAAAGAAGGATCAACATTGGAAGAGGACACTTTCATAATCGAGTTTCTGGTTCCACACATAGTCTTTACTTGTTAGGTTTATTTCTGTTGGGAATCCGACACTGCAGTCCATTTCCACACAAATGCGTGCATAAGTGGTTCTGGCATATTCCTCTATTTTTGGGCACCTAAAGTAGTATTATTATTATATATTATAATAATATACAAATATAATATAATATAATAATAATATAATCAATATTATTATAATATTATAGGAGTTTATATTATATCATTATAATATTAATATATTATTTATATAATAATATATAGAAATAATCTCGTTGTTAATTTTATATATTTTATTAATAATATTTACTATAATATTATAATAATATTATATTATTATTATATTATTATAATAATATACAAATATAATTATTATAATAATAATAATATAATCAATATTATTATTGAATGTCACAGAGCAATCATCCAAAGGGAGGAATGAACCTTGCTCAAAAGAAAGCGTGATATTCGATTTGGTAGCCAGACCCGAAACCTTATCAAACGTAATCAATTACCTTATCGGGTCCGTAAGGTAATCGGGGATCGACGGATTCAAGTGGCAGGGGTCTGGCTGGAGGAAGTGCCGATTGCTGATGGCCCGATACTCCAATGGTCGATATGTGATATATCAATACCCCGATAGCGATCAGAGTGATCGTTGATAAGGGATCAGAGGTTTTGGAGGTGGGAGCACTGCAGAAAAGTAACAAAGTTGCGGATCCAATGATTCATAGATTTGGGTTCATAATATTTAAGACCCAACTTTCTATTGTGGTAGAGTTTTACTTTGAATTTCCTGTATTTCTGTGTATTTTTGATATTTTGTTGTCTCGAAGGGTTTTTAAAGGAAAATCGAAAGATTAATGCTCCCGATAGTGTAACAGGCTCCGACAGGGTTATATCAGTGCGTTTGTGAAGTTCGATAGTTAATCGCATATCGGCTGTGGAGGAAATGTGTATTAATGTGAACCGCGGAGGAGCCGATACTTGATTGCGATAAAGGTGGAACCTTGAAAGATGTGTAGAGGTTGTATAAAGCAAAAAGGAATGTGTTGTGGCATTTCCTTTGTAAAAGGTTTTATAAGGAAAATAGTGCCGATAGAAGATTTTATGAAATACATATATATTAACCAAGCCTAAATAAAGGAAAGGTTATATATATGCAGGTAAAGAGATAATGAAGGTTATGAGGAGGTTTAAAGTCCCGATAGGAGGTTTAAGTGGGTTGATTGAGTTCCGATATAAAGGAACTGATGAATAGGGCCTTAACCATTCAGGGTTGAAGATTTGAGTCACTAGAGAGTTAGATTCCTCGGAAAAAAGGTGTCCATGCATTTTACATGCATACTGTGGGTGTAAGCAGGGGTAACCCTGCCATCAAAACCCCAAGGGATTATGATCCGAGGAAAGTAATGTTAAACCCAAGGGACTAATATTATAAACCCAACATTGGTAAACCCTAATATAAATATTATAAAGACAAAAATAAACATGGTTTATTTTCATGGTGAGAGAATCCTTGTCACAACATCACATTCAATCATGGTTGGCCATGGTTGCCTATGATTGACAATGGTTGACCATGATCGATATTATAAACCTAAGTGAATAATAAGCCAAAGGCATTGATATTATAAACCCCAAGCAATAATAAGACTAAGGTATTAATATGAAACCCCAAGGGGTTATGAACCCAAGGGAATAATATTAAACCCATGGGACTAATATTATAAACCCAACATTGTTAAAACCAAATATAAACACTACAAACACTAAAATAAACATGGTTTATTTCATGGTGAGTCCATCTTTGTCAAAATATGACATTCAACAAAGGGACTAATATTATAAACCCAAATATAAATACTACAAACACAAAAATAAACATGGTTTATTTTGATGGTGAGACAATTCTTATCATAGTGCAACATTCAACCATGATTGACCATGTTTGGCTATGATTGACAATGGTTTACAATGATTGATATTATAAACCAAAGGGAATAATAAACCCAAGGGATTGATATTATAAACCTAAATGAACAATAAACCCAAGGGATTAATACTAAAACCCCAATGAACAGTAAAACTAAGGGATGAATAATAAAACCCCAACGGATTATGAACCCAATGGAATAATATTAAACCGAAGGGCCTAATACTATAGAGCCAACAATCGTAAACCCAAATGTAAATATTATAAAGACAAAAAACATGATTTATTTTCATGGTGAGACAATATTTGTCAAAATGGGAAATTCAACCATGGGACTAATATGGTAAACCCAAATATAAATATTACAAACACTAAAATAAACATGGTTTATTTTCATGGTTAGACAATCTTTGTTAAAATGCGACATTCAACCATGGGATTAATATTATAAACCCAAATTTGGTAAACCCAAATATAAATACTACAAACATCAAAATAAACATGATTTATTTTGACGGTGAGACAATCCTTGTCAAAATGCGAGAATCAACCATTGTTGACCATGATTGGTATTATAAACCAAAGGGATTGATATTATAAACCCGAGGGATTGATATTATAAACCCAAAGGAATAATAAAACTAAGGGATTAATACTAAAACCCCAAGGGATTATGAACAAAAGGGAATAATATTAAACCCATGGGACTAATACTATAAACCCAATATTGATAAACCCAAATATAAATACTATGAACACTAAAATAAACATGGTTTATTTTGATGGTGAGACAATCCTTGTCATAATGAAACATTCAAACATGGTTGACCATGGTTGGCTATGATTGACAATGGTCGAACATGATTGATATTATAAACCTAAGGGAATAGTAAACCCAACTTATTTACATTATAAACCCAAACGAATAATAAAAGCAAGGGATTAATACTAAAACCCCAAGGGGTTATGAACCCAAGGGAATAATATTAAGCCCAAGCGACTAATATTATAAACCCAACATTTTTACAAATCTAAATATTACAAAAACTAAAATAAACATGATATATTCATGGTGAGACAATCCTTGTGACAATGTCACATTCAACCATGGTTGACCATGATTGATATTATAAAACCAAATGAATAATAAATCCAAGGGATTAATACTAAAACCCCAAGGGGTTATGAACCCAAGGGAATAATATTAAATTCAATGGGAATAATATTATAAACCCAACATTCGTAAACTGAAATATAAATATTACAAACACTAAAATAAAGATCAT
Organism: Pinus taeda; assembly: GCA_000404065.3. Lineage (NCBI taxonomy): Eukaryota > Viridiplantae > Streptophyta > Pinopsida > Pinales > Pinaceae > Pinus > Pinus taeda. The sequence goes on along the minus strand of APFE031425956.1, from coordinate 25,245 downwards.
TTATTTTCATGGTTAGAAAATCCTTGTGACATTGTGACATTCAAGCATGGTTGACCATGGTTGGCTATGATTGACAATGGTTTACCATGATCAATATTAAACCTAAGGGAATAATAAACCCAAGATGAGAAACCAAAAGGATAATAAAATGAAGGGATTAGTACTAAAAACCCAAGGGGCTATGAACCCAAGGGAATAATATTAAACCCGAGGGACTAATATTATAAACCCAACATATATAAACCCTAAGACAAATATTATAAACATTGAAATAAACATGATGGACCATCACTGATTTTCGTATTGAGACAATCATTATGAAAATTCCATGTTGGACCATGGTCGACATCATAATAAACCATGTTTGACTCAGGAATAATAAACCCAAGCGATTGATATTATAAACCCAAGGGATTAATACTAAAACCCCAAGGGATTATGAACCAAAGGGAATACTATTAAACAAAAGGGGCTAACAATATAAACCCAAGGGAATAATAAACCCAAGGGATTGATATAATAAACCCAAAGGAATAATAAACCCAAGGGATTATTATTTCTAGATTTAAGACATTTGTGGTTTATATCTTTTGACTTAGTTACCGAAGAATCCACAGTGAAAACCATTTCTTCGTCAACATTTCAAATCCCAACTAGGATCCATCATCTAGACTTCTTGAATGATGATATTAGAAGAGCTTAATTGAGGGATTTAAATAGTTATGAGGAAATCAGATTTAAGGAGATGAATGTCGGCTCGTTTTAATGATTTTAAATTACTGATGAGTTAATTTTTTTAATTTAAATTATTATTATCATCATTAATCTTAATATCACTAAAGCTTAATAATAATCTTAATAACTAATATTAATACTTAGCATATTAACATTTATTATACATATTTAGTAATTATTATAGTAATAATTCATATAAGCATTTAATATTTAATAT
>APFE031425956.1:1971-23447 GCA_000404065.3 Pinus taeda | reverse complement strand
TTAAAAATCAATATGGTCTCCTTGAGTAGATCCAACGACGGAGCTCTGGTGCTAGGGTTTCACTAAGTGAGGGACAAAGGGCAACAAGAACGCATGGAGACATAGGGAGGAGGGAGCTCTGCTCCCTCCTACAGTAATATGCTAACGAACTGAGGACGAGGAGGTAAAAAGAACAAACCTCCACAACCCTTGGGGATCAAGACAAAAAACACTGAAATGCAGAAGGCGGAAGGCAGCAAAACCCATGTAGAGCAAAGGACCCATGAAGAAGACTGTCACGAGGAGAAAGAGGAAGAAAAAGATAAGGGGTCAGAGAACAGAGCCAATATGGGGCCGTGTAAACCCAAAACCATTACTAAACCTCGAGCTATTTTGAATGATCTAGCTCTGCAAGCACACAGGGATCACATGGCAAACTATGCCATCGTATGCAAATTTATGGGAATCTGGCCATTAGAGAAAGCGTTGCACACATGGATAAAATATAACTGGAAACTAAAGGGGGAGTTAAATATACATCTTGGATCCAAGGGTTTTTTTTACTGTGGTGTTTACGAACATGGAAGACAGAGACAATATTTTTGAAGGAGGGCCATACTTCTTTGCAACTGTTGGTCTCTATATGCGGCAATGGACAATGAACTTTGTGCCAGAACAAGAAACCTTCACTTCGGTACCAATATGGATTAGACTATACTCCTTACCTTTAGATTATTGGATGTCAGAATCTTTAAAAGCTATAGGCAATAAATTAGGTCATTTCTTAAAAATCTCAGAGGAAACTCTATGAGGAAAATATACATCCTATGCCCGTATACGTGTGGAGATGGACCTATCAAGAGCCCTTCAAGATGAGGTCATTCTAGAAGTCTATTATGAGGAATGGGTTCAAAAATTGACTATGAACATATCCCGTTCATATGTCACAAGTGTCATGAGCATGGGCACCTATCCAGAGACTGCCCTCTTAATAGAAAGGAGGAAAACCTAAATACTAGCAAAGGGAAAGACCAGATAGGTTTCACCAGAGTAGAAGGAAGAGGAAAAGGAGGGGGAAGGAAGACACAAAAGAACCTTATTGGTAATGGTAAAACTAAAAGCTACAACATGTTTGAGATCTTAGAAGAAAAAGAGACAGATGGGGGAGATCAAGAGAGTACAGAGAAGAAGACAACAACAGGGAATGAAAAAGGGACCAACATGGAGTTCACGCAGGAATAGAATGAACACACAAAGGATCCTTTGAGTGACATGGAAATAGAAAAATACTAGAAAATGTCTTAAAGTGAAAGTGGTGCAGGGGATCAAGACTTACAGGAGATCCTAGAAAGGGAAAACCTAGAGCTAGAAAAGTTTCTAGAACAAGGAGGAAATCTCGGAATAAAGACCATCCCTGAGGAGGATGTAGACAAGGTCCAACAGATATTCCTGAACAAGTCAAACCAAATAGCTGCAAGAGTCAAAAGGGGACATGACAACCAGGAAAACAAAGGGACTTCCTCAATCGGATTAATACCACAAAAACTAACAAAGAATCTAGGCAAAAGGAGGGGAAGAAAAAGACAGAATGAATTACTACTAGAGTGTGGAAAACTCATGATTAACTTAGGAAGGATGAAATATCTTTCCGTTTACTCCTTTAAAATACCACCTTAATGAAGATTACAACCTGGAACATTAGAGGACTTGGGAGCAGAAGAAAACAGAGGAATCTAGGTAAAGAAATCAAAGAGGAAAAACTTGACATAGTATTCATATAGGAAACAACATGCTCTATGGAGAGGATCCATGAAAAACACAACAAATGGTTAAATAGACAAGAATACCTTGAATTTAAGGCAAATAAATCTGCTGGTGGCATTCTCACTCTATGGGATCCACAGAAATTTGGAGTGATTGATGCAGAGGCATCCAGACATCACCTTTCGCTAATTTTCCAACCGGTGGGTCATAGAAAATGTCACATGATCACCAATGTCTATGGTCCACAGCTAATGAAGGAAAAAATTCGACTCCTCACCACAATGGAGGATATGAAGAAGAGATACTCAGCTCTACCTTGGATTCTTGGAGGTGATTTTAACATAACAAAATCACTCAAGGAGAAGAAAGGAGGAACTAGAACTCTTGGCAGAGACTCAGTTGCCTTTCAAAACTTCATCACCAATATGAAATTAGTAGATATCGAAACAATCAATGGAATCTTCACTTGGAATAACAAAAGAGGGGGACCTACCCAAGTTGCCTCAAAATTGGATAGATTTATTGTTTTAGAGGAACTTCTTCTCAAGGGAGGAAACATTACTACACTCATTCTACCTTTTGGAGGTTTAGATCGCTGGCCTATCCAATTGGAAGCTTCCCTCTTTGGAAAACCAAGGAACACCCCCTTCAGGTTTGAGAATGATTGGCTCACACATTCAAATTTCCTCACCAATATTGAAGAATGGTGGAAGGAAGAGCTTCAACTACAAGGTACAAAAATGTTCCTTCTTCACAACAGGGTCAAATAGATTAAAAGCAGACTAAAAGAATGGAACAAGAAAGAATTTGGTAACATCTTCAAGCCAAGGAATATGTGGAAAAGAAACTAAAGGAAATAAACTAGATTCTTATCACTAAAGGCTACACAAAAGAAAGGAAATAGATGGCAGAGTCACTCCAGCAGGAATGGGACAATAGATGCCTACAAGAGGAAATATTCTGGAGTACAATGGATTAAAGAATGGGAGAGAAACACCAAATGCTTTCACAGATCCACCATAGCTCACAGAAACAACAACATAATTGTGTAACTTACAGACCAGCATGGAAAAGAGAGAAACACTCATGAAGAGATGTAGAAGGTTCTACACTAGCATTTTCAGAAAATTGTTGAGGAAACCTCGGAAGGCAGATACCACTCCATGAAAATATTTACTCAGTATATCCCTAAATTGGTCACTAGAGAAAATAATTTCAACCTCAACAGATTAGTAAAAGAGGAAGAAATAGAGGAAGCCATGAAAGACATGCAAAATGGCAAAGCACCAGGCCTGGATGGCTTTAATGTTGACATTTTCAAACCCTATTGAAGGATAGTGAAACAGGACGTCCTGGAGGTAGTGGAAGACTCTCGAAGATTCAAGACAGTATTAAAAGCACTCAACAAATCTTTCATAGCCTTAATCCCCAAACAGGAAAAGGCCACCTCTCCAGACAGATTCAGACCTATAGCATTATCCAATTTTATATACAAAATTATATACAAATTCATTGCCAACTGGCTCAAACCTCTCCTCCCAAACCTAGTGTCAGAGAAGTAAATGGGCTATGTGGAAGGAAGACATATTCTAGATAATATAATTCAAGCTCATGAAATGGTTCATTCACTCATTATGAACAAATAGGAAAGATGATTATGCAGCTAGACATAGCAAAGGCATATGACAAACTTAGCTAGTCATACATAAGAGCAATATTAAAAGTCTATGGCTTTGGTCATAATTGGATTAAAGGGGTTATGGCACTAGTTACCACTGCCAGCTGTTCAATTATTCTCAATGGTTCTTCTTCAAGAACCTTCAAGCCTTCTAGAGGTCTCAGGCAAGGAGATCCTCTTTCTCCTTTCCTTTTCATTCTAATGATGGAAGGGTTACGGAGATCTATTAGAGCTGCTAAGGAGGAAGGGAGAATTCAGAGTCTGAGAGTCACTCAAGGTCAGGACAGGGTGTCACATCAACAATTTTTGGATGATACCATGCTTCAATGCACACCCACTATCAAGGAAGCAAAAGCATTCAAACGTATTCTCAGTGAGTATGCTAGGGAAGCAGGCACAAAGGTAAGTCTTATTAAATCAAAGATTTCCTTTTTCAATACGGATATTTCAATACAAAGAAATCTTTCCAGAATTTTGGGCTTTCAAAGGGAGTCACTGCCTATGAAGTACCTGGGAGTTCCTCTCACTAAAAAACTGCTTCACAAAGATATCTGGGAACCTATTCTTAATAAGCTAAAAGAAAAGATTAGCAAATGGACAAATAGAGCACTAAATCTAGCTAGGAGACTGGTTCTCTCTAAGGCTATCCTCCAAAGTATCCCTATCTATATTCTATCTTCCATTCTAGTATCAACCAGTGTAGTTACTAATATAAGAAACATTTAGAGAGACCTTCTTTGGGGGAAAGGGGAAGAAAAGAAGAAATGGGCCCTTGTGGCATGCGACAGAGTGTGCAAACCCAAATCCCATGGTGGCTTGGGATTGCATGACCTAGGAATTATTAATAGGGTTATTGGAGCCAAAATCTAGTGGTGATGGCTAAAAGAAATACAAGCCCCCTGGGCCAAAATTTGGAAGAAAAAATATGCTAGTGAATGGCAGGAGAAGAATCTAATCAAAATGACAGGACAAGTAAAAGGTTCTCCAATTTAGAATAGGGCATGGGAGAATAGGGCCCTTGTCCAAAATCACAATTTCCGGTAGATCAGAAATGGAAACCCGGCTTGGTTATGGGAGGATAATTGGCAGCAGGAGGAGAATTTCGAAAGTGAAGAATTAGTAGAAATTCACACCGATACCACCAACAAAGGACTAAGGTGGGTAAGTGACTATTGGGACCAATCAAGGAACAATGGGAAATGGAGAACATGGAAACTTCCAGATTACAGAGAAATGGGTATGCTGCATACTCAAGCTAGAGCCCTTAAAGTTCTTTTGGATAAGAGACAAATCTCAAAATCAGACTTGGATGATCAACTAAGATGGGGAAAGAACAAGGCATGTCTCTTCAACCTCAAGGAAGCCAAAAGGATAGATGCAGGGTTTAACCTTTCAAACGTAAATAAGACGTTGAAAGAAATCTATGAAAATCATCATTGGATGAAAGTCAAATTGTTCAAGTGGCTGGTTCACCAGGGCAAGATTCTGACATGGGATAATCTTAAGAAGATAGGCTTTTTTGGTCCCTCAGATGTTACTTATGTAGACAACAAGAAGAAACTACAAATCATCTCCTAAATAGATGCACTTTAACCACAACACTTTGGAGTTGGGTTGGAGAAGTCTTTGAGTAGACAGACAGAGATGTTAATAACATCATTACTACTTTGAAGAATTGGAGGAAAAATTTCTCCGATAATGAGATCATAAAATCAGCCTAGATGTTGGCCCTAGGATTCTTAATCTGGAATGTCTGGAAGGAGCACAACAATAGGATTCTCAAGGAGAAAGCGAGTCTAGTGAGCAACATCCTCAAAATATTCCTTAAACAACTCAAAGAAACTATGCATATCTTGGGAGGAGCTGCTATAGGTAAACCCATTGAACAAAGAGATGTCAAAATATTGGAGAAGTTAGAGCTCAAGGTTATCCCCCCTTAGGGTTCTATGTAGATTATCAAGGAAACCTCAACAGAAAAGTGTTCTTGGCAAACTTCTTCTCATGGTTTTTCAAAATTCAACATAGACGGGGCTTCAAAAGGGAATTCGGAAGAAGCTAGTTATGGAGGGATTTTGAGGGATGAGGAAGGAAAAATATAGTTCATCTTCCATAGTTATCTAGGCAAAGCAACTAACAATATGGCTGAGCTCATGGCGATGGAATTATGCCTGGAAATACTGCTCAAGTACAACATTCAAATTGTCATCATTGAGGCTGATTCAGAAGTAGTCATTAAATCAGTGAAGAAGATAAATGCTGGAGCTGCTCCTGAGAAAATCTTAGAACATTGGTGGCTTGTACAAGTCTACCAAAGAATCCATGCGCACCTATGAATGTTGAGAACCCTCAGGTTGGTGCATGTTGGTAGGGAAGCCAAAAAAGTGGCAAATGGCTTACCAATGGGGAGGTACGAAATAAGCATATCGATTTCTACTGCGGATGGGAGGAGATAACAGATGACAGGTTGAAGGAGGGATGCTCATCTAGGGCCCTTAACAACCAAAAGTAACATCAGGAAAATCAGGAAACAGTATTTGCTCACACAGAGCCACAATGACGGGGTCTAGTTATTTTGGTTTCATTATGAAGTGTTTTTTCATAGGTGAGATCCTTTTTAGGTTGCAGGTCTATGTCGGCCTCATTAACACAAGTAATGGCAAACCAGGTTTCTCAGGGGGATGGCTGGTTGGAGGGATATTCATTTCCCTTTGGCCCATGAGCTAGAATCCAGATTTTATCAGAAAATGCAAAACCCCAACTTTTATTCCTATGAACAACTTTACCGCCCTTGAGGCAGTTTCCAGCATATCGCAAGCTCATCAAGCAGAAAGTGTTTTTTCACATTTGAGAGCGATTCCACTCACCACGTGACACATGGCTAAGGGTGGGGTGGAATTACCACCTTCATCGTGCGCTTGCTATCGGTGCTCTTAGCCTACGCGATATGATCCATAACTGTTGGATCTAGTGAGGATAATCTATGGCTAGGATTTTGCATGCAAGTTGATGGGTCTACTTTAGAGGCTATGTTTTGAGTTGTTCGCAGGACCTATATGGGATCACGTGCAAATGGTGGATTTTGGAAGGTTAAAGTGATCAAAGGATAAGTCAAAAATGGACCCGATAGGATTATAGATTATGGTTTATTGGGTTCATTGGGTTCGATTAATTTGTTAAGAGGTGTGCATGTTGGCCACCCGATTTGCTTTTCTTTTGATGGATCTTTACCGCAAGATCCAATAGTCAGTTTTGGTCTGCAAGTTTGTTTTGGCAGACCCACGTCCTTGGGTCTGCTTAGTCGCTTTCAGACAATGATTTGGGGTAGGCCTGGCATATTGGCAAGGCTCACCGCCGCGGTCGCCTTTGTAGAATATTTCTCCTTTTTAATTGAATAGAAGGATCCACTCTTGCCTTAGCTAAAAAAAATTAAAAGTCAATATTAATAATTAATAATTAATAATCACTTAATAATTAATAATTAATTAATAATTAATAATTGACAACTAATAATTGATAATTAATATAAGACCAAGCATTTAATATTTAATATATGTTAGTATAATATTATTAATTTTAATTTAGTATGTGAAATATTTATTTATATATATATTAGTATTTAATGAATAGTAATATAGTGTATTGTATTAATTAATATAAAATTAATTTGAAATAAATGAATATTAATAATAATAAAAAATCAATATAATAATTAATAATTAATAATCACTTATAATAATAATTAATTAAAAAATAAATAGTTATAATATTAATATTGATATAATTAATTATTATTAATATTAATTTATTTTAAATAAATTTCAATATTAATACAATATACTAATATTACTACTCATTAATGCTAATATATATATATATATATATATATATATATAATAATAGTCATATACTAAATTAAATTAATAATATTATATTAATAATATTGTTACTTCCAAGTTCAAAGAAAAAATGTGGTGTGAGAAAGATTTAGCGGCTAAAAGAAAATTAAGCCATTATAAGAAGGTCATCAACCCCACCCTAGAAGATCAAAAGTATCTCTCTATTTTAACTAGCTCAAAGAAGAAAATTAATATAACAAGTATTAGAACGAATTCTCATGAGCTGCATAGTGAAACGAGTTGTTGGGCAGTTCCTAGAACACCATGGATGGAAAGGATCTGCCATATATGTGAGAATAGGAACTTCGAGGATGAAAACCACTTCCTCATAGAGTGCTCCACGTACAACCACATTAGATCTCAGTTTCATTATCTTTGTTACAATACTGACCTTCCTAGCCTTCTACAAAGTCAAAATTATAGTGAACTCGAGATGCTTCTCTCCAAGCTTTTTGAGCATAGGAATAAAATCGTAAATCAAAATAAATAATTTGTTTCTTTAGGTCCGATAGACCAGGTTTGGTCTCAGCAGACATTAACCATCATCATCATCATCAACATATATTAAATATTAAATGCTTATATGAATTATTAGTGTAATAATTACTAAATATTTAAAATAATGATTACTACCTTAAGTATTAATATTAACTATTAAGATTATTATTTGTTTTTTTTTTTTCTGGGCAAAAGGCTAAACTATTTGTATTAAAATAAAAAAGAAGAGTATGTACAAGAGGTTGAAACCTCTGAGAGCGCATGGACAGCTCTCTGACAAGAGATACATACCATTACTGGTAATAACATTGACATTTTACTGTATCTAGAAAACCATTTACAGTCTGTAGAAATTGACAAAAAAGTCTGTAAATGACTGAAACTGAAACTGATGCTGACAATACATGAAACTTGCTGACTAGACCAACCAGAAATAAACAAGGTGGAACCAAGATGAGAGGACACGCGTCCAGCTACCGAGCAGGTGGCACCGACAGAGCAAAGGTGGCGGAGGACAGACGTCCGAGAACCAGTTACATGCTGGTCGAAGGTGGCAAGCAGAGCGGAAAGGAAACTGGTGCTGAGACACCCGCGCCCAAAACCAGGGCCGAAACAACCTTCGAAGGTCATCGAGCCAGGATAAAAAAAAAACCAAAAATCAGAAGCGAAAGCCAGAACCTTACTCTTTACCAGAGCCGTCCGCCACCTTGTCTTCCTCAGCCTTCTGCTTGGCAGCGTTCTGCTCTACTTCCCACTCCGCGGCCTCTCTCTCAGGGTCAGGAAGAAAATCGATTTCCATGCCGCATGGAATATCTTCCAAACGCAGAAAACCTGGAGGGAGAATAGGATACAGCCTTCCGCCAAAGAAACGCTCAGGCATCTTTACTTCCTCAGGTACATTCTTAGCCTTGGAACTGGAAATTTCCATGTCAATTAAGCTACAGATTTCCCTTAAGGCTTCGTTCTGTTCCTTGGCATGAATGCCAGTACTATCTTCTTCTGGCTGGCTCTGGGTGGAAGGCTAGTAGGAGCTATCCTCCTGGCTGCTACCCTGAGGGCTTCTGTTGGAGCTTTGCTCCTACATTTCATATATTCCCTTCCCCTTACCCGCTGCATCTTCTTCCTCTGAGAAAACTACCGTGATAAGAGTAGAGACAATCGGTCTATTAGTGCGCCGGATGTAACGAAAAGTTACCATCTGGACTGAATTGTCCGTGTCTGAATCAGAATCGACATAGCTCGGGGAGCTGGGCGAAGCAATTGTCAACGGAGAAACTCTGCACGGGCTATGAATGCCCCGACCACCATGTTTTTTGCCCCTACGCGGGGAAGCATGACCCCGAATCGGCATATTGAGCCTTCTGAAATGAAGCACAGTCCTCTCAGAGATGAAAGGAGACAGAGGAGGCCAGCTATGACTCTGAGCTATGCCTCTGAAACGCGAATGCGTTACCCTGACACTCCTACACTCAACCCATAAACCCACATTCTCCTGCAGTGCAGAGCCTAAATTCTTAGCCTGTTCAGACAGGCGAATACCCCTTAAATCCTTGTTCCTGAACATTCTGGCGGCACCTACCGTGAAGACTTGGTAGCTCGGGCAGAAAGGATGGAAATGAATGCCATTGAAGGTGTATTTAATGACTTTCATTAATCACCAGACTTTCGACTCGAGGGCGCCGCGTGCCGGTCACGTGGCATGCCGTTTGCGTGGTGTCACCCGCATCTGGGATGTTTGTGGCTTCAATCTTCATGTCTCTGTTCATGATTTCCTGGAAAGTTACTCGATCTGAATCTGAAGCAATAACCTGAGGAGTTCCTTCCTGGTGCTCCTTGCCAAGCTCTGCCCCTAGGTTCGCTAGGAAGTCAGCAGCTTTGTTCCCTTCCCTTCTGATGTGCATAAAAGAAGTGGATTTATTGTTCTGAAGCCAAGTCTGAAGAGATTCCAGTCTGGTAGCCATCCTCCAACTTCTACTGACCTTCTGTGCTGCAGATCCCTGCTGAAGTTTTGAAGCCATGTTAATGATAATTTGCGAATCTCCTTCTACAATGAGGGGCATGAAGCTCTGATGATGAGCAATTTGAAGGCCGAACCACAGGCCTTCCAACTCTGCTGCATTATTAGTATTCCACCCTATGGATCCAAAATAGATTTTGAGAGGGATACCTTGAGAATTTCTGATAACTCCACCATATCCTGTTATACCTGGGTTGCCCTTGGACGCTCCATCAAAATTAAGAAGGTAAGTGTTTTTGGGGGGTGGAGTCCATTGTGTAAGCGAATTTTTCCTTTTCGTTGTAGAAGTGCCTGGATCAGTCTTGGGAGTAGTTATCTAGAGTTGCCAATTGTTCCAAATAGCCTGGTCCTTGTTGTTGGATGGCAGATCCTCTTGGGACCAGCCTTTGATCGAAAGAGTTTCCTGTAGGTTCTGCTTGATGATGGTCTAGATTTGCTCCAGATTCAGAGTCTGGTCTTTAAAAACTTTCCGGTTCCTTTCTTTCTAGATGTTCCACATTACTATGCCTGGAATGATTTGCCAGAGGGTGTTGAGAATATTACTCTGATAAGGTTGCTGTGGCCAGGATCGTAACATGTTGATTATGTCTCCCTGGTTTCTGATCACCCTTTGACAGTGAAAGGAAATTTTCTCCCAAACTCTGTGACTGAGGGGACATAGGTGCATGAGATGGGCTGCTGATTCCTCCTCTGAGTTGCAGTTAAGGCAAATTGAGGGTCCTGCGAATTTCCTCTTTCTTAGATTGTCCCATGTGAGAGTTCTATTGTGCGACAACAACCAAAGGAATGTGGATATCTTCGGCCATAAGGGAGGTTGCCAGATTTTCTCCCATAGTTGATCTTTTATGTAATTGCCTTTTATAATTAAGTGGTAGGCTTCCGTGGAGGTGAAAGTGCCTTTCTCTGCATATCCCCATCCTAGCAAATCTGGTCCTTCCTTCTTGATTATTGTCCTCTTTTCTAGCTCCTCTGCTAAGGCTTTCTGAACTTCCTCTGTGCTGTGAGGGAAAATCTCTCTGGCATCCTTCCATTCGCGATGATCAATTGTGTTATTAGTGGTCCAGAATTGATCGATCGTTTCTTGTTGTGTGAGGTTCTGATTGGGGAGATCTTGGAGTATGTTACTTATGCATGGTAACTGTTGCCATGAGTCTGTCCAGAAGCGAGCTTCACATCCACTCTTAACTTCCCAGAAACAGTGTTGTTGTATGAGATCTTTGTTGAGAATCGCTGAATTCCATATAACTGAACCTTTGCTGATTTCTGTCATTCTCGCTCGTTCCTTCAGAGGCAGATTGTTGGCGTATTTCGCTGTCCAAATTTGTGCCCATTGGGCATCTGGATATGTTAGCCATTTCCACCAGATTTTGGCTCCCATTATTCTATTGCTGTGTTCCAGATCATGGAGGCCTATTCCTCCTCCCTTTTTTGGAAGACATGCCTTCTCCCACTTGACAAGAGCCCATTTCCTGTGAGGACCAGAGCAGCCCCATAGGAAATTTCTCTGTAATTTTTTAATTTCTTTGAGGATCCATTTCGGGGCAGCTAGAATTGAGAATAAGTATAAAGGCATGGATTGCAAGACAGCTTTGATTAGGATAAGTCTACTGGCCATGTTTAAAGATCTGTGAGTCCAAAGAGATAATTTGGCTTCTAATTTTTCCAAGAGGGAGGTCCATGATGAGTGCTTCCTGGCAAAGTCGAAGAGAGGTGCTCCTAGGTATTTTGAAGGTAGGGAGGCAATAGAGAAACCAAGGATCCAAGCTATAGCTCGTTGGGTGGTGGGATGCGTATTGAAGAAGAAAATCTGGGATTTAATTGAGTTGATTAGGGTGCCTGAGGCTTTCGAGAAAAGAAGGAGCAGAGAGTTTAAGGCACGGGCTTCTTGAACTGAGGGATAGCCGAAGAGCATGTTGTCATCGACAAATTGCTGGTGAGAGACAGTGGGTGCTTGGTGGAGGGTGATGCCTTTAAGATCTTGGTTTTGTATGGCATTTTTAATGCATCTACCCAGGCCTTCCGCCATAATAATGAAGAGAAACGACGAAAGGGGATCGCCTTGTCTAATTCCTCTGGAGGCTTGGAAGGTTGAAGTCGGAATGCCATTTATAAGAATAGAGAAGAAGGCAGAGGATATGAGGCCTCTGACCCATCTTATCCAAGCATTATCAAAACCAAAAGCATGTAAAACTTTTTGCATATATTCCCAACTTATGCTGTCGAAAGCTTTGGAGAGATCGATTTTGAGGAGCATACCTGGTTTCCTTGATTGCTTGAGGGAGTGGATAATCTCATGGGTGAGGATTATGCCATCCAGAATTTGACGCCCTTCCACATACCCGGACTGTTATGGAGATATGATGTGAGGGAGCACTGGTTTTAGCCGAAGTGCCACCACCTTAGAGATAATCTTGTATATAATATTGCATAAGGCTATTGGTCTATATTTATCAGGCCTGTTGGACTCCTCCGATTTAGGAATTAGGGCGATGAAGGTGGCATTTAGACTTGGGTACATCCACCTCATGCTGCGAGATTCTTTTGCTACTTGCCAGACTTCCCATTTGATTAATTCCCAGAAATAATGAAAGAAGTTTGATGTGAAGCCGTCAGGGCCTGGAGCTTTACCTGCTTTGAGGGAGAAGGCTGCTGTTTCCACCTCCTGCATGCTGATCGGCTTGAGGAGCAAAGAGTTCTGCTCTTCTGATATGAGATGCGGGATGTGTTGCGTGATTTCTTCTATGGCTGTTGTTCGATTTATACTGGGCTCCTTACTCATTTCCTTGAAGTGTTGTATAAATTCATGTTCAATTTCTTCCTGGGTTTCCATTTTTTCTCCCTGCTCGTTGATGATTTGCGATATATTATTTCTCATTCTCCTTTGGATCGTAGATCTATGGAAGAACTTGGTGTTTTTCTCTCCTTCTTTGAGCCATCTGATTCTAGATTTTTGTCGCCATAATACTTCCTCCTGTTCCTCCCGTGCTAGAAGTTTGTTTTCCAGATCTTGCTCTTTTTGTGCCAGTTCTTCTGTACGCCCTTCTAAAATGATTTTTTGTTGTGTTTGTTTGATTCCTTCAATTATCCGCTCTTTCTCTTTTAGGATATTGCCAAACGTATTCTTGTTCCACCGCTTGATTTCAGCCTTGAGCATCTTCAGTTTTTTTTGGAATCTCTCCATTTTTGTAGGCGCTTTTGGGTTGCTAATTTGCCAGATCTTCTGGATGAAATCTTTGAAGTCTAGGTGAGAAAACCAGAAATTTTCGAATCTAAATGGTCTTTTAATGTTGTTACCTGGCCGATTCCAATGCAATTCTATTGGCCAATGGTCAGATCCAGAAAAAGGAATAATGTGCGCTGTAAACTCTCCTCCGAGATGAACGGCATTGTCAGAAACCAGAAATCTGTCTAGCCTGGACACGATTTGGAGAGCTGCGCTCCTCTTGTTCGTCCAAGTGAATATGCCATTAGCTGTGAGGATATCAATGAGCCAGTTATTATGAATGAAGTCTTTCAGTAAGGTGCCATCCTTATTGATTCTGCCTCTGCCTCCTTTTTTTTCTTCTGAAGAGGCTATCATGTTGAAATCACCTCCCAAAATCCAGAGTGGAAGACGCCTGCCATTATTAAGCTGAGATATGTTTTCTAGAATTGCTGCTTTTTGGGGACTTTCTTGAGGGAAGTAAACATTAGTTAAGTGACCATGTATGTTAGTACCCATGATATGAAACTCTGCCTGTATGAAGTTCTTATTTGCATTCATATTGTTTAATTGAATTTTTCCTGCATCCCAAAGGATTGCCAATCCTCCAGAGGCTCCTTGTGCATCTACAGTGGTGACTTGTCCTCCTGGCCAAGCCATGGCTACTATTCTTTCCAAGATTATCGAGTTGCATTTTGTTTCCTGTAAAAACAAGATGGTTGGTTTTTCTTCGATAATCAAATTTTTAAGTATTTTTCCTTTCTTGGGGCAGTTCAGCCCTCTTATGTTCCATGAGATCAACTTCATTGGGAAGTTTTGGGGTTGGAATTGAAATATTTGGTGAGTTTGGCATATCTGCCTGACTCAACCAAAACTTCACCTATCTTTATTGTTCTTTCTAAGGCTGTCTTGCGTCCTCTCTTCTTGCTGTCTTTGTATATAAATTTACCATCCCATTGGCTGCCTGTTTGAATTCCAAGTGAATATTTCTTTTGGGCTTTTTTCAAGATTTCTACTAGATTATCAACTTGTGTTTCAGGGATTTTGTCAAAGTTTCCTGTCTTGCATGCCAGCTCTAATCCCAGGAGATCCAATTCCCCCACATCTATTGTTTCACTGTCGTCTTCCATGAACTGTGCTTCTTGTACCGTGCCTTCAGCTTGCTTCCCCTTGTCTTGGATGTGGGAAGGATTATCTATCTCCATATCCAGATTGGACCAGGTTTCTGTAGCAGTTTGTTCTTTCCTGCCTTCTTGGGTTTTCATGGACGCTTCTGGCTGGTTAAGTTTGCTGATTTTTGAATTTGATTCGGGCATATCCTGTTGTTCTTCTTGCGATAATGCTTCGAAACTATTGCTTGTAGATGGCTTCGTCTTCGCGGCCTTCTCTGTTTTCTCTTTTGTGTTAGCGGGAGTCTTTTTGTGTCCGCGTCTTCTATTATTTACTTTGGTGAACCCATCCTGCTGTTGTGGTTCTTGTTTGCTTGGAGTATCCGGCTTGATATTTAGCGGGCAATCTCTGAAGAGATGTCCCAGAGTGTGGCATCTTCTGCAACGGAATGGGACATGCTCATAGTCTAAGACTTGAATCCAGTCACGGTCTTCATGAAAAAGGCGTATTTTGTCTGGAAGAGGCTGTTTCAGGTCCATATAGACACAGATTCTAGCATAAGAGGCATAGGTGGTGTGTCGCACTGCCTTTGTTTCTTCTGCGACTTTAACAAAATCGCCTATCTTTGATCCAAGGGCTTTTAAAGAGTCTTCCCCCCAGTATTCCCATGGAAGAGAGTACAAGCGGATCCAGACTGGAGCATAGCTTAAATCCTCAGTATCTGGGTTGAATCTTGCCTTCCATTCTCTGAGGAAGAGCCCTGCTGAGTTAAAGAAGTAAGGCCCTCCTTCAAAGACTCTGTTCCTATCTTCAAGACAGTTGAAAATGGCAGTGAAAAAACCCTTTGGGCCTATTAAA
Source organism: Pinus taeda (assembly GCA_000404065.3). NCBI lineage: Eukaryota > Viridiplantae > Streptophyta > Pinopsida > Pinales > Pinaceae > Pinus > Pinus taeda. The sequence goes on along the minus strand of APFE031425956.1, from coordinate 8,445 downwards.
AGGGTGATTTCTCCTTTGGGTTTCCAGGTTCTGTTTAACCAGTTTCTTAATGCTCTCTCTGTAGGCCAAAGACCCATAAATTTGCATATAATGGCATGATCTTGCATAAACTGAATACGGGCATTTATACTAGGTCCTGGTAATTCAACTTCCGGCATGTGCGCTGCTACAGGTTTGCAGGTAGAGGATCTTACCGTATTGTTCGCATTGCTGTTATTAGCCTCTGTTTCTTCTGCTGCTGCGTTTTGGACTGTAGCTTCATCAATGGTGACCTTCGGTCCTTCCTGGTGCCCGCCGCCGTGCGGCTCTTTGTTACCCTCCCCCCGCGGGGAGTCCATTGAAACGTAACGCCCAGACTCCGTCCAGGTAGAAAGCTGCCACTGTCAGGTTAGAACGCCAGAGAACAGGGCAGCCTGCCGCCGCAGGTCTGAGAAACCCTAATCACCTAACTTAGCCATTGTCGTTTAGCTCCTTCCAGCTGCGCTCTTCAATTTACTCTTAAGATTATTATTAAGGTTTAGTCATATTAAGATTAAAGATTATAATAATAATTTAAATTAAAAAAATTAACTCATTAATAATTTGAATTATTAAAACAAGCCGACATTCATCTCCTTAAATCTACTCTCCTCATAACTATTTAAATCCCTCAATTAAGCTCTTATACTATCATCATTCAAGAAGTCCTGATGATGGATCCCGGTTGGGATTTGAAACATTGATGGAAAAATGGTTTTTACTGTGGATTCTCTGGTAACTAAGTCAAAGGATTATTATTTATTTTCATGGTGGGACAATCCTTGTCGCAATGTGACATTCAAGCATGGTTAGCTATAATTGAAAATGGTTTACCATGATCGATATTATAAACCTAAGGGAATAATAAACCCAAGGGATTAATATGAGAAACCCAAAGGAATAATAAAATGAAGCGATTAATACTGAGACCCCAAGGGATTATGAACACAAGGGAATAATATTAAATCCAAGGGACTAATATTATAAATATTAAAATAAACATGGTCAACCACCATTGATTTACATATTCAGACAATTCCTATCACAATTCCATGTTCGGGCATGGTCGACATTATAATAAACCATGTTTGACTCAGGAATAATAAACCCAAGCGATTGATATTATAAACCCAAGGGATTAATACTAAAACCCCAAGGGATTATGAACCTGAGGAAATATTATTAAACAAAAGGGACTAATATATAAACCCAAAGGAATAATGAACCCAAGGGATTGATATAATAAACCCAAGGGATTAACACTAAAACCTCAAGGGATTATGAACCCCAGGGAATAATATTATAAACTCAAGGGACTAATATTATAAACCCAACATTCGTGAACCCAAATATAAATATTACAAACACTAAAATAAACATCATTTATTTCCATGGTTAGAAAATCCTTATGACAATGTGACATTCAAGCATGGTTTACCATTGTTGGCTATGATTGACAATGTTTTACAAAGATTGATATTATCAACGTAAGGGACTAATAAACAGAAGGGATTAATATGAGAAATTGAAAGGAATAATAAAATGAAGGGATTTGTACTAATACCCCAAAGGGTTACGAACCCAAGGGAATAATATTAAACCCAAAGGACCAATATTATAAACGCAATGTATATAAACCCTAAGACAAATATTATAAACATTGAAATAAACATGATGGACCATCATTGATTTTCATATTGAGACAATCCTTATGACAATTCCATGTTGGACCATGGCTGACATCATAATAAACCATGTTTGACTCAAGAATAATAAACCCAAGTGATTGATATTATAAACCCAAGGGATTAACACTAACACCCCAAGGGATTATGAATGAAAGGGAATACTATTAAGCAAAAGGGACTAATAATATAAACCCAAGGGCATATAAACCCAAGGGATTGATATAATAAACCCAAAGGAATAATAAACCCAAGGGATTATTATTTATTTTCATGGTGAGATAATCCTTGTCACAATGTGACATTCAAGCATGGTTGGCTATGATTGACAATGGTTTAGCATGATCGATATTATAAACCTAAGGGAATAATAAACCCAAGGGATTAAAATGAGAAACCCAAAGGAATAATAAAACAAATGGATTAGTACTAAGACCCCAAGGGATTATGAACCCAAGGGAATACTATTAAATCAAAGGGACTAATATTATAAACATTAAAATAAACATGATCGACCATCATTGATTTGCATATTGAGATAGTTCCTATCACAATTCCATGTTGGGCCATGGTCAAAATTATAATAAACCATGTTTGACTCGTGAATAATAAACCCAAGAGATTGATATTATAAACCCAAGGGATTAATACTAAAACCCCAAGGGATTATGAACCTAAAGAAATATTATTAAACAAAAGGGACTAATAATATAAGTCCAAGGGAATAATGAACCCAAGGGATTGATATAATAAACCCAAAGGAATAATAAGCCCAAAGGATTAACTCTAAAAACTCAAGGGATTATGAACCCAAAGGAATAATATTAAACCCAACGGACTAATATTATAAACCCAACATTCGTAAACCCAAATATAAATAATACAAACACTGAAATAAACATCATTTATTTTCATGGTTAGAAAATCCTTGTGACAATGTAACATTCAAGCATGGTTGACCATGGTTGGCTACGATTGACAATGGTTTACCATGATCAATATTATAAAACTAATGGAATAATAAACCCAAGGGGATAATATTAAACCCAAGGAATCAATATTATAAACCCAACAAATATAAACCCTAAGACAAATATTATAAACATTGAAATAAAGATGATGGACCATCATTGATTTTCATATTGAGACAATCCTTATGACAATTCCATGCTGGACCATGGTCGACATTATAATAATCCATGTTTGACTCAGGAATAATAAACCCAAGCAATTGCTATTATAAACCCAAGGGATTAATACTAAAACCCCAAGGGATTATGAACCAAAGGGGATACTACTAAACAAAAGGGAGTAATAATATAAACCCAAGGAAATAATAAACCCAAGGAAATAATAAACCCAAGGGATTATTATTTATTTTCATGGTGAGACAATCCTTGTCACAATGTGACATTCAAGCATGGTTGGCTATGATTGACAATGGTTTACCATGATCGATATTATAAACCTAAGGGAACAATAAACCCAAGGGATTAATATGACAAACCCAAAGGAATAATAAAATGAAGGGATTAATACTAAGACCCGAAGGGATTATGAACCCAAGGGAATAATATTAAATCCAAGGGACTAATATTATAAACATTAAAATAAACATGATTGACCATCATTGATTTACATATTGCGACAATTCCTATCACAATTCCATGTTGGGCCATGGTAAACATTATAATAAACCATGTTTGACTTGGAATAAGAAACCAAAGCGATTGATATTATAAGCCCAATGGAATAATACTAAAACCCCAAGGGATTATGAACCTAAGGCAATAATATTAAACAAAAGGGACTAATAATATAAACCCAAGGGAATAATCAACCCAAGGGATTGATATAGTAAACCAAAAGGAATAATAAACCCAAGGGATTAACATTAAAACCTCAAGGGGTTATGAACCTAAGGAATTATTAATATTAAAAAGTTGAAGAATGAAGAAAACCAATGATTTGATATTATAAACCATTGGGAATTAATAAACCCAAGGGGAAAATATTAGAAACCAAAGGGATAAAAAATGGCAAGGGATTAATAGGAATTAATTTTTTAAACCCAATGGATTGATCAATCCACGTGACTATGAATATTATAAATGTAATGGATGAATAAACCCTAGGGATTATTAATATTATGAAAATAGCACATCAATAAATTGAATGAATAAACATTGTAAATGTAAGGGATTAATATTAAGCCTTAGGACTATTATTTAAACCTTAACATTAGGGATTAATAAAACAAAGGTAATAAATGATAAACCGAAGGAATTATTAATATTACAAACTTAAAGAACAAATAAACCTAATCATTTAATATTATAAACCGAAGGAAATAGTAAATTGAACCTAAGCCCTAAATCCATGGGATCAATATATAAACATAAATAATGCTATAACACGAAAAAATAATAAAAACATAAATGGAAACCAATATAAGAAGCACATTGCAAACCATAAAGCACTAAAACATGATAAATCATCATTACATTAATAATAACACATGTATATCACTACATTATAAACAATAAATAGAATTTAAGCCATAAATACATTGATATCAATACATGCATGTATTAATAGTATAAATCTCAAGAATATTGATATAAACATGTAGAAAATGAAATCTTGACAATAATATTATAAATTTAAATCTTGAAGAAAACCCCAAACCCACAGAGAAAACAATGAAAATAGCGTAAAGTCAAAGTAGAAAAGGGATGAGCGGAGAAGTGAGGCGTTGCCGCATAGTAACTGTTGGATCTCAGTGATCAACAGTCCAAATTAAACAACATAGTAACTTAAAGGAACTATCGCAATCGTCTAATGGAGTAGATAGACAGTGATCGCATATGGAAGAGTGCAAGAGTTAACGCAGTAAAAAGGCAGGTTTATAACCTCCAGTGGTATTTCAGGTGGCAAAGCAGTGGTAAGTGATATCGAGAGTTTTGGCTCCATTTCCACAAATCGGAGGACACGTAGCAGCGGAGTAGTGTGGGGAAGCCACTTTATCAAGTGGTTAATCCCCATGTGCCTTGTCAACCTGAAATCTATCGTGAACCGTTGGATTTTTCGGTAGAAGATCAACGACAAAGAAGTAATGTGACATACAAAGGAGCAGACCAATGGTATTGTATGTTGTAGTTAATATGTTTTGAGTTCTAAGGATAATCACATATTGGAGGAGATGGGAACCACATTTTAATGTGACCATGGAATATGGCGATTTTGATTAGCGATAAAGGTGGAACCTCAAAATTCATTTGATGGAGTAGATCGACGGTCATTGCATATGGAAGAGTGCAGGAGTTAACACAGTAAAAAGGCAGGTTTATAACGTCAAGTGGTATTTTGGGCAGGAAAGCAGTGGTAAGTGGTATTAAAAATTTTGGCTCTGAGTCCACAAATCGGAGGACACATAGTAGTAGAGGAGTTTGGGGAAACCACTTTATCAGGCGGTTAACCCCCATGTGTCTTGTCAACCCGAAATCTACTATTAACTGTTGGATCTTTTGGGAGAATATCAACGACAGAGAAGTAATGCGACATATAAAAGAGCGGACCCCACGGTATTATATGGTGCAGTTAATATGTTTTGAGTTTCGAGGTTAATCCCATATCGAAGGAGATGGGAACCACATGTTAATGTGACCACAAACTATGGCAATTGCGATTAGCAAAAAAGGTGGAACTGTTGAAAATAATACTGAGAGGGGGGGGGAATCAGTATTATCTAGTTCTTTTAACAAATCTTCCTTATTTACACTTTGAATTATTTTTGCATATTAGTACCATAAAATAATGAGCAAGAAAAACAGACAGTCACATCAAAGAACACCAGATATAAGGTGGAAACCCAATGTGGGTGAAAACCACCTGCTGCAATATGTCTCTATCTTTTTTCAAATTAGAAACTCCTTTTACAATGGTCTTGTACTGGTGCAGTCCTTTACCAGTACGTAGACTGCAACCTGTAGAGAGCTACAACTCTCTCTCGTTTTCCAGTCTCTCCTGGAAGGGAGCTACAACCCCCTACTTCTTTGCTTTCAAGGACCACTTTTCATAAATTTTCAAACTGGATCCATAAGCATCAAATGATCATCAAGTACCAGTAAGTCACCCAGATAACCAGATCCACAATAACAGTAAACTAAACCCAGAACACCTTGTCAACAAAAAAATCAGTCAACAAAAGATCTTAAGACAGATACGCAATTTCTTTTTCTCTGGCCTGCGTCGCTACGCACTTCACTTCTGTGGCGCTGCTCACCTCCGCAGCTGCGCCTTTTGTGGCGCCGCGCACCTCCGCAGCTGCGCCTTCTGTGGCGCCTTCGCACTGCACCTTCTGTGGCGCCTCCACACTGCGCCTTCTGTGGCGCCTCCACACTGCGCCTTCTGTGGCGCCTCTGTGGCGTCTCCGCACTGTGCCTTCTGTGGCGCCTCCGGACTGTGCCTTCTGTGGCGCCTCCGCACTGTGCCTTCTGTGGTGCCTCTGTGGTGTCTCCGCACTTCCGCAGCTGCAGCGCTCGAGAGATCACCCCTCACAGATTCGCTTTCCACTTCACTTTCATATAGATCGAGCTTTTGAAACAATAACCCAATATTTCAGATCTTAAGATATTCAACCCAAAAGCATACATAAGCCAAATGATCTCCTTTGCTTTATATAGGCAAGCTCTTCCTCAAATCATGGACCAATACAACGGGCCAAAACCATAACAAACCAATACCATCAACTCAATACTAGGGATCAACA